>CM072820.1:51662517-52054793 GCA_036937905.1 Salvia rosmarinus | reverse complement strand
GTAGAGAGTATGACAAGCTTTTTTTAAATTTTCAGGATATTTTGGTATTTTTAAGCCAAATGGCTATAAAACTCATGTTTTATTAACTAGGCTATAAAACTCTTATTCCTATTTTTTGGCTACTTACATATATTAACACATAAAATTTTATATTGCTATCGCATCGATCGTTAGTACACCATACCGACTTCAGATATAAATTATCGACTCATATCGAAAATATCGAATTCATACCATATCGACTTCTGATACCAAAATATCGAATTTTTAGATGCATGACGCATCGTTATATACCGATTATCGATATATCGAAAACCGCTGTATCGGATATATCGGTATACCGCGTATCCAAAAATTGATACCGTTATCGATCAAAATTAACGGTACGGTATCACACCGATCGAAAATTACGGTATAAAATATCGAAAAATATTGAATTCATATAGCACCGACTTCGTATACCAATTCATACCGAAAATATCGATTTTTTAGGTATGTACCGATATATACCGCTGCACGGTATATATATCGATATACCATGCGTATCCAAAAAATTGATACTGCTATCAGTATCGAAAATTAACGCACGGTATCATACCGAGTCGAAAATTACGGTATCTAAAATTTGATATATTTCGATATTTTTCGGCACGATAAGCTCGGTATACCGATTTTTCGATATTTTTCCCACCCCAAACAAATATCATCCAAATAACATTTATCATGGGAACAAGTATGCCCCATTTGCTTCAGTCTTTTTCTTCCATTAATGTCATCTAAATAGGCTTACTGTTAGATTTGAACGGTAGATTCAATGCATATAATAATAATAATAATAATAATAATAATAATAATAATAATAATAATAATAATAATAATATCCCTATATAGTGCTTCGGTTGAGACGAGATTAATTATTCGAATAGTTTTATAGTCTACTTGAACATAATTTATTAGTTTTTAGATGGATAGTAAATATAAGTACTTTGTGGTCTAGTCAATTCAAATTACAAATTGTAATCGAAGAGAAATAATAAATATGTCTGCATATGATGTGTAGTCAGTTTTATCATTACAATCCTTCACCGATGAGGCAAAATTTGAAGTGGGGTGCAGTGATGCAAGTAAAAATATTGAAAGCTAAATAAATCAAATAAATTTCATGATTAACATCTGCAGAAATATAGTGATATGAGTTTTTCTTTGTATCATGTCATGTGGCATTTTTTCCTCCTAAATTCTGTCCAAAAATTATATATATCGTTTTCACTTACAAATGAAGAGTATATTTGTTGCTTCATGAAAACCATGATGGTCCAAACAAACAGGTGAGGATTTGTGATTTTCATGTTGAATCTCTGACTTCGCCATCCACACAGTAACATATATATATATATATATATATATATATATATATATAATATGTGAGTTTGAAAATCGAGTAAAGAGGATTGCAGGATTCAATTGTCATTTCCTTATCCATCATAATTTTATGTCAGTCAATTTCCTGTATCATTTCTGCGCTCTGCCATTACCACTGACTTTCTTGTGAGATTTTTCTTTCCTATTAACTAAATAATTTTAATTTATAATTCTCCGTCCTGATCTAATCATCTTATTACTCATGAGAACCTAAATTAAGGAAAATTAATTAAGAAAAATATGTTTTTGTAGCTAATAGACTCACGAAATTCAATTCATTTTCTATATAAAAGTAATTCATTTTGGATATGACCACTTAAAATAAAACACCAAAGATAATACATTCACTTAGAATGACAAATAAAGATCTGCCAAAGGGAAATCTCTCTCAAAGAGAGTCAGCAAGTCCCATAAGAACTGTGGTGTAAATCACCACGACGCAATGGCTTAATTAAAAGATTAACGTATATTCACAAAGAGTCACCCTAAATACGATTAAACTTTGCAGCTGATATGACTTGAACCTTAATTTTGTTTCAAATTTATTAATTCTTAACCAAATGAATTAAGGCGGGGAATTAATATATGTTTTCATAATTTTAACCAAGTTTTTGAGATAATTTTCACGCATCATGAAAATAAATGTTTACTTATGATATATTTAAATGATACGAAAATAGCGTTTAATGAATTATATATGCAATGAACCCATTTCCCGGTGGTTCACGGAGAGTGACTGAACAATAATTAATTAATCGTGTGTTTAATGAAAGAAACAAAAATAGAAAACGGCAGAATCTGTCATCGTGAAATCGTGAACGATATAATTATAAATATCGTAAAGTGGGCCTATTTTTGTTTTTTTTCTTTAATCATCAATATTCAATTCTCACTTTTCTCAAAATCGATTGCTCTCGTCGCTTTTGTAGCCTCTATTCACCATCATCAATAGTGATGTATCGTTTATTTGATATCTCGAAAAATTAATTGGAACTTCACCTGTTTCATGGATCATCTCGTATTTTCAGAATATATAATCTTTAACTCTTATACATATATAATCTTTAACTCAATATCACAGTGATAGATGACACGCCCAACCACTGCGCCTATATAAAAAGTTCTACACGTTCTCGCCCAAGAAGAATAATAAACTAGTAGGAACGTAAGATTCTACCATATCTAAAGAATCCTAATGCGAAGAGATAGATTGAGATCCCATCTTAGAGGACATCTGATTCTAGATCTGGTCAATATAATGTGTATAAACAGAGGCTAGATTAGACGGAAAGATCATCTACACTCATTGTAATCGCCTACACCTCAACACATACTCTCTCTCGCCCGTGGACGAGATCTAATTCAAAGATCGAACCACGAACTTTGTGTTCATCGCATTTATTTCCCTAACGAAATTAAGATCGATCACGCGGGCATCTGGGAACCGAATTTTGTGTGATCAACCATTGTTTACTGTGGAATCAATCACGACAATGTATACCGGTCATGCATCCAGGTCACGCCAAAATAACAAAGAACAACGGCGCCGGCACGCCGAGCCAAATGAAAACCCAATGAGAACCAACCCAAGGTCATGTCCAAAACATCGACGAGCAAGGCAATCCCATCCTCGCATAGCAGGAATACCAAAGCGAATGAGATCGCAACAAGAACTGGCGGAGAACCTCCACCGCAGATGAACCTCTCGACGACGCTAAGGGGTTTCTTGAGAAAACAAGGAGAGCTTAATACCTCGACCACAAGTCACCGATCCCAAGAAAAGAACGTCAAGCCTCGCTTAAACACGAGGCACCGCAACGGTGGATCCCCAGATCCAAATCATGGGCGCCATACATCCGCGACGAGTTGGGGCTCCAAACCAACGCGCAAGGGACTAACAAAGACGGAAAGGACGCCGGACCACCGTGAGGTCGGTCCACGCCATCAAACGAAGTTCGTCGACGAACTCCGCCCCACTCCCTGTAGGCGGCTCGACGGCACGAGAAGATAGTCACCCTGCTCAAACGAAATACCGACACCGCCCCGCATAAATATCGGCACCGAGCATCGCCCCTACGACGCTAAGAGACCCGAACTTTCTCTCAGCCCAGATAACATGATCAACCAACGCCGACACACCACATGCAAGCTCTTCCCGAGTTACTAGTAGACAACCGCGCGGTGGTTCGGCTACCACCTCCGGAAGCAAGTGGTTCCTACCGCGACCGATGGCGGCCTTCCATCGGGTTCTTCCGACGAGTTAAAAACATCGGCACATCTCTCACCGTGAGGCAAAGCCGAGACGAGTCCGTTAAGACTTTTACGACTGTGTTCAACAAGGAATGCCCGAAAGTCAAGACGTGAACGACCTCCCCTATCATCTCGACCTTCCAAAACGCATTCGTCGGGCCTTATACAAAGAGATTGCAAGTAAGAACCCCTGATCATGACGAGTTGTGGTGCATTGCCGAACGGTTCGCCAAAGCGCAGTGAGTAGAAAGAAGCCGAGCGTAAAAGGCGGAACCCTCCGATAGGAAGGAGAGACGAGGGACGGAAGACCGGCCAAGGCCGACGGAGTGCCTCTGAGAGAATACGCCTATCAGAGTCCGGCTCGACCACAGAACACCTCGGAGCGACCTCAATATACCTTCGACGGGCCGGGCAGATCTACGAACTCCACATGAATATGTTCGAGAAGCCCACCAATGATGGAGGTCAAATGCCGAACCAAGGACAAGCACGCTTCTTCCATGAGGATTACGGCAGCGACACGGAGAGCACAGAGACCTCATGGGAGACATCGAGATGTTACGTGACGAGTCCTCAAAAGTACAGCGGCAAGCGCCGACGAGTCACAAGACGAAGCCCCCACCAAGTCAGAGAAGAGTGAGAGGAGGGAAAATTAGCCCTCATAAGAAAAACGGCGACCGACGAAGAAGAGACGATTTAACGCCAATACGATGGGGTCATCTCCATCATGGGGCTCTGGAGTTACAAAGTCCTCCTCAAAGTCAAGCCCGTCCCCACACCTCCGAACCCGCTCAACAAGAGGTTCAGGGACGAGGCGATCACTTTCTCCGAGGATGACGACGCACTCAGTAGTGCCCCACCAGACGCATTGGTGATCCGGCAAGGATCGCAAATAAATTAGCGGTATACATCGATGCAAGGCCGCTGAGCATCCTCTTCAAGGAATGCTTGACAAGTTAGGGAGAGAGGCTGCTTCGCACAAGCACCGCCACCACCCAAGCTTCATGCAGGAAGAGACGCTGCTGCACGGAGTGATCGACCCACTCCACAAGAGGAAGAGCACCGACGAGCTCTACTAGTGATACGTGGTCGTCGGCCACCGCCGCACAACATTATACTTGGGCAGACCGCGAACGCAGAGAGGCGTGTGCTCAACCTACCACCGACAATAAAAATCCCTACAAGAGGAGTGAGTAGCCGTGATCCCAGCATCGTGGCTAAGGAATGCATGATTGTCGCCTCGAGAGGTAGCGGATCGGTCCAAAGACCGCAGTATAGAATTAAAGAAACCCGAGGAGTTGAACCGGAAGGACGCCACCTACCCCAGGAACCCAGAGACGATCGACGTTGTGAGGAGCCATTTAAGGTCGCCAAAGTCGGTTCTACCGGGTACCTCAATTAAGGAAACAGATCATCCAACTCCTAAGGGAATTCAGACGTTCGCTTGGTCGCCTCGACATGGCCGGGTCTCACGCAACTATCACCCACCCCTCAACATCGATCCAGTGTGAAACCCCTTCAAAAGCAACGGATTTTTGAAGCGAACGGAATCAAGTCATCCACAGTGAATCATTATTAAAGTCAGACACTGCTCAAGTCAAGTATCCGACCGGATAGCCAACCCGTGATGGTGAAGAAAGGAGGAGGGATGGCGAATGTGCATCGATTACACCGATCTCAATAAATATCAGCACAAAGACTACCCCTTCCCAATATCGACAGAAGGTGACGCTGGTCGGCACTAAGTCTTCACTTTGACTTATACAAGGATATCACTCTGTTTATTTAAGACGCCGCCAAAACAGCCTTCATTACAGTACTTGTAGTCTTTGATATAAGACATGATTCAGACTCAAGAATGCGAGGGCCACCTATCAAAGAATGGTGGACAAAATATTTCACCCTACATAGGTTGAATGTGGTGTGACGAGATGACATCACAAAAGCAAGGAGGGTCATGTGTTGCCGACTGAGATTGTCCTCGCTTACTTAAAAAGTCAACCTAAAGCTAAACCCCGAATGCATGTTCGCAGCTCGTCCGAAAGTTTCGGGTGTTGGTTTCACAAGGAGGGTTAAAAGCCAACCGCCCAAGGTTCAAACCATGGATATGAAGATGTCAAGACAATCCACGACAGCATACGTTTACGCGATAGTCAAGATCGAGCCATTTTCTTCAAAATGATAAGCAATGCCCTTCTTCAAAATACTCAAAAAGGCTCCGAGTTCTCCCGAATGATATACACAAGTCCGCATTTGAAGATCTCAAGAACTACCGCCAAACTCCCACTCTATCCATCCCCAGAAGGAGAGGTCCTTTCCTATACCTTGCTGCCCCTGACGAAACCATAAGTGCAGCCTGTATGAGAGGAAGGACGCCGCCCCCGTATTTCATCACAAGCACCGAAGGACCAAACAAGGTATCGCCTGAGAAACTCGCTCGACATTAGTAAATCGCAAGGAGATTACGCCATACTTCCATGCACATCCCATAAGTTCTCACCGACACCCACTCGACAAGTATTGACGGCAAGAAGCCTCGTGGAGAATTGCAGTGGGCAATCGAATGCTAACAAGATATATCTTTTGCCCGCCGTCGATCGCTCATTTTCACACGTAAAAGTGTAATGATAGGTGTAAGCATCGTATCCACAGAGATTGTATCACGAAAACATAGAAGCTAGCTCAACGACTATTCATCATTATTCGCACGATAAAGGGGAGAGGTTTAAGGCTCTAAATTAATCCAAAGCAAAGGTAACCAAGCGTAAATATAAAATAAGCAATAAAAACCACGAAGATAACTATGAGAAAAGACTAACCTAGGATGCACCAATCCTATCCACAACAATGTTTATCCCGCTTATTATTAACCGCTTTAATCCGTATAGACTAAGATCACATATATAACCAACAACTTGCCATTTACAATTGACGCTGATTACTTAATTTTCCTATCACGCTTACGCTCTAGAGGAAAATAAGCAACCCAAAAGGATCACTAAGAATATGCTTCCTACGAATATCCTATCTCGCCATTTACCCGGCTTATTCGATCACGATTCAAGATCGATCGACAATTAATACGACATTAATCGGCAACTAGATATACATCAAGATTGATCAAATCAACACATATTAATAAGCACCATGAATCATGAATCAATGCCGAAGGTAAATAACGATAGCGTAACTCACAACATATAGGATCGGATCATGCAAACCTAGATTAGAATAGAAAACTAGCGATATAATAAACGGAATGAAATACGATTTAACCATAAAAAGAATTAAATATATAAAACCCGTAGGGAAGTGCCTGATGAACAATGGTTGGTCTTAATCCAACCCAAGCGAACTACAAAACAACGGAAAACAATCGACAAAACGCTCCGATCGATAACAAACAATAAACTAAACTAGAACAACGGAAAGACAATACTAGAATTAAAATAAACGAAGATTAAAGACAAAGAATGGAAAACCGAGGAAAAACTGGGAAATTAGGTCCGGGGGGTTGGGTCCGAGGAGGCATGGTGATCCTATTTATAGAAAAGGTGGAACCCACTTTTCCCGCCACAGGACGGTCCTCGCGATCGTAAGGATCGCTAGGTATTCTCGCAATCTTTCGCCCGCTTCTTGCGCCGCTTTACGATCCGCTAGCGGTCGCTAGTCGCATGAGTGGTCGCGAAATCGCCCGGATTTCGACGCTATCGGCGGCAAGGTCGCGTCCGCGCTCTTCTCGGGCGCCGCTTGTTTGTCATGACCAGCCTAGCGACCGCCAGCTGGTCGCTAGAAACCGGACAGATTGTTCATTTGGTTCGCGCTTCGCCTTGCTCGATTTTCAACACCTAAACCTACAAAACAATCAAATAACACCCAAGAGCAATATCTTCTAGAAATAGATGAAACATTAAGAATCGATACAAACGCACATTAAACGAGCTAAACTCATCTTCAAATATCAACTATAAACGTAAATGCGCGCTTATCAAACCCCCAAACTTAAAGCATTGTTTGTCCTCAAACAAACAGTAAGAAAGACAAACGAAGATCAACGAGCGTAGCAAAGAGGATAACCATTCTAGGCCTCAGGAACATATTAACGCTAAAAACATTAGCATTACGACGACGTTAGCCAACTCAACACAAACAACTATCGAGGGCAAAACTCATTTATTTCAACCTCACAAAGGCATGTGTAAAATATATAGATACACTCAAACTCATAAAGAAATTAAGGACGGTATACACTCACGTATCAATGCAATGCAACATCTTACCATAGGCTCTTGCTTTCTAACATCTCCACCAGCACAAATGTGTTCAAACGAGGATCAAAGAGGACTTTTCATAGGTCAGTAATGTAGCAAAGGTTAAGGTAGGTAATATATGGCTAAGGACTCAAGTAAACCCAAGCACCACCATTTATATATTTCACACATATGGACTTTGTCCATTTTCCTTCTCTCCCAACGCACAAATTGACGCTTTATGCCTCATAAGGTACCTATACTTTTATTAAAGACCTTTATGCTCAACGCCTAGTGAACTTAACATTTTTCTTTTTTTTTTTTCTAGAGCTTATAGGTTTAACTTTCACAACAAAGGTACTATTCTTCACACATGTATTTTTCTAGAAGAACTTTTCTCATCATAACTACATCAAAATTTCAACCCCTTTGATTCCCATATCCATCCTCACCTCCTATCATCCGGTTTAATCGAAAGAAACAGTTAATAGAGGCTCAAGAATGCAAAATGGTATATAACATCAAGTTAGTGTTTGGGTGAATATGTGGTTAACAAAGATGGCCTTTATCATTTCCAAATTCAAACACATATTGCGCTCATTGGATTTGTATATCGAAAGCGCTTTATTGAGCTTGACAATGTTTCGTTACCACTATTACAATCTCCTATCCGATTTAATACTTGATTGCATATCTGGTCCCCTTATCTCATATATGTTAGATCATAAGGTGTGAAGATCACGTAAGTCTCGTATGATTGGTCAAGCTTAATGAGATAAAAAGTTTCACAACGAGACGACTTAAGGACGAGTCGGTTTCGCCGCAGATAGATGAGAAGTGACTACTTAGTTGTTGTTATGCCGGCACGCCTCGACGTATCAGGATCACAGTGAGATGAGTTCTTCTTTTCGACCGCGAAGAACCAAGATCTCGGACTTACGATCTAAACCCTCGATAAGGGTAGTGAGTG
This sequence comes from Salvia rosmarinus, assembly GCA_036937905.1. NCBI lineage: Eukaryota > Viridiplantae > Streptophyta > Magnoliopsida > Lamiales > Lamiaceae > Salvia > Salvia rosmarinus. The sequence goes on along the minus strand of CM072820.1, from coordinate 52,045,901 downwards.
AGTTGTCCCATCACTTCGATTTGGTACAAGTAGGGTTTAGAGTTCTAACCCAAGATTCTCCGGATCTTGGGTGGTGGCAGTTGTATGTCACGCTAGTTATCTCAGACGAGTCACCGATCTCAAGTGAGATGACGCCCCAATGAGCTCAAAGGTTTATTGTACTAAACCCCGCAGTTGAGTTAGCTCAAGCACTAATAAGGTTGAGTGGTACTATAGGAAATAAGGATATTAATCGCTTAAGCAATGATTGTAGAAATGATTAATGGACGTCGATATCTTAAATACGGGATTCAGAATAGTTCAAGTCTCGACTCAACTTCTAATAAAGGGTAAGTCAACATTCTTTCTAGTGGCATGATCGAATGTTTATAAATTAATTTATGTTGCTAACATAAGATAATTAATTTATTTGAGGCCCATCTTTATTCCTTGCATTTGATCCCTGGGCCCATCATGCCCTTAAGCTACAAGAAAATCGTCCACTATATGTCTCAAGGAAAGATTTTATTCTCTTTATCCCACAAGGATATAATTATATTTATGGAATATGCATCCTTTCCATCATAAGATTATGGTAATAATCTCAGAGTATGGAAATAATCCTAAGAGTATGGAAATAATCCTAGAGTATGGAAATAATCCAGTGTATGGTAATATTCCATATAGATTATGGTAATATTCCATAGGATTATGGTAACATTCCATATAGGATTAAGGTAGTGCATTATAAATATAAGGTATGAGATAAAGTCAACATACCACTAAACACAAAGACAATTTTCTGGCATCTCTAATAAGAGAGGAAAATTTTGAGTCATTCAGAGAGAGCATTGGCGATTTTCCGTAGCATTCTCCATGATCGCCCTCACCGACGCTGGAGATTGGGCAACCGGATACACCCGTAGGTCAAAGCACCCAGTCCGATCCGCTCGATCCGCTCATCCCGCTCGATCCACCGGCTGATCCAAAGGTAAACACGGAAAACCCAACGTGTTGCGATTTAATTATATGACGCATGCTAGGTTTATAATCAATGTATGGTGAATTAAACACCCAAGATGGATCCTCGCAGGGTTAACATACGCTTTTCCTACACTGGTATCGAGCTCCGATCGAACCTGGCTCGCTGGATTAATTCACGTCGATTATTACGCTGCTTTTAATATTGGATTTGTCGCTCATCGTGGCTCGCTCATTGTTTTGTTGGTTTTGTTTTTACACCACGAGAAAATCCTGTTAGATTAGATTTATTATGTAAATCTTATCTCGTAAGCAAGAACGAAGACAAAAGAACTAAGAACAAACGACGGGAAAACAGTCTCCGCGTTGTTCGGGAGTGATCATGACGAGCCTCGCGTCGCCAGGCGATCGCGGGGCGCTGGCTGAGCGTGCGTCACAAGACGAGATCCCCTGGCGCCACGGCGATCTAGCGATCGCGAGGTACGGCCAGCGGGCGAGCGAGCGAGCCAGCTGAGGACGGGCGCTGCTGAAGCGACCCGCGCCATGAAGGCATGCGGTCGCGAAGTCGATCACCGGGCGACGACGCCTCGGCACGCTCGCGCTCGGGGAAAGTCCGCGACGCGCTAGGCGGGTCGCGCGCTTTAGCGATCATGGAGGAAGTTCGCGAGGAGACGCTGGCAAAGGGCGCTACGAGGTCAGGCGCTGATCGGCTTTGCCCAGCGCTGCCCAAAGACTTTCAATGCACTCGCCTGAATCGCTTTTTCAGATTTTTCGCCCTGCGTCTGCACGCGAGGCCCAAATTGTTGAATCCGTCCGCGTCGCACGAGGCCGCCAAGTTTAAATTTGCACTTAGTATATCTATGTAATAGATTAGATTTAATGTGCGTGTTTCACGATGCGCATGAACGCTTTTATTTTATTTTATCGCTCATATGCATGTCGTGGATGTTTAAATTATGCAAGAGTACGTTATGTATGTTTAAATTACGCTGACAAACCTTTAAGTGTTTTACGAATTGACGCGATAGTAAGCATGCTAGGTTTATCGCTTATCAAGCATATTTTAAATTCGCGAGCATGTTTTACATGTTGAGTTCTATAGAAAAGCATGCTAGATTACGTGATCCATGGACAAACCTTTGAATAAAAAGATACAAGCAACCCGACAAATTAATTTTTCAAATTAAATGTCAAGACCTCCACTTTTTGATCTCTAAACAAAGCAGAGCAGTGAGTAAACGCCCACACGCTGCGCTTGCTTTCAGCATGCTTATCATAAGTTTGTTAGATGAGATTTCTAAATAAAACATTTTAAAATCTATTGAGAATGGGAGTTTCATGTAAACGCTCACACGCGGGTTGCATGTGCGATTTTCATAAGTTCTAGTGATAGATATAAATGAGATAACAAAAGAATTTGAATTGCGATGGTCCGAGGAGTATACCAATTCTAAGAATTCATCTTCCTGTTAAAATTGTGGTCATGCTAGACATCACCAATACAACTTCCGCCAAGTCCTTCTGTGATAGTGATGGTTCAGTAAGGTCCAATCACATTTATTCATTGGATAAGTCGCATAGGATTGAAATTAAACGACTAAAAGGTATATTTTAGTCGGTCGAGGTTCATGTAAACGCCCACACGCGGCTTGCATGGGGATTCCTGTCGATTGGAGGTTTCAATTAATATTGTTTTATCAAAAGGTTACAATATTATTGTTACAATTATTTGCATCGTGATGCTTATGTGTTTACATTATCGCTTTATATGTCTCTTACCGATTATCAATATGCTCGCACAAAACTGCTATCCGTCCAAATTTTATCGAGTGGAACGAAACATGGAATATGTTCTTATCGTCAAGACACATGTTTGTTCACTATCTCTAAACCGAGCCTATCGACGATCGACTAAGAAAGAGAGTCAAGCACTTTGGAATAAGTCAAACAATATGGCTAAATGCTATATGATGACTACGATGTCCAAAGGCTTGTACCGCAAAGATCGTCGATGGCAGACGCGACCGATATTTGGTCAAGTCTCGAGAGTAAGTTTGGCACGCGATGGATCGACACCGCCCAACGAAGAAATCTTGCTAGTAAGATGGAAGAAAAGTTCGGTCCATGAACATGTCTCCCACACGACTCATCTCATGGATAGTCTCGACTGCGGGAGGAGTATTGCGGCGAGCCAAGGTCGATATCATCCTCAATACACCGCCCAAGTCTTTTGAGAACTTGAATGCGATCATGAGCAAGACCGAGTTTACACTTAGTCATTGCTTAATGATCTCGCTTGTCATGGAAGAGTTAGGAAAAGGAGCACATGCCTTGCTAGCACATCTAAGGGCCCAAAATTTTCAGTAAATGGAAATAGAAAAAGTGCCAAAGGTGGTAAAGGCAGGGAAATAGGGGAGAATGGAGAAGAACATGGTTGCCACCGGAGGTCAAGGCCAAAGCGAGAGGGCAAGTGCTTCAAGGCGTAAGACGGGCATGCAGGCAGTGCCCTATGCTCAATGCCAAGGTATGCTATTTGCTTTAGTAACGAAACATGTTTAACGACTTGTTCTACCCATTCTGTAGTAATGGGCGCAATCGATCATGTTTGTTACACTTCTGCTGGTTCCGCGACAAGGAGTCGTTTGATGGCGAGATAACGATTCCATGGGCAACGCTAAAGTCAAGTCTGCAGCTTGGAGATGTTTCTTTATGTTTTGGGCACAGCTTTAGTTTTGAAAGACGCTTTGTATGTGCGGATTTAGCTGAACCTTGTTTGCTTCAAATTATTTAACATGGATATTCTATTTTTGATAAGGTGTTTCTATCATAAGAAATGACGAGTTATCCGTGTAGCACTTTATATAATTCGCTTATACTATTTCAAAACATAATACCTATAACTATGTCTGCATCTTCATCAAACCCTAAAAGAGAAAGTTTTTCGAAGATGACTCTACTTTTTCTCGGTATCTTAGATTAGGTCACATCAATCTAAATAGGATCCAAAGATCGCTAAGAATGGAGCGTTGTGATCTCACTACCTGCTCGCCCCGCAATCCTCGTATGAAGGTAAGATGCACTGCACTCTTCAAAACGGCAGGTTATAGAGCCAAAGAAATGTTGGAGTTAGTCCATTCACTGTGTGGACCCATGTCCACACAAGCTCGCGTGAGGGTACGTGTATTTTGTCACTTTCATCGACGATTACTAGTACGGATACATATACCGCTTCAACGCAAGTCTCGAATGCTTGAGAAATTCAAAGAGTTTGGGCGGAAGGAGACGGTAGGTAAGAGTATCAGTCATCAAGGTCCGATCAGTATGGCATACCTCAAGAACGAGTTTATGACTCCTAGTGAAATGTGGGATTACATCCCAAGATTTCAACGGGCACACCACAACAAACGTGTGTCGAGCAAGAATGACTTTCGAAATGGTAAGATCGATGACGAGTTATGCACATGCCTATTTCGCTCGGGATATGCCTGAGAGGCGGATACTTGCTAAATCTAGCACCGCCCAAGTCATCGAGAAGACCCTTCGAGTTGTGGTTTGGGCGCAAGCCCGCTTAAACCACATAAGGATATAGCGCCCAAAGACATGCCGAACAAGAAGTCACAAGTTGAACCTAGATCCGACGCAAGGTCGTTATGCTATCCTAGAGGAACGAAGGTGGTTTATTCTATAGTCCCAAGGATCAAGGTCACTTAAGACTAATGCTCGATTCTTAGAAGAGGACCACATGAAAATCATAAGTCCAAAGTTGAAATCATTCTTCAAGAATTAGAAGACGATCAGATTCCACCACCGACAGGCCAAAGGTACGAGATGTCGAGTCTAGTGGGAGGGATCGACACCGATACTTCAAGAAATCGTGGGTCGAGTTCCACCGAGATACCGACGCATAAGTGGTACCTACACAGCAAGTTGTGCAGTGAGAACACAAGTATCTCCACTCCAGCTGCTATTGTGCCTAGAACCTCGTCAGAGGGAGGGTTGTTCGTCAACCCAGCGATTTATGTTCGTGGGTGAATCTTCTGATTTAGTCCCAGCAGCGAACATGCAATAATCGACCCATGGACATACAGGGAGGCGATACAAGATATTGATGCAAGATTATGGCACACGCCATGGACTTAGAACAGAGTCCATAACGGCTATGGATGTATATGAAAAGACATCTCTACGCATGGAAGTGCAGGTGTAAGTGGATATACAAGAAGAGAGATTCGATGGAGAGGTTTCGCTTTAAAGCCGTGCTCAGGCGAAAGGGTACACTGATTGAGGGCATCGATTTGATGAGACCTTTCACCGTAGCAATGCTCAAGTCCATCGTAATTCTTCTAGCCAGCACCATCACTCAACCCAGAGGTTTGGCAAACGGATGTTAAACCGCTTTAAACGGTTACCCTGAGAAGGTGAGACATCTATATGCAAGAACCAAGGTTATGTGGTAAGCGTGAAGAGCATCTAGTATGGAAGCTTGAAGTCCATTTATGGACTTAAGCAGCCTCCCGATCATGGAACTTACGCTTGACGAGGTGGTAAAGTCCTATGGATTTACCCAACTGCTCAAGAGAGTGTGTATCGGTGATGTCAACGTGATGTGGTATTTTCGCACTTTATGTAGATGACATCCTTCTAGTCTGGCAACAACGGAAGTCGCTTATCATCGCAAAGAGTTGGCTATCCGACCGCTTCAAATGAAAGACTTAGGAGATGCGCATTCTGGGATCAAGGTTTCACGAGATCGCAGAGAAAATGTTGAGCTTATCTCAAAGCGCCTTACATTGATATCGGATTACTGCTTTAGATGCGCACCGCCAAGAAAGGATTGCTACCTTCCGCATGGCGCCTTTTGATTCAAAACGCACACCTCATGACCGCAGCGAGATAGATAATGAGACAAGTTCCTTACGCCCGCCAGAGGAAGTCTCATGTACGCAATGCTATGCACGAGGCCCGATATCGCGGCGCGGTAGGCATAGTAGCTAGATATCGCCCTAACCTCGCGAAGCTCATTGATCGAGAAGCATATACCGGCACCAAAAGGACTCAGATTATAAAGGTTTACCATGCGATAGTCTAAGCCTCGGGTTATACTGCACGTGATTTCCAAGCGACCGTGATGAAAAAGTCAACCCTGCTATGTGTTTACCTGGGAGGTGGAGCCGATCCTGGATGCGGAAAAGCAATGATGACATGGACTCTACCATGGAAGCCAATATGTAGCCGCCCGAGGCTTCTAATGAGTATGATGGTTAAGAACTACCTCATGGATCTAGATGGTACCGGTTTGCCCAAGAGTATCATAGTTTCATCGTGATAACCTTCGTGCAGCTGGCAAACTCAAGGAACCACTGACCCACAAGGCGACTAAACATAGAGAGAAAGTACCATGTCATACAGAAATCGTTAGACGAGGTGACGGGTTGATTGAAAAGATTGACACGACGGAAAATCTAGCGATCCATTCACGAAGAGCCCGCGCAAAAGTCTACGATGGACACGTTAGAGGACTCGATTATGCTGATGGCACCCACTTAGAAAGGAAACTTTGTATAAGTGGGAGAAGCAAAGTGATGGTTGTTTGTAATAGTAGTAGAAAGACATCATGATACTAAAAGTTTGCTTTAGTATAAGGAGATTGTCGATTTATACGAAAGCGCTTGTTGAGCTTGATACAATGTTTCCGCTACCACTATTACAATCTCCTATCCGACGATTATTTGATTGCATATATCCGTGTCCCCTTATCTCATATAGTTAGATCACGTGTGTAGAAGATCACGTGTTCTATGATTGGTCGTTAATGAGATATAAAAGTTTCACACCGGACGACTTAAGGACGAGTGTCGGGTTTAGTCAGCAGATAGATGAGAAGTGACTGACTTAGTTGTTTGTCTATGCCGGCACGCTCGACGTATCAAGGATCACAAGGAGATGAGTTCTTCTTTCGACCGCCGTAAGAACCAAGATCTCGGACTTACGATGATCTAAACCCCGATAAGGTATTAGTGAGTATGAGTTGTCATCACTTGACTTGTTAGCGGTGAGGGTTATATGTTCAACCCAAGATTCTCCGCATTCGGTGGTGGCGTGCTTGATGTCACGCTAGTTATCTCAGACGAGTCACCGATCCGCTGACGACGACGCCCCCAAGAGCTCAAGGTTTATTGTACTAAACCCCAGAGTCGAGTTAGCTCAAGTACAATAATAAGGTTGAGTGGTACTACTTAAGGAAATAAGGATATTAATCGCTTGCATGATTGCTAGAAATGATTAATGGACGCTCGATATCTTAAATACGGATTCAGAATGTCTAAGTGCAAGCCCGACTAACTTCGTAATAAAGTAAGTCAACATTCTTCTCTAGTGGCATGATCGAATGTTTATAAATTAATTTATGTTCGGGTCAACATAAGATAATTAATTTATTTGAGGCCCATCTTTATTCCCTTGCATTTGATCCTCAGTCGCCCATCATGCCCTTGCTACAAGAAAATCGGTCCACTATATGCTCTCAAAGGAAAGATTTTATTCTCTTTATCCCACAAGGATATAATTATATTTATGGAATATGCATAGATCCTTTCCATATAAGATTATGGTAATAATCTTGAGAGTATGGAAATAATCCTAAGAGTATGGAAATAATCCTAAGAGTATGGAAATAATCCATGTATGGTAATATTCCATATAGATTATGGTAATATTCCATAGGATTATGGTAACATTCCATAGATTAAGGTAGTATTATAATATAAGGTATGAGATAAAGTCTAACATACTCACAAACACAAAGACAATTTTCGGTCATCTCTTAATTGTAAGAGAGGAAAATTTTCAGAGTTTCATAGGAGAAAGCATTGTGATTTTCCGTAGCATTCTCCATTGATCGTCCTCACTCGACGCTGGAGATTGGGCAACCGGATACAGTCGAAGGTCAAAGCACGAGTCCGATCCGCTCGATCCGCTCATCCGCTCGATCCACCTCTGCATCCAAAGGTAAACACGTGAAAACCCCAACGTGTTGCGATTTAATTATATAGACGCATGCTAGGTTTATAATCAATGTAGGTGAATTAAACACCCAAGATGGATCCTGGCTTAGGTTAACATACGCTTTCCTCCTCCTACGTAAAACGGCAAGTTCTAGAAGATAATCACATGCATGATATCACACAATTAAAAGAAATCAGATCAAGATGTTTATTCAAGCTCAAGTCTCACGGTTAAGCAAATGGTGAAAACAACAAGCTAAGCCATCTCACGTCATTCATGCTATTTTCAACATATCATGTGCACTTATCATTAAATTTCCAAAAATTTTCTATCGCTATGCACACAGGATTAACACACTTCACTTAACTGCTGATCGAATACCTAAACAAAAGAAAACAAACACGCAAAAAGCAACACAAACTAAAAACAAAAAAAAACACTAAAACAAAAACAAAGAAAACATCGTTACCTCCCAACAAGTGCTTTATTTAAAGTCTTTAGCTGACCATCACTAACCTCGCTAATCCGCTTTAGTAGCAATAACATCTTTCCGACTTGTGGAACCTCCTAAACCGCATTCACGGACGACACCATGATTATGGAAGTGGCCCCAAACTTGAATGAAACACCTGGAGTTCCATGCCGAGTCCACTTCTTCCTTCGTCAGCCTTCCTTGAGGGTGAGTACCTAGCCGAGACGCGGGAGCAGCAGCCATGATCGAAAGCAACAATCTTCGGCTTCCAACGCCGTTGCTTGAGGGCAGATATGGAAATTTTGAGCTCCTCATCGTAACACGAAACGTGAGATTGCCTTCCCACATCAATCAACGCACGCACCAGCTTAGAAAAGGTCTACTCAGGATTAGGGTTGTTGTCTAATTCGGAATATCTAAAATCACAAAGTCGCAGGAAAAACAAAATCCCTAATTTACCAACACGCCTTCGACGATACCTTGATATGTGATACGTCACCATCATCGGAAATCTTCGCCGGCTTCATCTTCCTAGGTGTAGCGGTTGAAAACGTCAATGGCATTAGATTGATGCTCGCCCAAGTCGCACACAAACATTTGAAAAGTCTCGCCGCGATCTCGCACTCTAAAGTGAAACCGCCGATCCTTCGCTTCAGAGGAGCCTTTGCAAGACGACAACGCATTTCTTGATAGGGAAATTTTCTCAAATTTCCCAAGTTTCTTCGCTGCAAGCCGCCTTTTAAAAATTTCAGTAGCCCGCATGTTTCACAACGCTCAAAGAGAGGTAAATATTCTCAACTTTTGAAAACCCTTTGAACGAGCAAACTCGCTCATATTTCGACTTGACAAGTCGACCGAACGGACCCGAGGAGCGTATGCGAGGATTAGCTTCTGGTCTCATGGGACCTCGCGATCACCCTGGGTAGGTCGCGTGAGTTCGCCGCCCGGACCTTCCTCGCGGCGAAGCTATGCGCCGGTCGCCGCGAACAACTCGCTGGATACTGGATGACTCGCGGCGTCGGGCGCGCGACGCTGCGTCGATCGCGCTCAGGAAAAGTTCGATTGTTCGCGATCGGCTCGCGATCGCGAGCCCGGTCACAAGCCGCCGGTGCTATCATGCTCTTCTTCCGGTAGGCTCGGTATTGTCCACCTCCCGAATGGCGAGCATTGACTCTTTGGTTCACCTACCTGAATCGCCGTCCGTAGGTCATTCACTGCACGGCTATTTGACCAATTTGATTCTCCAACATCTTTATGTGCTTCCCAAAGCCGCCACAAAGGACTCCAAATGATTTATCTTTTGCCTTGTTGATGAACAATTATGATTCGCTACAATTGTTGTTGCTTACAACCAACATGATCATGTCTTCAGACTGCTTCTCGCCTCGAATCAATCAAATATGAAGCCTCCAAGGTTGTTGGAAATTCAATACCTCCGATTGAGTGGTCGACGTCGTCTCAATCGACTCTTCAAAAGAGTGAACTTCTTCATGAGATCGCTATATTTTAATCACTCACAAAGCAATGCTTGAACGATCGATGCGTCTCTCCGCTATATGATAGCTGTACGCCATCTCTTCTACAATACGGCTCCTCCGACTGGTCGGTTTAATACCACGACGATCTACCATGCTCCTCGCCGCCATGTCACCAATCAGAATGCGGATTTGTTGCTCCGAGAACCCATGTTGTGGACATCGCTCAATAGACCTCGAATCTCCCATGCCTCAATAATGATTCGCCGTGGTTTTGGCAAAATGAGATTTCGATGATCTTCAAGCCACGCGGAAAGTATTTCAAGAAACTTCGCAAAGTTTCCCTTGTCGATGCCACCGTCCAAACTCGAACCAATTCTCGCCTGGTCAGCGAGAAACCAACATCGATCCGGATCGGTCTTGTGGCACCCCATTCTCGCTTGATGGTGTCACAAATGTCGAGAAACGCCCGAGACGCGATTCGGTCTCCGTGACCTCCCCCAAACCGCTTCCTCGACCATATACCGAAGGGCCGGTTTGAGCTCAAAATTGTTTGCATCCACGGCGGGCCCCAACCTCCTTGAACCGCTCGTGATGTCGGTACATGTGATTCGTGAGGTCTTTCCTCCGAGCAGGACAATGATTCCCATATTCGCCATCCGACGCATCTCTCGCAGTCGAGCAGCATGCTGCAACTTGCTCGGAGGAATGCCCCTGTTTCGGATTGGCCGCCATTGCAGCCTGCCTCTTTCTCGCCCTCTTCTCCTTGAGAACTTTCGATCTCGGATCAATAATATTTCGGAGGTCCTCGAGATCTGACGATAAACCACCATGGAAGAGAGAAATTAGACTAACAAAAATAAATAAATAATATAATATATAACTGAATTAATAAATCCAAATCACAAATTATTCCTATGTGATCTAATAACTCAACGCGCAAATTTGATCGCCCTTTTCACACGTAAAAGTGTAATGATAGTAGTTAAGCATCGTATCCACGAGATTGTATCACGAAACATGAAAGCTCAACGACTATTCATCATTATTCTGCCACGTATAAAGGGTGAGAGGTTTAAGGCTCGAAATTAATCCAAAGCAAAGGTAACCAAGCTAAATATAAAATAAAGCAATAAAACCACGAAAGATAACTATGAAGAAAGACTAACCCTAGTGGATGCACCAATCCTATCCACAACAATGTTTATCCCGCTTATTATTAACCGCTTTTAATCCGCATAAGACGGAAGATCACATATAACCAACAATTTCGCCATTACTAATTGCGGCATTGATTACTAATTTTCCCTATCACGCTTACGCCTCTAGAGAAAATAAGCAACCCAAAAGGATCACTAAGAATATGCTTCCTACGAATATCCTATCTCGTTACGACGCAAGTTATTCGTATCACGATTCAAGATCGATTGACAATTAATACATTTACATTAATCGGCAACTAGATATACATCAAGATTGATCGTAAATCAACACATATTAATAAGCACCATTAATCATGAATCAATGCTCGAAGGTAAATAAATAGAGAACTCACAACATATAGGATCGGATCATGCAAACCCTAGATTAGAATAGAAAACTAGCCGTATATAATAAACGGAATGAAACGATTTAACCATAAAAGAAATTAAATATATAAACCCGTAGGAAGTGGCTTGAGAACAATGGTTGGTCTTGAATCCAACCAGCAACGAATCTAAAACAACGGAAAACAATCGACAAAACGCTCCGATCGATAACGAAACAATAAACTAAACTAGAACAACGGAAAGACAATACTAGAATTAAAATAAACGAAGATTAAAGACAAAGAATGGAAAACGAGAAAACTGGAAATTAGGTCCGCTGGTTGGGTCTCGAGGAGGCGCGAGGGGTGATCCATTTATAGAAAAGGGTGGAAACCCCACTTTCTCCGCCCTACCGCATGAGTCCTCGCGATCGCTAGTGCGATCGCTAGGTATTTCTCGTAATCTTCGCCGCGCCGCTTCTGCGCCTGCTGATTTCATGATCCGCTAGCGGTCGCTAGTCGTTATGAGCTGGTCGCGAAATCGCCCAGCCGATTCTTGACGCTAGGCTTCGCCGCTGGCACGAGGTCGCGTCATGCTCTCCGGGCGCTTGTTTGTTTGCTCATGACAGCCTGAAGCGACCGCTAGGCCGGTCGCTAAACCGGATGATTGTTCATTTGGTTCGTTGCTTGCTTGCTTCGATTTTCAACACCTAAACCTACAAAACACCAAATAACACCCAAGAGCAATATCTTCTAGAAATAGATGAAACATTAAGAATCGATACATAAACGCACATTAAACGAAGCTAAACTCATCTTCAAATATCAACTATAAACGTAAATGCGCTTTATCACAAGCCATCAAAGGTCGCTTTGCGCACTTCCTTGTCGAGGCTAATCTTCACGAGAAACCAAACCCACCGAGTCCAGATAGACGATGTCGAGTTTAACTAATAGATAAAACACCAAGGATTGGCCTGCAAGTCTACGCTGACGGGCTTCGGGAAAACAGGTAGCTGAGCAGTATCTTACCCTAAGACCGGATGGCCAAGAGATCACCACGCACTTCGGTTCGCATTCAAAATACGAACAACGAAGTGGAATACGAGGCCTTAATTATGGACTTCGCCTAGCTCAAAGCCTTCGGACACGAAAAGGTAAGTTCACAAAGGACTCTCGAGTCATAGTGAGCCACATGTTGGGAAGTGACGGGCAAAAGGCAACAGGATGAAGAAATACCTTGAAAGCCAAAAGCCTACAACGAGCTTTCTCACATTTCCAGCTGGTTCGCATCCCAAGGAACAAAATAGCCGAGCCGACGTTTTAAGCAAACGGCTTCGCCATCGATTTAACTCGCCAAGAGAAGAAGTCCAAACAGAGCATTGACATCACTGTCGCTTAGCGCTCAAAATAAATTTATAACCTATTGTCCATCACAGCGTAGCTGTGATAAGATAGGTCGATCCCACGAGGAGTTGGTGTAGCAATCATGTCACGATGTCACTTAAAAGGAATGAGAGGATGTAATTATCTCGATCACTATAGGTAGACTAAAGTAACCGTAAATAATCTCAAAGGAATATCAAATAATAAGACGAGTCCTGCTTGGGCAACAACCGTGAAGACGATTAATACTCGGTCCTAGGTGCAAAGGTTTTCACTACATGACATGCATCAACCGGTATAAGAGACATACGTCGTGACCTCATGTCACGCTGGCCACGCCCACGACGCACCCCTCCAAGTCTATCCTTTCTGTAAAGAAGGCAAGGGACACCCTATGCAAACTATCTAACCCGTAATGCCCACGCACGAGGACACCTCAAGACATGCAAACCCACAGCAATAAGTATGATCTAGACAGACCCGGTATTGGTAAAGACAAACCTGCTAGGACTACTCCAACTCGCCCACACCAACAGATTATTTGGTCGTGACACCCGACACCTTAATCCATTATTACTTGCAACCTCCCTTACCCACTATGTTATTTGCAACTAACACACCGAGTTTGGTTAAGTTATAATGCCTGTGACCTAGTGCTTCGGAACACACACATGCATCGTAATGCCCTACTTAGACCTCTCGAGTTATATTAATCATGCTCCACTTAGTCACGCCCAAACCAGAATAAAGACTTAGCTAGACATAAAATAAATAAACATGCAACAGTTAATTGAAACCATAATTAAACGGAACCAACTTACTATTACTTGAACGAAATAGAAACGGCGAGCCCAAAGTGCCACCGGCAAAACATACGACAAAGCAAATATAAAAGTGTTTGCCTCGAAAGGACTTAATGTATGTGGTGATGCTGATGATTTGATAATGCGAAGATGATAAACGGGCGAGGAGAGACGACAAGTCGCGCTTCATCCCCTTTATATAGGCCGGAGGATCCATGATGGTGATGGCCATGGGCTGGAAATCCAAGGTTTCCTTGTTGATCAGATTTGTTTCTGCCAGACGGATTTAATGATGATCTCCTCCGATTTCATAGGATTCGCCTCAGCGCCTTCTTTCTCGATTTAGCGAGATCCACCCCGATCTCGCGTGATCTTGCCCATCACCTCTCTCCGACTTCTCTTGCCTCCTCTTCGCCTTGGTTTCGCTTGCCTTCACTCCACTTGCCCATTAGCCTACCCTTCCTGAGATTGAACTTGTGCGATCTGTAAGGAGGTCACGCCGTGAAACGAATACCATCGGGTTTGAAGCCCAGCCGTGAGCTAAGCTCCTTGTGCCCCTCGATGTGCATCGCATCTCTATTCATCCGCCATGCAATTTGCACTTCTTGCCCATTTCGCCCGCCTTGCCCCTGCAGACCAATGTGTCCTCCCGCATACAAAACACAACAAGAAAGACACAAAAGACTCCGATCTAGACCTAGACAAGACATGTAAAAGAGCACAAAACTTGGGCTCGCACACGCACACACTTTAAACATGCTTGTCCTCAAGCATGCACGCTGCAATTTGCCCAAGACAAAAGAAAGAAAGAAAAGACTCAAAACAGTAAAAGGTTAGCACATTTCCACCAGCAGATATTTCGCCAATATAAGCTTCATCGTAACAAACTAGCAATTCAAGTAGACTCCATTCAAGCAACGACTATCAAACAAGTCAAAATACTAATTTGAGCATATTGGGCATTTTCCTTACCAACACTCAGACTCTTGTGTATAAGCTAGTGTATACGCCAGACATCTTTCATTTCGACTATGCCATAGTCCATGCCTCTACCATCTCCACTGCTTAGACAAAGTTTTAAACATTCATCCTTAGTCTTTATTTGGTTGTAATGGGGCTTAAGACATAGGAGGGAATTTTTTTTTTGGAACGAGGCTAAGGTCATTATGGACTCGTGTTCATGAATTTATTTTGTCCTCCATGGATTTCTTTCGCTTTCTCTTACGGCCTCAAGACAACCATCTTAGGACTTCATCAATATATATATTCTTTTATTTCAAGTCCTTCATTTTTCTTTCAATTTCGGTACCTTCTTTATATTGGGCATTTTGCCCATTTCTTTGAAATTCGTAAACCCTTTTTTTTCGCCCATTACGAGGCTACCGTTTCTTCCTTTTTGTTTGCCTCTTCTTCTATTAGCTCTCGAGTCCAATCGACCGGATAGGCTTCTTTCCGTGCTAATTTAAGTGAGTGAAAGAAATTATTAAGCTCGAGCATGAACGAGGGATTAACATTAGGTAGGACATTTTGGCTCGATGGGCTTTTGAAAGAAAAATTGCCTAAGTCATCTAAATGTTTTAGCTAAGTCAATAAGGCCCTCACATAAGAGCGCCACAAGTTCTAGCAAAAGCCCAATGAAGATGTCAATAATCACACAAGAAAGGAAACCTGTGTTGATCAAGATACAACAGTTTAAGCTCAAATCTCACCATGTGTGCTCAAATTCAATTCATTATCCTTATTTACATACGGTCATGCTCAAACGTAATTCCTAAAACTACTAGCATTATTCACAACAAAGCAAAATACGTGACAATCAATCCCACCAATTTAAACATGCCAACCGACACAAAGGAAAACCCTCCTGACTCACACACTTTATGCTGAGCAAAGTGGGTGAACAAGGAGGAACACAAACAACAAACAACTAAACAACCGAGCAAGGTGGCGGTCCCCTGCTCACACACTTTGCCTTGGGCAAAGTGGATCAGTGAGGGACCGACTCTCTTAACTCAAACAACGAACAGACAAGAATTCCCTTCACTCACACACTTTACCTAGGACAAAGTGGGTGAGGGAAAGGTTGACCACCACCAACAACAAAACAAAACAAAACAAACAACAAAACAAAAACAAAACACAACAAAACAGAAACAAAACAAAAGGGAGGACAAAGGTCATGGCGATACCGAATCCAATCTGGGCAAAGTAGGTGCGGTGGCATCATGGGTCGCTTTTTGTTGTTCCTCTATCCCGGCCGCGGGATTTGATATCATTATCTTCATCCCGCTATCTCCGACTCTCCTCCTATGCCGATCGAGATCCGGCTGGTCCGTCATCATACAGCCCGTGAAGACCGGTTTGTCGCCCCGTCATAGTAGATGTCCTTCATGCGCCCAAAGATAGCTGTGTCGATATACGCCTCGGCTCGCTTAGGTCGGTATTTGCTTCGTCCAAGACCTTCGACTCGTGGCCAACACGGTCACCAAACGGGCAAGAGAGATCCTCCGCTGGGATGAGTCGATGTCCTTGAAGTGGGCCGCAAACGCGCAAAATTAATCTTGTGGTCATGCCACATACACTACGAATGAACAACTCCTGCCGGGAGATGGAGTTGTCATTGCCTACCTTCTCAAGAAACCGTAGGGCGGAGGCGATGGCACATCCTAGCGCGTTGCTCCTCAAATCATTGCCCTTAGTGTATCCCGACTTGAATGTTGTGCCCAAACCAATCATTGCCCATTTTCATTCCACCTCTTCCTGTGTGCTCGGGACGAGGTGAAAGCCTCCAGACTGCCTCTTCGTCTCAAAACTTCGCATGCCCAGAGTGCAGCTGAAGTCGCTCACAGAACCAGTCGCTGCCCATCACCAAATTTGATGCGATCGTGGTCGCCTTTACTTTGCCTCGGTTCTTTATTTCGAGAGTTTGAATAAACTCCCCGCCAGGATGTGATGTACACCGTCCGCCATTCTAAAATGCTCCCATCCAATCCTTGCGAAAAACTTCTTCACTTCATCCTTAACCCCTGCACTCTCCAACACCTCCATGTCTAACGCCTTGGGCTTCACAATGCCCCTCATGGTCCGGTGGGTGAACTACGGGTGGCCTCCGTAGTCGGGATGGCTTTCCTTTTCGAAGATGGTGATGCCATCCCTGCAAGGTACCCCGGCCTCTTCCTCAAGGCATTGGGAGTCTCAGATGAGGCTTCTTTCTCGGTGGTGGTGGTGCCTCGAATCTTCTCACCGGGTCTCTTCTCTTCGCTTTTTTTTCACGGTGACCTCTTGTCGTCCTGCCCTGAGGTGGATTCCTCCGCCTCCGCAGTGGTTCCTCCTTTTTCCGCCGGACAGCCTTCTCCTTGTTGGCCTTAGCTTTCTTCTTCTGGGTTTCACTGCCGCCTCTCGGTGGTTCCTCCGCCTCGACTGCGGGCGAAGGTGCGGTCTCGATGATCTTCTCGGTCCCTGAGTTAACCTGAGATGGGCTCTTAGGCATTCGGGGTAGTAGGAGTTTGGATGGCCGCCATTGTTGTTTTTAGCTCGTGGTTTTCTTAAGTTCGGAGGGAATCGGGAGCTTTTGGTGTTTTGGCTCGGTTTACGGGTAGTCATTTTTTTGAAACGGGAGGGTTTCTTCTTTAGGCCGGGTGAGAGAGGGGAAGTTGCAGAGGTTGACGACGGGGGTTAATGATGGGTGGTCGGTTATAAGGACGTACGTCATTTCTCCCGACAACCGCCCGCCACTTGTTCCGTAACTCACCCTCTTGCCTATAGTGAATGTCAATCGCCGCCTGCCCACTTTGATCATGATCACACCTGCTCCTGCAGATTCACCTACACAACACCACACGCAAACCGGGGGCAAAATCAAAAAACAAAAGAGAAAACAACAACGAAAGCAAATAAAATACCGTGTTACCTCCCGTCAAGGTGCTTGGTTATCGCCGGCTCGACTAGATTTCTTTTTTAATCTTTCCGCCGAGGGCTTGCACCGATGTAATTCCCTGGATCTATCTCGTGATGCCCATAGTAAGCCTTCGACGTTGTCCATTGACCTTGAAGGTCTTCTTCGCCTTCGTGTCCGCGACCTCGGCAGCCCATTCGAAATTGAGTTTTGACTTCATATGGTCCGCACCACTTGCTTGTTAGCTCGCCGACATCAACTGAATCGAGATCGTAAAAAGCACCAATTGCTCTCGCTCGAATGACTTGGCTTTGATAAGACGGTCATGTGCCTTCTTTAATCTTTCTTTGTATAGAACGGTATTGTCATACGCCTCTAGCCTTATCTCTTCCGGCCTTGAAGCAAGCTTTCTAGCTTGGCCATCACTGTCCCAATCAAAGTTGAGCTTGTTCATCGCCCAAAATGCCTCAGGCTCTAGTTCTCTTGGTAAGTGACACATCTGCCGAACACAATCGGTATGGTGACATGCCCAAGGGGTCTTGTATGCGCCTATATGCCCATAGTGCGTCATCAAGACGAGTGCTCCAGCCCCACCGTAGGTCCCACTACCTTCCTCAATATAGTCTTCGATTATTCTGTTGACAACTCCGCTGCCCATTAGCCCGCTGGATGGTAGGCTGTAGTCACACGATGGGTTACACCGTATTTCGAATAATTTGGTGATAGTAGTGTTGCGTAAATGGGTTCTCGATCACGATAATCGCTTGCACGCCAACTGTTGAAGATATTAGCTTTAAGAAAAGTCGAAACTACCTTTGAGTCATTAGTGGCACTTGCCTTGGCCTCAACCCATTTCAAACATAATCCACCGCAAGGTGATGTACGATTACCCTTGAGCTCGATAATGGTCCCATAGAGTCCATCCCATACATCAAAGATTTCACCGAAGGATAGGTATCATGGGCATCTCATTCCTCTTGTGATATTTCCTCCTGCTGACACTCTTTGCATTGCTTACATACTATAAGCATCTTTGAATATCGGGCCGTAAGAATCCATTGCCTAAAACCTTTCGCCCCTTCGTGCCCAAAGTGACCTCCACATTCTTTGGAGTGGCGAAGATTCGTAATGTCTTTGATCTCGCCGGCACACATCGTCGCAAAACTTGATCAGCGACTTTGTCCATAAGTAGGATCATCCCATATGTAGCACGACAACTGCTTTGATTTTGTTTCTTTGATACGTAGTGAGCCCAACAGGAGTTCTCCAGTGGTTTTGTAATTCACCAAATCGATACCATGGCTCGAACTCCGTCGTACCTCGAATGAAGTACGATGATGTTCTTCAGGAAGGTCTCGCAATGGGCACTGGTCTTCCCTTCAATACCCTACTCAAGTGGTCGCCACAAGGTTTTGTGCTCCACTCTTGTCTTTGATTTCTACATCGAACTCTTGGAGAAGCAAGATCCATCCGATTAGTCGTGGCTTCAACTCCTTCTTGGCCATCGTGTATCTCAGTAAGCGGTATGATCGGTGTAGACGATTGTCTTGGCCCCACGAGATATGATCGAAATTTTCAAGGCAAAGACGACCGCCAAGAGCTCTTTCTCGGTCGTACAGTAGTTGCATCGGGCCGCATTGAGAGTTCTTGAGGCATAGTATATAGCATGACTTTCCTTTCCTCTCGTTGTCCCAAGACGGCTCCCACTCAGATATCCGCTTGCATCGCATATAACTTCAAACGGCATACCCCAATCGGGGTTGAATGATCATGCCGAAATTAAGTTATTCTTCGAGTATCAAAAGCTATCTTACACTCTTCATCGAATTCCCATGGTACATCATTCGAGTAGTCGTGTCACGGTCGGGCGATCTTTACGAAGTCCTTCACAAATCTTCTCAGAAACCAGCTGTACAAAGGAAACCTCGACTTGTCTTTATCGTCGGATAGGCAATTTGGCGATGATTTCTACTTTGGCTTTATCTACTTCTATCCTCTTTAAGATACCACGCGCCCAAGAACAATCCCTTCGTACTATGAAATGACATTTCTCATAATTTAGATCAAATTCTTTTCGACACATCTTTGTAGAACTACTTCCAAATTAGTCAAGCACCTCAATGATTCCCCCAGACCGTGAAGTCGTCCATAAAGACCTCTATGCATTTCTCCAATAGGTCTCGAAGATGCTCATCATACATCGAAATGTCCTCAGGGCATTACACGTCCGAAGGCATTCTTCCGTAGGCAAATGTTCCGAATGGGCATGTGAAAGTAGTTTTATCCTCGATCACCTGGGCAACCTGTGATCCGCATGTAGCCTGAGTATCCGCCTAAAAACAAAAGAATTTGTTTCAGCTAACCTTCCAAAGATCTCGCAATGAAAGGTAATGGAAGTGATATTTCGTTACCATGTTGAGCTTTCGATAGTCAATACACATTCTCCAACCTTGTTTGGAGTCTCGTTGATCACTCTCCTTTCTGCTTTTCACCACCGAATGCTCGACTTCTTGGGCACGACGTAATCGGGCTGACCCATTTACCGTCTGACACGGGATATATGATGCCCAAGTCGAGAAACTTCAAGATCTCCTTCATGACTACCTCCTTCAAACTGGGTTCAACTTCCTTTGTTGATCGCAGATCGGTTTAGGCTTCTTCTTCCATCGAATATTGTGAACGCGTATGGAAGGGCGATCCCTTGATGTCGGCCAATGTCCATCCAATAGCTTCCTTGTATTGCCCAATAACACTTCTCACGACTTCCTCCCGACTCGGACCGAGTTTAGCATTGATGATCACGGCAAGGTGTCGCCCTTCCCTAGAAAGATGTACTTGATTGGTGAGGAAAGTCTTTAGCTCGAGTTTCGGTGTTCTCATAAGGGATGGAACGAGCTTTTCTTCTTCCTCCAAATGGGCATGTTCGCATATTGACCACTTGAGTCCCTGTTCACTCCGCAAATAAAGCGAGGCCTCCCACATTGTCCGAAGTCGCTTCTCCTTGAGTGTCTCATTCCTTAAGACCACTTTGAATTGTCGCATCCAATGGATCTTGTAAACCTATCTCGGGCGGTGATGTCTCCCACCACGGGTTCAATGTGATCAATGAATTCCACGACCTCAATATCAATAGGATGCTCCATGGCCTTAAAGATGTTGAAGGTCACCGCCTCGTATTCGAATTCACATGATAATTTGCCCGTGTCGCAATCAATCCTAGTTCTCGCCGTCTTCATGAATGGTCGACCCAATAGCATAACCGATGATTTGTTGCCCATCGTGCCCATATCCGTAACGTAAGTCCACCGGAAATATGAGTTCCTCCACTTTGACCAATACGCTTCGATGATTCCTTCCTGATAGACGTTGACCTGTCTCGCTAATCGATAACCACTCGTGTTGACTTGTGGTTCCCACCTTTAATTCATTGAACATCGACAAGGGCATGACGTTTATAGATGCCCCAAATCCGGCATGGCCCTTTCGATCCTCGTATTGCCTATTACGCAGGAATGAAAACATCCTCGATCTCCACACTTCTCGGGCAATTTCAGCTGCAGATCATGGATACATTTTCTCCCACTTGGAATTTTGCATCATCTTTGTATTTCACCTTCTCGTGCACAATTCTTTCATGAACTTTGCCCATTTGGCATCGTGCCCAGGCAAAGGATGAGCGGTATATTAATTTCCACCTACGAAACACGCGATACATCTCGCCATTTCTTCCTCTCTCCTGTTCTCGCCAATCTGCTGAAAGGGAGGTAAAACTTAGATTAGGTTTGACATAGGTTGGCTCAATGATTGCCTCTTCTTTTTCTCGCCTTTCCTTGCGCGGTCCTCTTGATCATTGTCGTCTTGACCATTGTGTTATGTGAGATCTTCCACTTCGTGCATGTCTGCGTCGTCCTTAGGCATGAAAACTTTCTCTGTAGTTTCTTCCCACTTCGTGGCTACATCATTCGGTTGGGCTAACTCGTTTACCTCTACTTGAGGAGGTAAATTTCCTTGCTTCTTCTCAAGACGCGTTACGGCAGCCGTCAATTGGGAAACTTGGTTCCCAAGGCTCTGGAGGGCTCCCCTTGTCTCGACCTTGAATTTCTCGTTCTCTTGTTGAGCCTTCACATTTTCTCGTGCCATAGTGTGCACAAGTTCAGCCAACGATGGCCCACCGCTTTGGTCACGTTGATTATTCCTGTATTGTTGTTGTTGTCCTGCCCCTTGCTGGTTGTTAGACCACCTAAAATTTTCGTGGTTCCTCCATCCCGGGTTGTAGGTTTGGGAGTTTGGATCATATCTCCTCTGCTCGTATTGCCCATTACCATTTTGACCCACTGCATTGACTTCTTCTTCTTAAAAACAGGTGGGACATTGATCCGTGTGATGTGTCACGGCAATTACAAATTTAGCGGACTTTAGCTTTCTTTTGCCACAGCCTGTGTTGGTTATGAACTTGTCGAACAGTTACAAAGTTTGTCGGCTTGGTCTCCACGGTTGAAGAAGTGGCGCGGCTTGCCTCGGAACTTCTCCTCCTTCATCTCTCGCTTTCTTCTACCATCTCGCCCAATGCCTAAAGGCCTCACTGGAAACTTTATTCATTATCGATCCTCCACAAGCTGCATTCACCCAAATTTTCTCCTTTCCTTAACCCGCCATGAAATATTGGATTAGATCATGGTGCGGAATTTGATGTTGAGGGCATTTCGCTGCAAATTGTTTGAACCTTCCCCAAGAATCATAAAGGTTTCCGCGTGCCCATTTGATCTTTGCTATTCTTTTCCTCATGTTACGAATGCGGGCGGCGGAAAGTACTTCTCGGGAACCGATGCAATTGTGCCCAAGTGGTCACACTTCCCGTAGGCGAGGTGTGAGCCATTCTCTTGCCCATCATGCGGAGAGAAGGAGAATTATACTAATCTCACATACTCCCAAGATTTTCATTGGCGGATAGTCCCACACGCCATCTCAAGTCTTGTAAGTGTCTTTGTGGATCCTCCCGGGCATGTCACGAATCGGGAGGATGCGGATGAAGAATGCTTCATCTCCCAAGGCCGTTGATCGCGGGCAAAGTGATGCCCGTTGGCCTCGAGTTACGTTGTTAGGAACACCATTTCCCTCAGCGTTCGCTTACTTATGTTGTTCACCCATCGTATTGCCCTCTGGGTTCTCTTACGGATTAGCTGCCTCGCAGCTTGTCGTGCCTCCGCATCTTGCTTCCTCCGCCTTGCGTGCTTTTCGATCTCGGGATCGCATAAAAGTCCTTCATTTTCTCCTGCAAGGTTAGGTCGTAGCATCTGATAGAAAAGCAATATAAATTCAAGAAATAGAGATACTCTTGGAATGCGCAATTCCCGACAGCGGCGCCAATTCGACACGTTGTCGTTTAGCTTTCAAAATAAATTTATAACCTATTGCCCATCACAGGCATAGCCAGCGATAAGTATAGGGTCGATCCCACGAGGAGTTGGTGTAGCAATCTCTGATGTCACGATGTCACTTAAAAGGAATGAGAGGGGTGTAATTATCTTGATCACTATAGGTAGACTAAAGTAACCTGAAATAATCTCAAAGGAATATCAAATAATAAGGCGAGTGCGGCTTGGGCAACAACTTCGTGAAGGCGATTAATACTCGGTCCTAGGTGCGAAGGTTTTCACTACATGACATGCATCAACCGGTTATAAGAGACATACGTCGTGACCGGATTGTCACGCGTCACGCCTGACGCACCCTCCAAGTCTATCCTTTCGTGTAAAGAAGGCAAGGGACACCCTATGCAAACTATCTAACCCGTAATGCCCACGCACGAGGACACCTCAAGACATGCAAACCTACTGACGTTATGATCTAGATAGACCGGTATTGGTAAAGGCATTTGCTAGGACTACTCCAACTCGCCCACACGATCGTACTATTTGGGGTGCGGGACACCGACACCTTAATCCAATTATTACTTGCAACCTCCCTTACCCACTATGTTATTTGCAACTAACACACCGAGTTTGGTTAAGTTATATAATGCCGGGACCTAGTGCTTGGGAACACACTTGCAGATCGTAATGCCTACTTAGACCTCTCGAGTTATATTAATCATGCTCCACTTAGTCACGCCCAAACCGAATAAAGACTTAGCTAGACATAAAATAAATAAACATGCAGCAGTTAATTGAAACCATAATTAAACGGAACCAACTTACTATTACTTGAGCGAAATAAGCAGGCGAAACCAAAGTGCCACCGGCAAAACATACGACAAAGCAAATATAAAAGTGTTTGCCTCGAAAGGACTTAATGTATGTGGTGATGCTGATGATTTGATAATGCGAAGATGATAAAGCAGGCGAGAGAGGCGCAAGTCGCGCCTTCATCCCCTTTATATAGGCCGAGAGAGGGATCCGCGATGGTGATGGCCCATGGGCTGGAAATCCTTAGGGTTTCCTTGTTGATCAGCTTTGTTTCCTTGCCCAGACGGATTTGCGATGATCTCCTCCGGATTTCATGGGATTCGGCCTCAGCGCGCCTTCTTTCCGGATTTAGCGAGATCCACCCCGATCTCGCGTATCTTGCCCATCACCTCTCTCTCCGACTTCTCTTGCCCTCCTTCTTCGTCTTGGTTTCTAGTTGCCTTCTTCACTTCCACTTGCCCATTAGCCTACCCTTCTGGAGATTGAACTTGTGCGGTCTGTAAGGAGGTCACGCCGTGAAACGGAACAGCTACTGGGGTTTGAAGCCCAGGCTGTGAGCTAAGCTCCTTGTGCCCTCGAGGTGCATCGTATCTCTATTCATCCGCCATGCAAATTGCACTCCTTCTTGCCCATTTCTGCCCTGCCTTGCCCCCTGTAGACCAATGTGTCCTCCCAGACACAAAACACAACAAGAAAGACACAAAAGACTCGATCTAGACCTAGACAAGACACGGAAAAAGAGCACAAAACTTGGGCTCATCAAGCATAAACGATGATGATACCGGAGCCGAGGTCAATATAGTCTCTGATGACAAACCCAATTGGATGACTCCCATTCGAGAGTCCCTGGAGAAAGGTGAACTACCCCACGATAGGCTCGAGGCTAGAAAAATCCTGAGCAAGTCTCTGCGATATATACTCGAGTAAGGAGTCCTCTATAGAAAATCATACCTCCAACCTCTCCTAAGATGTTTGGGTCCAGACCGAGCTAATTACGTACTACGAGAAGTATATGAGGGATCATGCGGAAGTCACATCAGACCCTGCGCCTTATCTAAGAAAATCATGCGATGGGGATACTATTGGCCAACAATGTTCCAGGACTCAATCGATCTCGTGAAGAAATGTCTGAAGTGCCAAATTCATGGAAACGTGCCGAGGCTACATCAAACCGACCTCGCCAGCATGCAAAGCCCTTGGCCATTTATGCAATGGGGGATCGATATCGTAGGTCCTTTCTGCAAAGCTCCAGGGCAGTTTCAATTCCTGATTGTCGCGATCGACTACTTCACGAAGTGGGTGGAAGCCGAATCCTTGGTGAAAATCACGAGCAAGAACGCCCTCAACTTCGTCTGGAAGAACATCGTGTGTCGCTTCGACATCCCTCATATCCTTATTTCAGATAATGGGACACAGTTCACGGATAAAGTTTTCAAAGAATGGTGTCAAGAGCTTCGGATCCAAAGATAAATTCACCTCGGTGGCTCATCCTCGAGCAAATGGTCAAACCAAGTCACCAACGGGACAATCGTGAAAGGACTCAAACTCGCCTCGACCGAGTAAAGGCAATTTGGTGGAACATTTTCCACAAGTCCTATGGCCGTACCGTACTACACCTTGGACATCGAACGGAGAAACACCCTATAGCTTGGTATACGGAACGAAGCGGTGATCCCCGCGAGATCGGTATCCGAGCCCCGCACCATTCACTTCTCGGTGAAGCAAATGAGGAGATTCTACTGAACTGATCTAGATCTACTCGAGAGAAAGAGACCTCGCCTACATCGTAGAAGCTCGGTATAAGCAACAAGTAGCTCGGTATTACAACCAACGTCGAATCCCGAAGCGGTTCAAGTAGGCGACCTTGTACTTCGAAATAATGAAGTCAGTAAAGCCGCAAAACTCGTAAACCGGAAGCCACATGGGAAGGGCCTTATCAGTCACGAAGTCCTCGGAAAAGGGTCATACAAGCTCGCTCATATATCCGGCAGAAAATACCGAAAGACGTGGCACATCATTCATCGAAGAAATACTTTGCATAAGTGTCAAATGTTGAGTCTGCTTCAATTCGTCCTTAAGTCTTGTTTTGTTATTACGTCGGTCTTTATCAATAAAATATTTTTGCATGTTTTATTTGCCACTTATGCATACTATCTCTCTCCATTATACAATACCCTCAAGGAGGACGAAATCCTCGACGGAGGACGTATCACTTCGTTTAATACGAGGACGAACTATAAGCGCTGAGGGACCACCCCTAGCGATAAAACTTGCCAAATAAGGAACCTATACCTTCATTTATTTAGAGGAAGAGGACCACCCTCATGATAAAACTTGCCAAAAATGAACTTATACCTTCATTTATTTCGAGGAAGAGGGACCACCCTAGCAATATTTCTTGCCAAAAGGAACCCTACCTTCGCTTATCTCGAGGATGAATACCTTCGCATGCGAGGATGAACTACCTTCGCATTTGAGGACGAACTACCTTCGTAATCTGAGGACGACCTACTTCTTATTGGTTACGGTAATAAAAGGACATAGTGTTCTTGAAAAGTCGACACGAAGCAAAAAAATTATTCTTATTTCAAGTATACAATTTATACATTACGAGGACGAAGAGGGTCCAGGGGGGCGAGAAAAGCTGAGCCAATCCCTAGAAAAATCGGGATTCAACAGTTCGTCTATACTAACCCTACCTCTACCTCGTCCTCGATCTATGCTGAGAGCCCTGCCAGCCTGACCTCTAGGTCCCGCGAGACAACCTCGGCCGCTAGACGATACTCGACCTCGGTTACTCAATGGTACACAACGCCGACGGCTCACTGGACCCCGCTTATCTTGCATATAAAAATCTAAAGCAGAAGTCGCTGCAGTCGGAGGAGTCGCTGCAGAAGTAGAGGCCTCGGGCGCCGAACGAAGCACCCGTTCAAGGAAGGAATGACGAGCCATGACGATCTTGTACAGGCCACCGACCTTCTTAAGATCGGCATATTGCTCCTAATATTGCCAAGAGTCTGAGCCGTACTCGTCCCTATATCTCCAACAGTGGTCGCGAGCTCTTCAACTTTAGCCTCGGCTCTAAAATGGTCATCCCATCACCTCGTGTAATCTCTTCATACTCAAGATGCTCTCTCACCGACCGGTTCGGCTTTCTTCTCAAAGAATCTCGAACTTATCCTCTAACTCCAAGAGGCGAGCACAAGCTCATCACAGCCTCTCGGGCGCCTTAAGCTTGATGTCAACCTCCTCCTGCACATGGCCTATTTGGTCCTTCATATGGAGGAGTTCAACCTCTTTCGATTCAAGAGCCCGTATTAAGGCTTCGATTTGATTCAACCAAGGGGAAGCATCAGGCATTTCAGGGGAAGACTGAAAACAAAGACAAGTTTCTTCACGTAAACAGGTGATTTTATTCGCTTAAGGCGAAA
Source organism: Salvia rosmarinus (assembly GCA_036937905.1). Lineage (NCBI taxonomy): Eukaryota > Viridiplantae > Streptophyta > Magnoliopsida > Lamiales > Lamiaceae > Salvia > Salvia rosmarinus. The sequence continues at coordinate 52,018,761 of CM072820.1, read as the reverse complement.
CAAAATGTACATATACATTTACACAAAAAGGAGGATCAATGACCCTCCAGCGGCCTTCGCCCTCGGGCATGGTAAGATCGGCCACCTCTTGGACTTGGGAAGCTTCGGCCTTCTCCACCTGGACTTGGGAAGCTTCAGCCTTCTCCACCTGGACTCGGGAAGCTTCGGCCTCCTCCTCCCGAACTTGAAGGGCTTCGGCCTCCTCCTCCTGAATTCCAGCAGCCTCGGCCTCCTTGCCAGTCCCAGAGTGCACCACCTCTGCCATTCCCGCGACCTCGGCACCGCCGTCGTCCTCGATCGCTTACCCAGATCGGCCATTATAGCCTCGATCACGGGGTCCCGGTCCACCGAGCAGGCACGAACCGACTTCGCAGTCAACAGCGTCGGCGAGGACGATAGATCCCCCAACACGGGTAAGCTCCTCAGGCCGTCGGCAAGGACCTTGGCATACTCCCGCAACAGGTCTTCAATCTCCACCACCTCATACTCGTATTTGGACTTCTCCAACTGCGGGTAATCCTCGGCGACTTCATCGAGGGTGTCCGCGACCACGCGCTTATTCAGGACCTCGGCCATGTCACCGACCAATCCGGAGAATCTCCTTGACATGAACAACTTCTCCGCAGCGCACAGAGCATCTCTCCTGCGAGGCCGCGATTGAGCCTCCCGACTTGCCGCCTTCCACCTCGGCCTTCAATCGCCGACCTCGACCTCCGCCGCCCCTCGCCGCCCGCCTCGACCGCCTTCTGCGCCTCGGCGGCCGCCACGGCCGCGATCTCCTCCGGCCGCGTCCGGCTTTTCCTCGGCCTCGGCAACCTCACAAACAAGGAGAGTCTTCTCATTCAACTCACGGCAAGCGAGCCACCCCTCAAACCGAACGACGGGCGCCTTCAAGTAATCCTTCATATGGGCAGACGTCGCCGTCAGTTGGGTGGACACCTTAGCCAGCTCGGCAGACAAGTCCTCAACCCCCTGTGCAATTCCAACCATGTCAAACAAATACAAAGCACACTCAACTATGCACAAAGTACAACAATAGAGTTACCTCGGGGAAAGATCGGCGAGCGATCTGAGAACCGACGATAACGCATTCCGGGTCGTGGGCGACCGTGGCGTCGGGAATCGCATGCTTTATCCTTTTAAAGCGTTGGAGAGGCGGAGGCGAAGGGGACTTCGGGACATCTTCAGTTCGCTCAGAAGAGGCCTCGGGTACCTCTTTCAATGTTAAGGTAGAAGGCTCGGCACCGAGCTCGACCCCGCCCTCTTCTTCTTTCCTCTGACGAAGTCCATCGCAGCGAAACGAACTCGTTAAAAAAAAAAAAAAGAATGAAAAGGGGCTCACCTTCACCGACTCCACCATGGTGGCGGGATCACAAGGCTCGGCCGCACCGCAAGCTCGGCCTCGAAAAAGACTTCGTTCACCAAGCCGATCGTGTTCAAGGATTGCTCCAAGCGCCAAAGTCGTAATCCGTAGCCATGTCGCCTAACTTCTCACGATTCCGTGCGAACTGGGTGACCCAGAAAACGACAAAAGAAAAATTTACGGTGCCGCTTGGGATTTTCGACTCGTCTTTAATTTGAAATTGCGACGAGGTGATGATAATACCACCCCGCTACTGATTTAAATCGAAAGAACCTAAGGACGAGTCCTAAGGTCAAAGGGAAGTTATGCCGATCTTAAAGACACCAAGGCTCGCCAAATGCGGAAGGAGTTCGGCGCAATCATTAGGAATGGCGAACAGTGTTGCGATTCGACATATATAGAAGGATAGGGAAGACGAAGGCCATTTTTAAGGCTATCCTCGTAAACCGTGACAAAACCCTTTGGAGGAGCACTAGCCCTATCACCCATTCGGGGAGCAACATACTCAAAGGATTTTGGGATATAAAAATTAGAAGCAAGCTCTAATCTTGCGGATGCTTCTAAAATCGAAGGAAATGAAGAAACCCTACCAAAAATCCATTAAAGGCGGAAAACAAACTCTACGCACGAAAGGTGGGAGGGTATCAAAAGTATATACTTCTACATCCACCAAATAATCCGGTGGCGACACAGATACAACGCGGCCTTCCTGGCCGTGAGAATCCTCAGAATAGAAAGGAGATGAAGAAGCCATAAAAACTTACTGGTTTAAGAGAATAACGAAGAAGATGCTGGCACGGACGCGGCAAAGACAACAATGACGACAGTTGAGCACTTTTCAGTTTTGTAGAAAGCTTTGAATTTTTTTTGAAATCAGAAATGGCTAAAGTGATACGGGAAATGGCGTATCAAGGAAGTTATTCCCCCAATAATGCACTTTATCGGGAACTCAACCGCTGCCACATTCAATGCGCATTAAATGCAAATCCTGTATCCCTTGTTCGACATCGACAGAGAATCCCGTGTTCGGCCTCGGCACGACGTCATGTATCCACCTCGAAACTTCGGCATAACACCTCATCAGGTGAAGCCATCCAGAAGACCTCGGCATAACGCCTCGTCAGGTGAAGTCAAGCATGAAGACTTCGGCACAACACCTCATCAGGTGAAGCCATCCAGAAAACCTCGGCATAATGCCTCGTCAGGTGAAGTCAAGCATGAAGACTTCGCATAACACCTCGTCGGTGAACTAGCGAAGACCTCGGCATAACGCCAGGGCATGTGAAACAAGTAACACGACTTCGTAAAACACCTCGGCATGAGAAGCCAAGAATGGGACTTCGCAAAACGCACGACAAGATATACACACAGAACAATGACCTCGCGAACGCCTCTACAAGTGAAGCCACGACATACGACTTGGAAGCCTCAACAACACTAAGCCAAGTCAAGATAGAAGGACGGCAACAGATCGATCGCTCCACTTCCGTCATAAACAGAATCTCCGGTGAATTACAACTCCCAAACCCACCACGACCTCGCAACTGCGTCTTTTCGGGGGATATGATAGGATCTGCCCAACTACTGTGCCCAAGCATCGGGCCCAATATAAATAAGCTAACATTAAGCTCGGCCCGACGAGTTCGCCCAAGAAGAATAATAAACCAGTAGGAACGCAAAAGATTCGACCATATCTATAAGAATCCTAATCGAGAAGAGATAGGATTGAGATCCTATCTTAGAGGACATCTTGGATTCGAGATCTAGGTCAATATAATTGTGTATAAATAGAGGCTAGATTAGACGGAAAAGATCATCTACACTTATTGTAATCGCTTCTTACACTCTCAATACACATACTCTCTCTCTTGCCCCGTGGACGTAGATCTAATTCAAAGATCGAACCACGTAAATTCTTTTTTGTTCATCGTGCATTTATTTCCCTAACGAAATTAAGATCGATCAACAAGACATATTATACGTGTTAGATTTTTCTAATAAATCTATTCATTGGAAACTCTATACGATTATGGATTGAATAAAAATATTATTATAAGAAGGTTATTCTATGTAGAATTTTACATAGAAAAAAAATAGTATTTCTTAGCAAAAAAATAACATTTACTCTGATACACGATGGTATATAATTTACCAAATTCACCTAATTATACAAATTTGACTAAAACATATACATGCGCTTTATGGCAGTACATAAAATACATGTATGTACTAATCATTTGCTTAGAAACTGAAAAAATTACATGTATGTAATAATCATTTACATAATTTTTTTATTTGAACCTACTCCTATATATATATATATATAGTCCAATACTTGTGTATTTTCATAAAATCATTACATTTTTTTCTACTTTAAACAAATGACACCCAAAGTGGATAAGTGCTAGCTATATGCCCACTTAAAATAGTTCAAAGGTTTCCATCAGCGTCCTGGTATTGATAATCCATCCAATGATATGTTCATTTAATTTAATTTTGGTTCGTTCACAAAAATATTCACTTTTCTTTTATGAAAACATCAATTCCATAATTTTTACCCTAAATATATACATACACTTATTTACAAAAAAAAATCACTCATGACCCATATTTTTACTCTCACTATCAATTAATTTATTCATTCATTTATCTCCATGATCCACTTTTTAATCTCATTACTCATTAAGCTATTTATTTATTATCTCTACTTATTTTACACTAATTATAATTTATTAAAACTTGTGCCATCAAAATCAAAATAAATAAATATAGTGAACAGAGGAGTATATTGTAATATATTATTTATTCCTATATAGAGGCACAAAATTCTTAAGATGGAACCAACACAAAATAAAACTTATTACAATATGAAATTTATTTCTAAACGTAATTGATTCGGAGTTATAATCATAATTTTTTATTACTATATTGAGTATTTTTTTAGAGAATTTCTAATGTAATGCAAAACAACAAATTAAAGCATATGACTAGGAATTAATGAGCTTAGCTCAGTTGGTTAAGAGCTAACGGATTTGAAACAATGATCAATGATGGAGTCCTAACAGTCGCAGTATTTGAATTTCACCATTTTTAAGGTGGCTCCTTGTGAGCACTATGCAAAGTTCTCCAAACTTTTAACCATAGAGTCATCGTAATTTACCTCCTCATATTCACATGAGGTTGGAGTGTGAGATTATTAGGGAGAGAGCTTTCACTTTTAGAACAAAGAATTAATTTTGAGGCTATGTTGGATTTTTATTGAGCCTTGAAATACATTAAATAATTATTATACTGGCTACGTATAAAGCCACAAAACCACTTAGCTGTTTCTCACGCCATTCATGTAGCACGCAACACTTTTTATTGGTTAGATTTCAGTGCATTTTTTGCTTCGAGTTCACTCATCTCACGTTGGCGATTCAATAATTGAACCGTACTAAAATTACAATTTATTACGTAAAACTATGAAAATTTTAAGAGTTATTATAGTTTTCTGTTAGTAACTGTGGGTTCTGACGATAAAAAAGAAAAGTGCTCCCATTGAATTAATTCGGTTGGTTAAGAGTTAAACATTTGAAACAAAGATCAACGATTGAATCTTAACAGTCGCAGTATGAGAGTTTTACTCTATTTAGGGTGACTCCTTGTGGACACTAATCAAAGTCCTTCTAGCTTTTAAATATTGAGTCACCTTAATTTACCCCTCACATTCTCATGGGACTGAGACTGAGGTATATAAATTTTCGAAATGAGAACTTCTCATTTTGAAACAAGAAAATATTATACCGTATATCAGGTAGAACTTTAAATATCAACGTATAAATTCAAAATTTCCGATCTTTAGCTTGTGTCTTCAAATAAAAATCCTAAATAAATTATAAATAGGACATCCCATTAAAGTCCTGGCATTATTCTAGACCCCAGTTTGAATGGGATAATTATTATTAAATGCAGCATTGAATATTTTTTATTTTCAAAATCAATTAGTGTACTGGGCCTCGACCCATTTTAAACATGCATTAATTGCTCTGATAAAATTATTAGTGTTGGCAAAGCTACTATTTTACCTACCAGATACTCCCACTTCTTTTTTAAGTATCATCTATCATTAAATTATATAAATAAAAGAAATAGATAAATTATATTGGATAAATATCACTTTAAATCTTAAACTATACCCATTTTATTAAAAATATCTTGAACTTTAAAAAATATCATTTTAAACCCCAAACTATTGACATTTTATCAAAAAAATCATAAACTTTGAGAAGTATCACTTTAAACCTCAAATTGTTATTTTTTTTATCCAAAATACCATATATCAATTTTTTAACTCACAAAATTGGACGAAAAATATCTTTTGATAAGCTCATCGGATATATCCAACGTTCATTTCTTGCCTTTGAAATTTTGATGTGGCTCATCGAACGAGAAGAAGATATTTCTCATCCAATTTTAGGAGCTTAAAAATTGATGTAAGGTATTTTTGATAAAAAAAATTAATAGTTTGGGGTTTAAAGTGATACTTCTCAAAGTTTAGGATTTTTTTGATAAAATGTTAATAGTTTGGGATTTAAAATGATATTTTTTAAAGTTCAATATATTTTTGATGAAATGGGTATAGTTTAGGGTTTAAAGTGATATTTACCCAATTATATTTATAAACTCATTAATTATTATAATAAATACATTCACACGACTAATTATCAAATTTCAAGAATATTAAATTAAGATAAATAGGAAATATAATATAATTTTAGCCTCAAATTACGAACTATAACACTTATTAAAAATAAGAAAAAAATACTAATAAGACACTTAAAAATAACGATGGGAGTATACAAGCATGGGTCTAGTCATTGATATCTAAATACGCAATTAATAACTATCTATAACTTTATAAAAAAGATTGAAGACCATGAATGCAAATTAATGAAATCCTTTGTTTACTTTGAATAAGGGCAATTAAATAAATAAACGTTATTGCCCTCGTATACAATTTGGCAAATTTTGTCATTGCTCCACCACTCACATGACATGAAATTAAATGCATATACCCTTCTCAATGAATCTCGAAACTTATACTATAAATATAAAAATTCAACTAATTATTAGAATATTTTAAGTAATTTAATTTGAAAATATAAAATTATTAACTAAATATATAAAGTTTATTTCTATACTATAATTAGTAATAGTTACATAAATCTCTAACTAACTTTAATTATTTTGTTTCACGTGGTGAATAGACTTATCATAAAAAAATCTGAAACATAAATCTCATGAATGACATACTAAACCATATAGATGAATAATTAAGGGAAGGAAATTAAATTACCCAAACTCATAAACTGTATGTAATATATATCCACTGTTATAAAAACATGCAGGATATACCCATTCACATCTCTCGAAAAAAACAAACAAATTTCGAGAATCAGAATCGCAAAAGCAACATCGCGAAAAAGAAACATCGATGAAAAGAGGAAAAGAAGAGAGAATCTTGTTGACCGAGATTTGAATTGCACCAATAATTCAAGTATTAATCGATATTTATTCACACACAACCACTCTTCTCCAACTCGATCGGTTTTACTCTTGCTATTTATTCACATACAACCACCATACAACCAACTCTCGATCGGTTTTACCAATAATTCAAGTTTTATCTCATTGCTATTTATTCACATACAACCATCTCCCATAGATCCACCGATCGGTTTTACAAGAGAATCCAAATTCGAAATTTCTCTTTATCCTTAAATTTTCGGATGACTTTCGAAATTTGCTCTTCATCCTCAAATTTTCTTTTTCTTTCCTTCATTTCGGTTCCTTTCGATTTTATACTCTTCAATCCAGAGCAGCTATGTCTCAACAACAAGTAAGTATTCAAATTTTGATGTATTTAGGTTGATTAAATTTTGATTTAGGTAAAAACACGTCGAAAATTATTTTAATTGCAAAAAACCGATCTAAATTATTTATAATTGCAAAATACCGATCGGTATTATCAAAATACGGTCGAATTTTTCATAAAACCGGTCGATCGGTTTTTGAAAATTTCGATCGTTATTATCAGTTTTATGAAAAATTCCACCGGTATTATGATAATACCGATCAGTATTTTGCAATTAAAAATAATTTCGATCGGTTTTTTTATTTTATTGTTGTTTATGATATTTATTTTGTTTAGATTTATTATTGTTGTTAATTTTGTTTAGTATTATTGTTTGCGTTGGATTTTGGATAATAATTATCGCATAATTATTAGATAATTAATTATTAGGAATTTAGATAATTGGATATAAATTGTTTCGTTGGATTCGTTTAGATTTATTTTTTTAATTGGATATAATTATTGGATAATTGGATATAAATTAGATATAATTACGAAAATTACTGCGAAATGATATATATCATATAAATAAAGGATATAAATAATTTTTAAAGGAATAAAGGATATCATATAAATATTAAGGAATAAAGGATATAAATAGGAAAAAAAATCGATCGGTATTATGTTAATACCGACCGGTTTTTGTATATATAAATAATTTTGGACCGGTTTTTGTTAATTTATTGTTTAGATTTATTATTGTTAATTTTGTTATATTTATTTGTTTAAGTCGACTATTTATTGTTATTGTTATTGTTATTGTTTCGTTAATTTTTTTCGTTAATTTTGTCTTGTTTAGTTAATTTTGTTTTGTTAATTGGAATGTTGATTCTATTATTGGATAATTGTTTAGATAATTGTTGTATAATTTGTTATATGCGTTCTATTATTTAAATTATTGGATTATTTGTTTAGATAATTGTCATGTTGTTATATGTATAATTCGTTTATTATTAGTTATTTTTAATTATTGGATAACTCGTTTAAATTCGTTTAGATTTAGATTTGTACTGTTAGATGTTATTACATGTTATTATTGTTAGTTATTTATAATTATTGGAGTATTGGTTTAGATAATTTGTTTAGATAATTCGTTTTAGATTTAGATTTGTACTGTTAATAATTAGTATAGATAATTTAAACCGTAAATAACAGTAATAAAATGAAATAATAAACAAGAATTGATTTAATTATACATATTCAAATATTCAGAATAACCATGAGCATAAAATTACTGAATATTCAAAGATTACTAGAAAACATCATAATTATACCTCATGGCAAGCTTGTACTCCATTTCACGAAATGCACGAGCTAAAGCCTTAGTAAATTTCTTCCCGAACACCGACAATATTATGGAACGCATCTCAATTAATAATTAGTTTAGATAATTGGATATAATTATTGGATAATTAATTATTGGATAATTCGTTTAGATAATTGGATATAATTGCTTTAGAAAATTAATTATTGCATAATTCGTTTAGATTAGTTATTGATAATTCGTTTAAATTAATTATTGCATAATTCATGTATTGTTTATTGATTAATTATTCTTATATTATTTATTGTTTAAAACAGGATCATATATTTTGAGACCCGACAATTAATATACCTTCTAGCGATACCACTTATTATAGAGTTGAGTATTTAGATTATGTTAAGAGGAGGTTGCTTGAAGTTGGTGGTCGACCATTACTTGATAGATTCTTAGGAGGATGTTTTGGTCACTTCATAGATTATAAGCCAGGGAATAAGTGCGCTATGGTTATACACCATCTTTGTTTCCGCCGATAGAGAAGCGCCAAGAGATGTTATTTTATATTAATGAAAGGACGCGTTGTTTTTCTATTAGAGATTATGCGCTTGTGACTGGCCTGCAGTTTGGGTCGTCTTCATTTGATACATCAGTAGAGTATGACTTGCGACATTGTGAAGTCTACATGACATTTTGTGGTGGCCGACAAATGACAAATGTGCAGAACTATTAGATAGGTTACTAACGTCGACATTAATGACCAGGATGGTCATTTATACCTTCGAGCTGCACATGTTCTAGTGCTTTATGCCATGGTGTTTGCATATGATGCTTGAAGACCTTGGTGATCGGGTTTCGCTTTAGTTGGTGATTTGGATGCTTTTGGACGATTTCCGTGGGTGCGTATTCATATCAGATTTTGAAGTACTATTCAAGCATTGCAAATCAACTAGGAAGTACCATTTTTACGGACCCACCTGGGTGTTATATGTTTTGTTGCTTGAGGTCATACCAGAGTTGGGCAGTATAGCGGGAAAGAATGTTAATACCAGCTTGCATCCGAGATTTAGAAGGTGGACGTTCCGTGGTAGACCTGAGGTTGCTAGATTACAGTCCCTGTTTGAGCGAGATGTATTAAATATATTAGTTTACTAGTTTATTTATAAATTATATATCATGTTGTTATATATTTATTATTCGATTTACTGATATGTTTTAATTTATTGCATTATTGTAGGAAAATTATTTTATTGAGATCACGGCCGACGAGACGGAGCTTTCCTCCTCTTACTTGCAATCCGTCTCATACCCTTATCCACTCGGTGTGCACTACGAGGAGCCGAGCAACCCATTGAGAGAAGGATTGCAGTTTACTCGTCGACACGCCCGCCCCGTGATGGAGAGTTATGAGCGGACGTAGAGGCTCCACCTTCAAGACCCAGCCAGAGGACATCGTCGGTGAGTTCGTTGAGATTGCGATTCTTTGAGGAGCCGCAAGGCCAATATGTGGATAGCCGTCGATCCGTTGAGAGACGGGATACGGGAAACGCAAGGCAACCAACTTCTTCTTCTTCTTCTTCTTCTTCTTCTTCTTCTTCTTCTTCTTCTTCTTCTTCTTCTTCTTCTTCTTCTTCTTCTTCTTCTTCTTCTTCATCGAGCAAAGGTGGTGAGCACCACGGGCGGCGCCTAGTTCCGTCGATCGTCGTTGGATCCGAGAAACTATTCGGAGAGTGAAGACAGGCAGCAGCAACGCATCGAGAAGTCTATCGAAGATAAGTGGATTCCTAAGATTAAGAAATGGTTTGAAAGTTTCTTAGAAGACTCGATGTGGTTGCGCATAGTATCTTGAAACGTATACACCGCACTCGTGCCCACATCATCCGGACGGCGACGACGAGAGATGTAGTTCGGGAGCAGCAGCCCAATCGAGATGAAGATCGGGCGGCAGCCAGTCGGATGTCCATCGAGACAAGGACATATTGAGCCGGTGAGCCACCTACATTAGCCCAAAGATACCCCCCGCTACTCTCCCGAGATCCATGGTACGATCCTGAACGCATCTCATCATTCCATGCTGGGACTGGACCTATTTAGTGATCTGACGTCTCAGAACGTAGTGAGGCAGACTTTCGAGCCTATGCAGCAACAGTTGGAGCAACACGTAACTATTAAGTCTCATATTTGGCAGTTTATAATATGTCATTATATTTGTTATGTTTTTCATTTTACAGCGACTCATATGCTTAAATGTTTGTAGTGGGAAGCCCGGAGAGGTGAACGGGCACGGAGACCTTCAGCTGCAATGAGGTCACCATATGTGAATAGCCCGATGCCACGTCCATTATCCGAAGATTTATTGATAAAGTACCAGCGTTTCTTGATGAGAGATAAAACAATGGTGATTGTTCGGGGTACTGACCGTCAAATTTAGGTTGGATTTTTCGTGTGTATCGAAACGCCAGAGAGGCCTTTTGATGTTCGGGTAAGTACGTTTTTATACAATATGCTTCGTTTTTTTGAAGTACATCTACTTATATTGATATGTATCCCTAAAATAATTTTACAGATGGTCGATCTATTCATGATGTATTTGAGGACGAGACTCGATGCCGGGATCGACTTATTGGATGGAGTGGATTCTCATAACACAATCATACTTGATACTGATTTTTTCGTAAGTATTGTGTCTTTAATACAATCAATATATATTATATATGTGTAGTATCTGGAATTAATTAATTTTCAATGTTGAATAGATGTTTCTGCAAAATTCATGGTCCGAGGTACACGCAACGCTTTCGTCCTACATTCAAGACCCGTGTGAGGCACCATTGATCATTACCCCTGAGAGCATTGTTATGGCATGGAAGCCATCAATGCATTGGATTGCAGTTGTCCTCGGCTTTGCCGGTCATAGACCATGGTTACGTGCCACGCATGTAACCTATTTAATACAATAAGTTGCAATAATTGAAATTTTCCTTGTTTATTTTCTCTAAATATTAATTTTTATAGATCATCATCCCATGCGTCATCGAGCGGCGTTTCGTGATATGTCGCGTGGATATGCACTCGGGTCATTGCGTGCTGTTTGACTCGCGTATTTGGCGGATGGACAAGGATCAATTGGATGCGAGGATGATGGACTTGATGTGCCTGAATAGATTATTGTGGCAGTTTCTGATCTTGTCTAGATGGTTCGAGAATAACTCCCACCAAATACCACCATGGAACAATGATGCGATTATTACACGAGCTGAACCTTCAGATGTATTTGACCAGGAAGACGATTTCAGTGATGGTCCATTTGCGTGCATGACTGTAGAACGTCTTATTTCTGGTTCACCGAGCATCGAATGGGATATGTCTAATGTTAATGTTGTAGCATATAGACATAAAATAGGTGGAAATATATATGAGTTATGTGAGCCATATAAGAAGCCGAGAGGAAGAGGAAGAGGAAGAGCGTAAACTACTATGTAATGATTTTTTTTATTTTATCTCATGTAATAGATTCTTAGTTATATTATCTCAAACATCAGAAATTTCAGCATTAATACCTTCGAGATTTATATATTCTTTTGTTAATTAATTGGGAATTTTTAAGATTTTGATTTGATTGTTACTTTATGAAATATCTTGAAATGCTAATCATTTTAGTTTTGCAGCACTAACACGTGTATGATCAATGAAACAACCAACAACCGTTCATATCTAGATATATTATAGTTTATATTCCATTCGATCGGTTTTAGCATAATTTCAATGGATTATATTAGAATTATTTCTATAGATTACATATCTAAAACATAATGACAATTTATCACAGTAAATTACATTAATCACTTTCTTGTAGCTCAACACGTTGTGGACACCTTCTTTTCGTGTGTCCCAACTCCCTACAGCGACTACATCTTTTTGGTGCTCAACGTCTGCTGCTCGAGGATTCACCTTCTTAGGTAGTATTGCGTCTTCGTCTGCCTCTCTCACCCCCAGATGGAATTCGACTCGATCTTGGACGTCCAGCTTGTCGTTGCACAAGAGGTGGCATGATAATCACGTGAGTTATTTCTTCTGGTACAACCCAATCACATAGGTTTGGAAGAGGATTCACTGTGGCTGAGTACGTCTCCACTAAAGTTTCTTTCGTGTAATAGGTCTCCACATAATCTAAGATTGATTCGCCAGATTCACTGTCACAAGACATAGTTAATATTATAAACGCAAAACTTATTATATATAAACAAAAATAAAACATACTCAATTGCGATCGCATGTGAACACGGCAAGCCATCTAGATCAAATTCATTGCGGGGCATGTTTGTTTGTTGAAGATCGACCACATAGGTTCTGTCGCCATGGACAATCTTGTACCTTTGATCTGCAATTCTCCTCCGAGTGTAACGACGACTTTTTGCCATTTCTGCACTAAGCTTTTGTACTGCCACTTCACTCAGGCTGTCTTCACTTCGTTGGGCCGCTGCTCGTCTATCAGTGAACCATCCCTCAATAATCAATCTGATTTCTTCGATCATCGAGCAAATTGGAAGACGTCTTGCCCACAACAATCTCTTGTTGAATGACTCAGCCGCATTCGATGCAAGAAAACTGTAAAGGCTTACAGAACACTGTGATCGAGCCCACCTATGTGGTCCAACATTAATCAACTTCTGATAGGCTGCAGGGCTCATGCTTTCAATAACAGACATAGCTTGTTCATATTCTCGCTGGCTTTGTGGTACATGCTCGCCACATCGCCACCATGATGCTTAATCTTACCAAGCAGATGATAGTAGCATAAGCCGTGGAAAGCATCAGGAAATACAGTACTTACAGCGTTTGCTATGGAGACATGTGTGTCTGAGACGATCAATAGGGAATTGCTGGCCCCGAACGCTCTGCGAACCCGCGAGAGGAACCAAATCCATGATTCATCATTTTCAATAGGCCCAACACCATATGCCAACGAAAAAACTTGCTCATTGGCATCCTTCGTCACGACAAGAAATAAAATACCTTTATTCCGGCCATTTAGGTGAGTTCCGTCAACTACGATCACTGGTCTTAGACCAAAGTAGAAATACCTCGTAGCTGATGCAAGAGCAACAAATAAATGTCTGAATCTACCATCAGACCCTACATCTAAATCTGTGAATGTTCCTGGATTTGCTTGCCGCAACATATAGAGATACTTCGGCAACAACTGAAATGATTCATCATGGTTACCGTATATCATTTCAATTGCAGTGTTTCGTGCTCGTAGTGCGACATCGTAGCTGATACCAATACCAAAATTACGTTGCAGCTCCGTCATAATGGACTTTGGCTTCATTATTTCACCATCGTTTCGCATTTCCTAGCAAAAAATGCGGCCACCACTTTTGCATGTGCCTTAACTGGAGCAACTCGACTCCAATCACGGTGGTATGTATGCTCGGGAGTAAATTTATGGACTCCCCAGACGGTCCCATGTCGCATGGCACGTAATTCAAAAATACAGCTGTCTGGACGCTTGCATCGAAATGTAACGCGTTTTGTGTCTAAACGCCGATCAGATATTCTCGCCTCCTCAGCATGTGCCAAATTCCAACAAAGAAGACATAGATCTTGTTCTTTAGTAATACGAATTTTGGCTCAATTCTCCTCCCTTGTCGATCGCGGATCACGAGCCACAAGTGATGCGAGCGTCCGATGGAATAACCGGAACTAACCAATTGGTTAGTTAATTTGCAACGATCCGATGTCATCATCCGGATTGTTGCTGGGATTATCAACGACATCGGTCTTCCAATCCGCCTTCTCGACGGATCCAACTCAGAAAATCAAGAAACGTAAATTTTATAAACGTTTCTCATCTTCGTCCTCCGCTTGCGTCGAATCGGTCTCGATCTCGGAATATAATCGAACCACTTTCATCCGATTCTGTTTCAATAACGGCGTTGGTTGGGGTGGCACTCTGATGGTAGTTCTCCTTGTGTGGCTCACGAACACGAAGCAAAATTTTGATCTCCTATATAAGAATCACCAAACCAATCGACGACGCCAACCTCGGATTTGTTCGATCAACTCATCAATTTGAGTGACAGTGCACTATTTCCATATGATGAAGTGTGAGGAAAATCAAACGAAGGAACGTAGGGTTCTTGTTGTGATCCAAACTCATTGTTCATAACAGTGTGAACCACATATACCGTAGGATATGATTCATTTTGGCACAATTGAGCCAATTGATTGTCTGTACTCAATAGAGATTTTACTAATCGACCATATCGAGACATAAATATATAAAATAATTGAAAATTTGTGCTTAGAAAATTTGACTGCATCAAGTGAGTGATATTGTATAAGAGGTTTAATATGGACTGATCAGAAATTTGAAGAACGTGCTCAACACCGTCATGGTAGATACACCCATCGAAGTATCCCCCGTATTTGACATTTATCAATTTCCAATTCTCCATCTATAACAAATAAAAAATGAAGTAAATATAGATTCTTCTAAATGAAAATCCAACTGGATATCAAACGTATTTCAAATTACTAAAAATAAAACCTATATATTACCTCAAATTGTGTTGATGCCGAAATGCCTTCACCTGCACTTGCTATCAAATTGTATGTGTGCTTGTGTGTCTTGGTAACGAATTGTATATATGTTGTGTGTTATGTTGATTTTGTTGCTCTTTTATAGATTGTAATTCACTCAATTATTGAACGATGAATTCAAATGTATGAATGATGAGAAAGTTCAATAAAAGTGTTCAGTATCAATTCATATCTATTATCAGTGTATGTCAGATAGTAGTGGATAGTAGAAGTGATGCAGCGTAATTTCATTATCAAATAGTACCGATTCACATCAATTGTGGGTGAAATAGTCTAAAATCACATGGTATCTGTTGACATTAATAGTGAACTAGTACCAATTTCTCATCAATCAATACTACTTCACGTGAATAAAGCCTGCAATAAAGCTGTAAATTATAAAAAATGAATCATATTTCAAATCATATATCGTACCGACTGGTTGATATATAAAAAAGCGATCGGTATTATAATTATAAAATAATTTAATTTTACTAAAATTTTAAAATAAATTTGAATTGATTTAATTGAGATTTAAATATGTTCGACCGGTCCAAAAACCGGTCGAACATATATTTAATTGAGATTTAAATAAAAAACGTATTATAATTGTAAAATAATTTAAGTTTCCTAAAATTTAAAAATAAATTGGATTGATTTTTCGATCGGTTTTTTCATGATTTTTCATAATACCGATGAAAAATCAATCCCTACTTCATAAAATCGATGGTTTTCTTGATTTTCAAATTGAATTTAAATTTTTATTTTCAAATAATTTAAATTCCTAAATTTAAAAATAAATTGAATTGATTTTCATAAAACCGATCGGTTTATGAAAAAACAATTCATTCTTCATAAAACCGATCGGTTTTATGATTTTTAAATTGAATTTAAATTTTTATTTTCAAATAATTTAAATTTCCTAAATTTAAAAATAAATTGAATTGATTTTTTATAAAACCGATCGGTTTTATCATAAAACCGATCGGTTGATCGGTTTTATGATTTTCAAATTGAATTTAAATTTAAATTTTCAAATAATTTAAATTTCCTAAATTTAAAAATAAATTGAATTGATTTTTTATAAAACCGATCGGTTTTATGATTTTCAAATTGAATTTAAATTTAAATTTTCAAATAATTTAATTTTCCTAAATTTAAATATAAATTCGAATTGAATTTTCATAAAATGATAGGTTTTTTCATAAAACCGATCGAAAAATCAATTTCATAAAATCGATTTTCAATAAAAACCGATGGACAAAATTTAAATTTTCGATTTAACCCTTAAATTAATCGATCGAATTTTGTATAAAACCGATCGAATTTTGTATAAACCGGTCGAGGTAAGTTTTAAATTTTAATGAATATCTCCAAAAATAAAATAAAAATACAACTATCAATTCACACTAAAATAAGAAAAAAAAAGACTGAAGAACCAGACTGAAATGTTGAAATCGAAGAAAACAGTTGAATTCTTACTGACATCGAAGAACGACACTGAAATCTAAGAGATTCACAGTGAAAAGTAAGAAAACAAACGAAAAAGTAAGGGTAAAGTAGACCATTAACTAATAAATGAGTATTTGCTGCATGTTTTTATGAGTTTAGATATATACTGCATATACGTTATCAATTTGGTCATTTATTCCTATTTTCCTGAATAATTAACACTAATTAAAATTGAATAGTGTATTTGTCTTTCCAATTTTGTTAATATATGTAATACTGATTGCAAAATGGGCATACTTACCATAAAAGGGCATTTGATTTGATTTTACTCTGGAAAGAGGATAATTGCTCTTGGCGTTATCAAATACCAATATCACACATCTCCACAGTTCTACACGCTGATTGTCATCATTTTCTGTAAAAAGAGAGAGAGAACTTAATAATAATTTCTTTCTTGGAAATGAAAATTTCATTAATAGTCATTACTGAAAATAACCCAAGCAAAAGCTTGATTAATGAGAATAAGAGTAAATATATACTACTTTCCCTCATTGAAATGACAACTTAGGGCCTGCGCATTCAAGTTTCTAACAGGGATTGCCATGTCTTGTCTGAATCAACTTGAAATTTTCAATGTGCTTTGCACATTTATTTTCTTTAGAATTTATTAGTAAAATGTTTTAAATTGGGAAAATTCATTTGCGAACTCAGCATCTCTTAAGATTTTATCGAAAATAAATGAAAAAATATATCAAAATTCAGGGTTTAAAAAAAACAACGTAAGTAATTACAGCTATTTTTTCTAAAAAAACTTGAGGAGAATTATCTTCTTAATTAAAGACTTAATTTTCATGTTAGCCCAATTATACAATTTTTAACACGCACCATATTATTTCTCTTTTCCTTTTTCATGCTCTAGAGGGAAGGAGTGCGTATCCACTAACATTATATCCAGAATTTGACACAATTATTTTAATTAATTCAGTTCACATCACTGAAAAAAAAAGATTTTATGACGGAAAGAAAGAGGTCCTAAAATAGTCTCTTTTAATGATGGATTATGGTAGACTTAGGACGGAACACCTATCCCACGTATAATATAGTACGAATATTTTTTTCGGGTATCGTTATTAATCTTTCGTTAAACATTTATATTTTAAAATTTTAAATTTATTTATTTTTGCAATCTGTTGTTAATTCATCATTGAAGCTGGATGTAATTTTATTTTTTTAAACGCTTTGAGTGTTCATCATGAAATTAAAATTGTTTTTTTTTAATATTTCACTTTTTAATATCTGACTTTCCAACGTTAATTCTCGATATATCAGCCAAAACCCCAAACCCCTTAATCAAATCCGCCTTGTCATCGTCGTTGCTCCCCAGCTCTCTCTGTCCATCTGTTTCTCTCCCCCCTCTCTCCCTTTGTTTGTTTCTCTCTCTCTCTCTTCCTCTATCTCGCTGCCCCATGCCACAACCGAGTTTATGGTAAAGTTGCCGCCCTTTTCTCCCTCCCTCCCTCCCTCTATGTTTCGAGATCGCTGTCGCAGCCACCGCGTATTTTTAAATTGTGTTGATTATTGGTAATAAGCATTTAGCAAATTTTAACATTTAGTTAAAGTTAGGTTTAACATTAATCTTTAAAAAGTTAAGATTTGCGAAATGCTTATTACCAATAAAAACATATATATTTTTATATAATAATCACTCAACCCTAAACTCTAATACGCACTAAATGCTAATTGCTTAATTATTATTAAGTTTTTTAGAAAATACCTAACAAAAATATTTTAAAATATTAATTCAATTCACTAGCATTCTCACAGTTCTAATCAAAATATTTCAAAATTAACATTCTCATTAAAAAAATTATAAAGTACAAGTATGAATATAAAGTTTATTAACTATAAAAACTAAAAATCTTGCAAAAATATGAATATCTTCAAGAATCTCCCTATTAATCTCGTCATATTCTCAATGAAGCCTCAACTTCATAAGCTTCATTACCTGGAAACCACTTACTTGGTCGACAATCGATGTATATTTTGATGAGTTTGAGGTAAATTAGTAACAATCGATTAATTTTACTTCGAAAAGTTACCAACTAACTATTATTGTTGAGTATAAATGTTTCACTTGGGATCAAGATGTATACGGCCGGATCCTGGTCTTCAAAGTATAGGAGGTCACCGCGAGAGTCGCATATAGAGATTCCTCTCCACAATGAAGAGGAATCGAAGAAGCCCGCCTATATTACAACTCAAGTCGAGGAAGCCTGGCGGGCTGAATGTGGCACACCGGCCTTTCAAGTCAAGTTTTCATAGGTGAGCAGGAATCGTCTCTCCATGTCTGTTGGTCCCGGTGGTTCACACAATGCTCTTGACCACGTTGAGCAGCTGGTATGTGTTCTTTATGTACTTGTACTCAACATGTCTCATATTTGAAACTTATTTTGTTATTGTTTTTTAACAATCTCGGGATAAGAATATCCCCTTAGATATTGTAACTCATAATACGTCATTGAAAAAAGCATTTCAAGGATGAAAAATAGCCCGATGGACGGTCACAGATGTACGGGGCAAGTATAATATATGTTTATATTTAATTGTGCAATAATGTGTACATGTTTTTAGATATATAAATCTGATAATATTTTGTTTGATTTATATGAGGAGATGGCTAGGAGAGTGAATGAGTTGAGGTCCACTCAGGAGCGAGAGGCTACACCGTATGATGTGGACCAATTCTTTCATAAGGTGGTCAATTGTGACTAGAAAGATACCGTGCTCGAGATGGGTATGATGTCACAGATGATTTCATCCTTCCCCTAGACCAAGTATATAGTCGACCAACACCTCTGACTATGTACTTCTAAAATAACTGAGTTGCAGGCTCCAGTTGGACGAGTGCCAGAGGTAGGAGACCTCAGATGTTGGCTCAGCTCGACTAGCAACGGCAGAACAAAGCTGAGATGGAGGGTAGCATGCAACATAAGTCATAGGACATGGCCAAGATGTAGAGGAACATGGCGGCGATGATGCACATATTCATGATGTACTAGATTCACGCTCCTTCATATGTCTGGATTCACCCCCTAATTTTATGACATTATGATATTTGTAACAGAAAATTCACATTAGCTTACGTTCGAATTTGAATAATTTTTTTGTTTAGATATATTTTTGATTTTATATTTTTATTAATTATTATTTTTATCAATATGGAATGAAACTAAAATGGAATTAAATAGAATGATTTGAGATGGAACTAAAATTTAAAATTTAACAACGAAAACACACGTCGTAAATTTAACAACGGAATATTCGTCGTTGAAATATCGTCACATTGTAACCGAATAAATCTTCGTTAGTGTCTAACCGTGGTTTTTCCGTCATAAATCCATCAAAATATTAACGACATAAGAGTATGTCGTTAAAATAATCCGTGATATTGGATCATCACATCGGTTACACTCAGTCATTAATCCGATTTTAAATTTGTTAACAACGGTATTTTCCATAATACCGTGATTTTTATTGTGATTCGTGTTAACTTGAAACATTTTCTCAAAATTCTTCCCAACGCTCTCTACAAAAGTTAAAAACCTCCCAAAAAAAAAACGACGTAGATTTATAATTCAAATGTTCGGTTAAGATTAGCCATTTGTATATAAAATCCTAATATACATCATACATGTCACACGATCAAATTCAATGTATATTATAGGATATTCTTTTCCGGTTGTTAAATTTTCATAATAAATAAAACAACAGTGGAGGAAATGTAAAAACGATTCATTGTGCCATTGAGGAGATCAGTACACTCTGAAATTTAATCTCTAATGCTTGGATAAAATTAAGAAAACAATAAATCCAATAAAAAGTGGGGAACTATGATGAGTTGAGTTTCCCTACTGAAACCGGTTACGTGGACTGAGTGTTGCATGTATATGACGCAAAACTTCATTTACTATGTTAATGGGATCCATAAATATTTGCTGTATATAACTTTCACATATAGAAAAAAAAAACTCAACTAGGTTTGTTTATTTATTTATTTTATTACTAGTGTTGCAGAAGCGCAAGGGTTTAGAAGGTTCGGCACTCAGACAAGAATCTTAAGCTCTGAGATTGATGCCTACCGCTTGCATATACGCCAAACATAATTTTAAACTTGATAATTAAAAATATTGTTCTTCACTAATAAACTAAGATATGCTGATTACTCGATTTTGGAGAGAAACAGCACAAAAAGTGGAGAGTTTTGTGCTGTTATGTTTCCGTGAAAATGCCCCTCTAATTTTGCTTCATCTTGTAGTATCACTATACAATCCTTGGACTTTGTTCCACAAATATAAGTTGTAGTAGATATTATATTAATTTTTGTATATCGAACCTAGCTTCAATTATTCAGCTAAAACTACTATCTTCGAGCTTCTTTCCTCACACAATTTTTCATGTTATACGTTTAATTTATTCATATATTAATTTTGCTTTGTGTTAAGTAAAACTCAGATTCCCTTCTATATATATTTTTACTGTCATATATTAATTTATAGAACTGTGCGGACGTCTGTACGTACGGAAACTGATATTTTTGTTTCGTGTAAATGATAAAAAAAATAAATTTAATATAGATGATACTTTAGAATTATAACATAAAATACAAATGGAACTTTTCTTTATAATAATTAACACTTTCATACATCCGTATATAATTTTTTGTGATTTATAGTAAGATTCAGACGTTGATAAGAAAAGATGTCGTGTTTTGATCGTTTTCTTCCAAGTGATAGAAGCGACGCCGCTCAAACCGCTCGACCACTACAAGTAAAAATACAAATAAATGGAATTTTTTTAATTATTTATTCTTTCCAAATGAGTAGAAATGTGTAGTTATTTGTTAGTGTATGCGTTAATTATAAGTTATACAGAAAATCCAATTTTATGGTTTTATTTTTATGTGACGCCTACAACTCAAAATATGTTAATACTTAACTAAGCAGATTAGTATAATTAAGGTAAAACATGCATTTTTTATACTTGTAATTTATTTTCACGTAATTAGAACGAAGCTAGTAACAAAAGTCCTGTATTTCAGCAAAGATACAGTTCAGTAGTGAGTTTGTAGGGCTCTATCTATCTATGTTTAGGGATGAATGTGAAATGTTTCTGAAATATGAATAATGTATTCAAATTATATATAATAAAATGACATAATTTGTAACGAGACACCAACAATATGAATAATGTATTCAAATTATATATAATAAAACGACATAATTTTTAATGAGACACCAACAAAATATATTAATTGCATTTGCAGTAGAAATCTCAGTTGTGTCTGTATTCAAATTCCATCCACCCGTAGCTAGTTTCCCTGCAGTTTTTATGTTATCAAAATTTGGGTTTTTTTTGTAATTTTATTTCTCTTCTGCAAAATGAATAAGGACCACCAAAAACTCGACGCCATTCCGGCAACATTCCCCCCCCAATCCATGAGAATAATTTCAATTTTTTTTGTTTTTTTTTTGTTTTTGTTTTCTTCTCCAAGAGAGAGAGAGAGAGCGCAGAAAAGGATAAGATACCTACGAAAACATGTATTCATCGTTAAAACCATTTTTCTCTTTGAAATTGAAAAAAAATAAAATGAATGCAATCATGCATGAATGTTACGAGTTACGAACTAACCAGAAAAGGGAAACAAATCGAAACGTAAAAAATATAGGAAAGATTGTCATCTTCTTAGGTTGGTGGTCAGAGTAAAACGTAACAACTTGAATCTGTGTTCATTTCCAATTTATGGTATAAGTCGTTTCTGGTTCCATAGATTACCAGTATTTTGGTCATGTTCCACTTACATATAGAAACATACAAATGAATCAATAATATTGTGTGTGTTTTAGTTTCAATAATAATTATTGGTTTTGGTATGTAAAAATTGCTGGTTCATGATAATGGCGCAGCAGTTGCAGAGATACGAACACAATTTACAGAGAGGACCACCTCAATTTCATTGGTATTGTTGCTTTCAAATGACAGTTACTTTCCCATTTTGTATTCATGGTGAATCTCATGTGTTTTTGGAGTTTTTACTATCTTTGATCCTTCAATCATACTCCATTCTTATCCTATTCCCATCCAAATCTAATAACATCAGATGTTACGCTTTACCATTTTGTCATCTCTTTAATCGTATAATTTTTAAGCGTATTCCGTTGAATACATCCAAGCAAGATATATCGAGCTGGACGATGAGATTTAATTTGTAATTTTTTTGAGCAATTTAATTTGTAAATTAAGCAAAGTTGTATGATTAATTAATAATATGCTAGTAAACAGCGAGGCATAAGCAGCAGAATTGTGCCGTTGAAGCAAGCTCTTTTCACAATCCATACGTTTGATTCAAATATTTAATAATTACGAGAAATTTCCGGTCATTCAAATTGAACTCCAAATAATCCAATGCAAATTGCTAAACAAAAAAACCCTAAACACGTTAATTACAACTTATGTCTAATTTCAGAAGATCTCGATCGGTTAATCTAAATTCAGAAATTAATTATATAGTATTACATTAAATGCAGTCGTGTAATCTCTTTACACGTGTAGCAAACCTAAAGAAAACAGTGGGTTAGTAATTTCTCTCTCTCTCTCTCTAAAACTAATCTGATATGCTACGACTATATTCTCATCGGAAAAACAATCCGATCAACCGGCAGGGATCTACTCGTCGGTGACTTCGTCTTCGTTTTCCAGCAAAGACAAGCCAGGACTCGTCGAAGAGTACGTGCTAGACGACGAGAACGAGAGAGGCGATGTGAAAGAGTAATGAGTCGTCGTCGAGGTCGACGACGAGCAATGCTCGTCAATGGAGGAAACCGAGTCGATCAACGACGAGCGCTCGGACGCCTGCAGAGAGAGGTGAATCAGCAGATCGACGAAGGCGCCGACGATGTAACCGTGATTGCCTTTCTCGTTGACTCTGAGGTAACACGTCAGCAGCTCTTCGAGGCACTCCCAGCGCTTGAGGCCGTGCGCCTCCACCATCTCCGCCATCGACGATCTGAAATCGAGGAACGGATCGTCGGAATCCATCGCCATGATTTTGACGCCGTCGCTGTAGGGGAACGCGTGCGGTTTCGCCGCCTCCTCGAGGATCGAGCTCGTCTCGCCTGGCTCGAAGAAGAGGCGATCGGAGCGGAGGCCTCCGATAACGGCGGTCTCTTCGGGGAATATCTGCGACGCCGCGGAGGAGAAGCTCTCATCGCCGTGGCGGATGCTGAAGAAGGAGTCGGGGCTTTCGGCGAAATAGGCGGTGGTTTTGTCGTCGAGATAGGCGGAGTTCATGGTTTTGTAGGTGTTTGTATTGGCGGTGGCGCGGAAGGAGAGAGTCTTAGGGTTGTTGACGCAGGACGGCCACGGCCACGGCGAGGCGGCAGCGGTGGAGGTGGAGTCGATGGCTTTGAACAGAAAGGGGAATTTCTTTTTTTTGCCCATTTTTTGGTTGGGAAAGAGACGAAGTGTTGAAATTGTGGTGCAGCAAAATCTAGTTTGGTTTGATTTTGTTGGTATGAATTTTGGAGAGCATTGAAGGTTGGAGAGAGAGGAGGGAGGGAGGGATGTTAAGTTCAATCAATGGAAGATTTTGAGGTGTGGTGACTGTTGAGAGAAGTTTAAGTGGGATCTATATTATTTAAAAAAATTGTTTGTGTTATATTCTCATTTTACTAGTACGTCATGAATATGTATCGACAGGGACAATATTCCAGAGATTGTGAAAACAACTAGATTAAATTTGATGAGATATTGAATATGATAATTTTAAATTAATTTATCTATATACGATATTGGATATTAGTTACATTATGCATATAAATATCACATAATTCATTTAATCATAAACACAAGAGGTAGTCCTGAGTGCGGACGTCCGCATGTATGAATACTAATATTTTCTTTCGGTACAAATCATATTTTTCTTTAATGTAAATGATACTTTCGAATCACTGTAAAAAATAAATGATATTTTTTTCACTGTAAAATTATATTTTTCAATACTTTTGTCTATCAATACTCTGCGGATATATATATATATATATATAGGGAGGTTAACGTGAGAACTTTTATTGAGAAAGTTCTCGAATCCAAAAATAGAATTTTCGCCCCTCATGGGATTCGAACCCGGGTGAAAAATTCTGAATTTTTGAATTCATTAACTTTCTCAATGGATTCATCAACTTTCATAACAAATTCATTTGGTTCTTAGTTTTTAGGATAAGAATGGTTATCATTTGAACCAAACTCTCTCTCTCTCTCTCTCTCTATATATATATATATATATATATATATATATATATAGGGGTTGGTTATGGTGAGAAAGCTCCTTAATGCACGAAAGTACGAATAGTAGCATATCTTTCATATTGTGTAGACAATCGTAATTAATGTATTGCACATGAAAGTTTAGCACATATTTCATCCATTCGTAGCACATATCTAAATATATTAGTTTAGCACATCTTTCATTCAGTGAGAAGCACAAGAAGAGTTATAGTGTTGCACAATAATCCGTGTAGCACACAAAACACAAAGCAGTAGCACACACGAAAATTAAATCTCAACCATTGATATAGCAAATCAAAGGCCAGATTCATTCCTATTTCTACCAAATTATCTATTCCTACTCGATCCATCTCCTATATATATATATATATATATATATGGAGTGATTATAGTGAGAATAGATATATATGTAAGAAATAAGAATGTATCTCAATCACTCATTACTGATAAAATGGATGATCCAGTTATTATAAATTATCATTCCTGCATATCTTTCATATATTACCCAAATCATACAAAAGGTTAAAATGGGTAAATTTAAAAAAAGCGCGTAAACGCATATTGCTATTTTCAAGGCATGAACAAATCTTCTCAAATATTCGATATCTAATCAAATGGATAAAATATAACAAAAATTGAAAAATCTCTTCTGCAACACACAACCGCATTCAATACAAAAATATTCTCACAGCAATCAACGTCATTCTCTTCTTTCCAATTTTCATAGCATTAATTGATTTCCAAACGTCATTTTCATTGTGTTAATTTGCGCATTAACTGTTAATGGTTAAATAATTTGCACATTAAGTGTTAATTTGTTGCAAAATTTCAAAATGAATATAGCATACTATCGGTATTGATTGTTGCATTTTTATAACAATATGTATAGCTCTTGTTCAATAGTAATCTAGCACATAATAGTCAAATAATTTGTACATTAACTGTTAACGTGTTGCACAATTTAAGAATGAATGTAGCATACTATCGGTATTGCTTGTTTGATTTTGTATAATAAAATGTAGCTTTTATTAAAAAATATTCTAGCACATAATAGTCAAATTATTTGCACATTAACTGTTAGCATGTTGCAAAATGTAAAAATGAATGTAGCATACTATCGGTATTGATTGTTGCATTTTTATAACAATATGTAGCTCTTGTTCAATAGTAATCTAGCACATAATAGTCAAATATTTTGCACATTAATTGTTAACGTGTTGCACAATTTAAAAATGAATGTATCATACTATCGGTATTGATTATTACATTTTTATAATAAAATGTAGCTTTTATTCAATAATATTATAGCACATAATAATCAAATAATTTGCACATTAACTGTTTACCTATTGCAAAAGTTAAAAATTGAATGTAGAATATAATCTGTATTCTTTATTGTATTTTTATAATAAAATGTAGCTTTCATTTAATGATAATCTAGTATATAATATTCAAATAAGTTGCACATTTACTGTTTACATGTTGCACAAGTTAAAAAATGAATGTAGCATATTATTAGACTACTCTATACAAATACAGGAAACAAGAGTAAAAACGAATGAAGATGTAAAAAAACAAAATAAATCTCAAATGCAGCATTATATATACGAAAAGCAATAAACATAACTAACAGATGCGTCATAAAAAAACACTGTAATAACATAAAAAATGTAACAGAAATTAAAAAAAGAATCATAATCAAACATAGATTCTCCATTGACGCCAGTATTGTATTCTGTAATGTTTTATGTTATTTTGTCTATATCTATTCCCAGTACTCAAACGTGTATAGATAAAGAATCATAACCAATCCTTTAAATTATGTAAACCCACGTTTTTAGGAAACTACCATATCTTATCTCTTGTAGAAATACTAGAATACCCTTATTAAATTCGAAATTACAGTAAATCATAGCACACGTATTCAATAATCATAGCATTTATATAAATAAATCTAGACCGTAGATCTATCTTATTTAATGGCTGATATTTATTCTCATTTCTCACACATATATCTATTCTCATATGATCTCTCCTCTCTCTATATATATATACAATAAAGTTTGAGTATTTCCAAAATATTGACAATGTTGTAAATTTTGAACAATTCTACTTTCATGTAATTCCATTTATATGACTAAAATTTACTTTTTAGCTCAACTCGGTTCGTAGTTAATACCGTTAAATATACATAATATTTTAGATTTGGATAAAAATCAAACGTATATATTATGCCATGAGATATTATCCAATTAGACTCTTTAAATAGAATTAGTTAACTAATTGAGGACCCACAGATAATTTTGCAAGATCTTCATTCGTCAGTGTAATAATTGTCATCAAGATTCTCATCGAAAATTTTATAGAATTCATCTCTCATATGATAATATTTTATTAATATAAATTAAATTAAGAAAGTATTATTATGTGAGAGGTGAGTATAATACACTTATATTCTATGGAATTTCTCCATTCTAACATATTACATAGTATAATATAACTACTCTCCGGAGTCTCTTTTATTGAATGGAGGCAAGATTATATTATATTCTTATGCTATTATATATTTGAATTAGTTCATAACCCAATGGATGCCAATAATGTCTGAAAGTTTGTTGGAACCCATAATATTTAACCCTAAGTCTAAACAAGTACAAGGAGTTTCATGTCACACTTTTAGAATGTCGAAATGGTTTTCCATGCACATTTAAGGGCCGAAATGAATTTGTACATTTTTTTTATCTCTTGGAGGTCACTGTTATCAAAATTGTACACATTAATTTCATGATATACGAAAAATGACAGAGGTGGCGGCAACGTTGTAATTTCATTAGTTTTTGTAGGACCATTTTTACAGGGTGCATGTGTAGTTCTAGAATTTCGACGTGCTGTTTCTGTAATTAAAACATTTTATGAATTTGAATTTATTAATGTCAATCTCAAACTAAATTATTGCAACCCCCCTCTCTATTATCAAGTGAATGAGACCCACAAACAGATAATTTGATATTTTGATGAATTATGTAATTCTTCATTAGCTGCTAACCTTCTTCTTATAATTGATAGCAATTCATTCTTTTGCGAGCATCCAACTCTTTTGTATAAAGAATAAGATTAAAAATCAATTCCCTTTTGTCCTCCTTTCTTCTACTCAACAATAAAACAAAATATAAATCGATAGCAATCTACAAAAATCTTGGATACTGATGAAGATTTTATTTAAATACACCAAATCTCCTAGGATGTTTGCGTATATTTTTATTTTTGGTGAGTTTTCCTAAATCTGTGTATATATAAGTGAAGGAGAAGAACACGCCACCATCAACCAAATAGTGGAAGTAGTAACAATTTGGTTTGGTCAATCTCATTAATAGAAGTGTTTAATGTAAATATCACTTTTAAATTTCAAATTATACTCATTTTATTAAAAATATTATTTTAAAATTTAAAGTATTAATATTTTATCAAAAATGTCATAATATTTGAGAAGTATCACTTTAAACCTCAAACTATTATTTTTTATCAAAAATATCCTATATCCCTTTTTCAGCTCCCGAAATAGGACAAGAAATATCTTCTTCTCATTCGATGAGTCACCTCATAATTTCGAAAGCAAAAAATGGATGTGGAATATATCTGATGAGCCACATTAGAAGATATCACTCGTCCAATTTTGGGAGCTGAAAAATAAATGTAAGATATTTTTGATAAAAAAATTAATAGTTTGAGGTTTAAAGTGATATTTTTGATAAAATATTAATAATTTAGAATTTAAAATAATATTTTTTAATATTTAAAATATTTTTAATAAAATGAGTATAATTTAGGATTTAAAGGATATTTACCTAAATAATCAAAAATTGCGGAAAGGAAAGCGTTTTGCAACTACTGCTTTAAGTTTGAATGTGGGAATGCAGAGTCATAAAGAAAGGGCTGTTGACATCTCTTTAATTTCTCTCTCTCTCTCTCTCCTGAGGTATTAAATGAAAGAGCAATATGGGATTTTGGGGGGCTTTCATTTTTTCATTACTCCATTTATTGATATTGCCGCCAATGCCTAACGTTCTAAACCCGACAGAAATCAGGGATCGATTCAAATACAAGATATTGCTATTCGAATTCGAATACAAATTTTAAGTTCAAGAGGAATTCGATCCAACGTGAATATTGAGTATACAATTAAATAATCTATTCATCCACAAAATATGTTCTTGAAAATATTCGGTGCGAGTTTTAATAAAAATAATTGAGTATTTTACGAATGAAACAAGAGTCACATATTACTAAAGTGTTAAATTAATTAATGGTAGATCATAAATGATAAAATATGCAAATAAGTGATGGTGTTGATGATAATAAATAGGGATAGTGGTAAACTATGAGTAATAAAAAGTATAAATAAAAGATATTGTTAATTGTAATAAGTAAAGAATATTTTGTAGAATAATTTTCATAAATAAAAAAAGAACGAATTTAAGGAACATACAAAAAAAAAATTAGAAACAATTTTTGGAGACGGACTGAGTACTTTTTTGCAAGGGTTAATTGTTATGTACAGTATATCCATCTCTGGTCATCGCACCCACAGCCCGGAAGTCATTTGTACTCGGATTGGGTCATCTGTCCCCAAAATAGTGTCTCACTCGTTGTCTTATAAGCATAATTAAAAAATAATAAAAGAAATTAAATTTAAAACTCCATGCCTAAAGCATGAGACAGATAGTGGGACACAGTTTTTGGAACAAAGGATCCGAACTGACCTATACCTAGCATATACACTCCAATTTTTAAAATGAAGAAAAATTAAGTAAAATTACGAAGTGGATATTCTTTCACTATTTATGGTACCTGTTTGAATAATCAAATAAAATTTAAAATTCTACAGCAAAGAGGCATCCCTTAGCCAATTGAACAAGAGACAGTTATACATAATCCTACTTGATAAAATTTCAAGTATACAAGAGCTACTCTTCATAAAACACAGGAACGGATAAAGATATTATATGAATACTACAACTAATAAATGGAATGAAAATGGACTAGTTTATATGTTAGAAAGGCTAGATAGAAATAGAAAATGTGGTGGAAAATGATGCGAGATTAGTAGCCATATGGTGAGAGGAAAGAGACCTCAAAGCTAAAACCAAGTCCATTTCTGGATATGCCACTTTCCATGTGCCTTTCAATTTTGACAGGAACATATATCGAATTATCGGAATACTTCTTGTACATATTAATTTGTCCTAGAAAACCTATAGATGAAGAAATATTTTCTGGAGCATAACGAATGGATATCCAGCAGTAGGGTCCAATACACCCCCAAGATATTCATCAAATTATACACCCCTTGACACACATATCTTTTGTCTTGGTCATACCTCGAAAAACAAGGGGCAATGATGCATGAGGATGGTCCTACTCGAACCGAGTCATGCCCGCTTGCATGTTGCTGCTCTAGTTTGATTATATCCAACACCATCAATCTGATGAGGATCGAGATTATGTCCTTAGTTGACCTAAGTTACTTTGGGTGTGCTGTAAAACCATCAAGCGCGCCTAGGGTAATCTGTTTAGATCGAGTAACACAAAATAACCTCAACATTTTGGGTAAAACTAGAGAGTCGAGCAAAAGTGACTAATTTCAAGCAAAATTCATTCATCAAAAATCAGTAAAATTAAACCAGGGGAGTGGGAAGGTAGAATCTGTTTCTAACTGGGGGCTTACGACAGATTGAAGTAGCAAAATGCAGCCGAGTTTTGAAATTACGATACAAATGAAGTAGCTTTATTTATGATTGTGTACTTGTATTTGGACTGATATTGTTAAGTTGATGAGACAAAATGTGCTCACCAGAGAATTGGACTCTACAAGCAACCCAAGTTCTGTGTTCAGTTACTGCAGTGAAGTAGTCTAACTATCCTTTGCCTCGTAACCTACACTCGGGAAAAAGAAAATTAAAATATTTCAATGCAATAAGAAAAAAAATAAAGGAAATATGCGAAGAAAGTTCAAATCCCAAAAAAAAACTAAAGAGGATAGACTACAGGTTATTTTACAATATCCAACAAAATAACATCAGCTCACCTAGTTTGATAAACACCCTTCACAAATGAGTAGCCAAGAGAGCAAGATCAAGGAAGAAATCTTCATGTAGCACCCTTAAATAATTCAAAAATTCAGAGCTTACATAAAAGCTTAAAATTGCTGTCAGAAAATAAACAACAAAACCAGAAAGAGCCCATAATTTATTTCCATGTTATTGCAAACTGATAGTGAATATTGATTGTGCCTGTGCATCTGCTGTACTAGCATCTGGCTTGCTCATATAAGTAGAAAATGAGGTAGTGAGAAACTAATTCAAGAAACACAACTCCCACTTCAGTGGACACCAAATTATATCAACATGTGAAAAAGTTCACCAAAAAACTGGTTTATAATCAAACTAGTGAAGTGCTTATAGTTATTGAGATTGCATCTGTCTAAGGCTCTCAGCACGTAGGACTGAACATGATAGATCAAATTGTAGGGATCCTCAATGAAAACTAATTGACTTCCTCCATTTCCCCATCAAACAAATCAAATGCTACATTTCATGAACAAAACTGAAATCATCAAGTAATTTTTGGAAGTGCAACTGCTGTACAGTGTACAATCATAAAGATTTGGATTGAAAAGCTCAAACATGTAGATATCAGCATACAGAATTGAGAATACTATGCGATTACCACTACCAGCAATCACTACCAAGTTGCTCAAGTCTTGATTGTAGAACCAGTTGCAATGTTAGATCATCTGCAAAGCCCATAAAATACAGCAAACACACCCCTATGAGCATCACCAAAGTGCAAGACAGCAGCATCAGAGCAAGTGTTCAGCTTACCAGTCTCAAAGATGTCCGCCCAGCTTTTTACAATAGAAACATGCTTAGCATAATCTTCATAAATGAGCAAAACGGTATGGTGGTTTATTTTTCTTGTCTGGCCATGTATTCACAAGAATCAAAATGCTTTATTCTGAACACGATAGTTTCTAACTAATAGATTTTTTATTGAATTCCAATATCACAGAGCTAAAGATAGAGAAAAGAAGTATTGGCTAAGGTATAATTTGATCAACAAACTAAAACTTAAATCGCATTCATAGCATGCTTAACTAATTTTATACCATAAAATTCTATTGCAGCGTCATACTCTGATTAAAATAAAGAATTTCGGATCAAGAGCTATACATCTAGATTGGATGGGGCCAAGTAACTAACAGAGCGCCTTTTGATAATCTTAACGATAACCATTTCTCACACTTCCTAAGTAACATAAATCTATAATTTGTACTTAAATCATCATTCTTCATATGCAGAATTAGTTCCAAATTGAATACTTAAGAGCTTTTAAGCTAATTGTTTATTTCAAACTGGCAATCTCATGAAACATGCTTCATCTTCACTGATTTTACATTCATCGGCTGGTAAATTCATTGACAGTAAATAGCAACGTCCTTCAGCATCACCAAGTACCTATGGTAACAACTCTTGAAGACCTTTTATGTAAGCAAAGTCTCCCCAATCACCCTGAAACCAAAACCTTTTAAATTCATTGAATTTAAAATATTGCTATGTAGCAAAATCAAACATCTAAAGTAATTTCAGTTCACTCAAATCCATGTGGGGATCATGAATAGCGTGAGAACACTACAAGCGAACCCCAACACAGATCTAAAAGTCCCAATTCCCTCTATATTATGAATTAACAACATTTGTTACTCGTTGACTCATTTTTATTAACAAAGAAGAGTCGCTAAAGATGTTCAAGAGAATGCAAATGAACAAAGACTACAAAACTAGCAAAATATTTAAGGAGTAGACAATCACATGACAAAGTCAACCCATGAAATGTTAATTATATGCAGTCACGTAGAGCAACCCAAATTTGCTGTTTCCATATCATTATTAAATTTCAAAGATCAAACTAAGTTCACTTAGACCCTATTGACACTATATGAATTCAAGTTAGCCAGAAGATTTTCGGATTGATTGACAAATGTATCACTCACACAGAATCTCACCAGGTCCGTCAACCTTTTTCCACCTTATGTTTGAAAGGAGTCTTCCCATGCTCGACATTTCACAAATAGGAAACAACTTCAGAAATCATCCCAACTTCGTTTTGAAAACTCATTCAATATATAAAAATAACTTAATTATAAAAGCTTAAAATACTGAAGCTCCAGTCCTCAAAATATTCTAAGGTCATTTCTGTTCCAATTATTCAAACAAACAACACCTCCATACCAAATTTAATAGAAGGGGGCAGGGCAACTGCTATGGTTCAATAATCATTTT
This sequence comes from Salvia rosmarinus, assembly GCA_036937905.1. Lineage (NCBI taxonomy): Eukaryota > Viridiplantae > Streptophyta > Magnoliopsida > Lamiales > Lamiaceae > Salvia > Salvia rosmarinus. The sequence goes on along the minus strand of CM072820.1, from coordinate 51,985,525 downwards.
CATGATCAGTTAGCATGAAAATCATTGTAGTCAAGCATGAAAAATAAAGAAAGAAATGAGAGATCACCTCAATTGCCATACTGACCACCAGCAAGCAAATAATTCAAGTCAACATCAGCAATGACCATTTAGTAATGCAATAACATTTTCAATTATAAAGTCAAAACTCAATCATAACAAAGAAAAGTACCATAGAAATTTTCTAAAACCGCCTTCTCACAAAGCTAACCTACCAATAATCACACGATTAACATTTTAAAAACAAGAACTCCGAATCATGTTCAAGTACTAGTGCAACACTCTAGTCTAAGTCCCTAAGCAATCAGACATTGCTTTCTACCATAAATGATAAATATAACACTTCCCTCCAACCTCAACATTTAGTCACAGCCGCCAGATATCATCAAAACTTAATACCAACATAAGGAAAGCAAGAGCAACAAACAGAATAGCAAAATAATTATTCTGAAAACAGGCCTCCTTTACTATTATCCAACATTTACATATCAACCAAGAACTACGCCAGAAGAAAAAGACTTTATGGAACAGCTTCAGTGCACCTTCTTCAGCAGAGAAGCTAATCAACAACCGAAGACCTCTAAACCGTAAAGAATCCCAGCATACTTATCTGTCAGGCATTCCTCACCATTGTCAAAGTAGAGTTCTCTTATCTTCTCGAATGCGTGCCATGTCAGCAGGCTATCAGACCCCGCCTGGTGGCATTTGCCTACTGCACGGTCCACGCCAAGAGACTGCGCCACCCTATCCAACCCACCATGAAGCCCCTCACAGAACCTCATCAAATGCTTGACATCGTAAACATGATTCCCAAAAATAACCCTCAGCAAATACAGAAATTCCGAGAGCGAGCCCGGGAGAGCCTGCCCGGTGATGGCCTTAATAAGATAACCGAAATCGTACCCGCTATGGAAGGTGATGTAAGTGACATTGTCGTTGCACAGCAGGCCGGACGACATCATCAGCTCCGCGAAGCTCGTGGTGGAGACGCCGTACTGGCGAGTGGACTCGAAGTTGATGCCCTGGTGGCGGAGGAGGTCGATCGAGTTGGGCGCGTGGTCGTCGCGCGAGATGTCGAAATCGCGGAAATTGAACTCCCAGATGAAGCGGCGGTCGGGGTAGCCGAGGTCGGGGAGGTCCCCGAGCGCGTCGGAGATCGTGATCCCCACTTGAATCAGCTTGAGCGCGTCGACGTTGGATTTGAGGGTCTGGTACCGCTCGAGCGGGTCGGAGTAGGAACCGTGGTGGCGGATGACTACGCCGGGGAACTCGGTGTCCATGGAGACGAAGGGATAGCGATCGATGAGCTGGCGGATTAGAGAGAATTCGTACTCGAGATTGCTCGACCAGACTGAACGGATTATGATCACCTTTTTGGAGTTATCGAACTCAAATTCCGCCGGCCGCGGCGAGCGGAGAGGGTTGAGCGGCGACGGATAGAGGAACAGAGGCGGCGCGTCGTCCGTTAGGGCAGCGGTGCCCATGGAGGAGGGGCGAGATCGGAACAAAATTGATGGCAGCGATGGTGGTTAAGTTTAGGGGGAATACAAAAGCTAGGGCTAGGTGGAATATACATACGGTGCTTAAACCCTAAACTGTCGAAATTCTAAAACCTTGTGACAAATTCATAATTCATTTATTATAATAATGAATTGTTAAGTTGTTAAAGTAAATCATCAAATCAAATCAACGGTTTTTAGATTTTTCTCGAGGTAAATTAGGAAAAACTCAGTTGTTTTTCTCGTATTAGTTGCAAATCTTTAAATATACTATATTAATTCTCTATTCTACATGTTGAATTTTGATTCTTATTTTTCTGAAATTTTCAATCTCATATGATCATATCAACTTTTTATTCAATTTTAACAAAAATCTATATAAAATGATAGTTTTATTCTCCTAATAAAAAATGCACATATAATTGGTTAAGGTTTACTGTCAATTTAATTTCATAAAAAAATTATTTAATTTAATTAGGTCGGATAAAAAATTTATTTAATTTAGTTAGGTAAGATAAAAGGATTATATAATTCAATTTGATCAAATAAATAATTATAACTAAATAAATAGTTTTTTCAATTTAATTTAGTCATAAAGTGAGATATTTTGCATAATACTTTTAGACAAGTTGGAATCTCACGTTGGTTTTTTATGAAACTTCACAAATTGAAATTTTAAATAAAATGATACAATTTGAATTTCACATCAATATTACATGAGACTTCACAAAATTAAAATTAATAAATTGAATCCAAATTTTCATTAGACTCGTCAAATGAAAACCTATATAAAAGAATTTTATCCCAAACAAAAATTCACATTCAATTAACGGAGTGGATGGGATTAATATCATATGAACTACAAATTGAATTGAATTTAATTTAATTTTTATAATATTTTATCAATTCATAACCTAAATAAAATGGTATATTTATTTTCTTTAAAAAAATTCAATACCACATTAATTTTTCATAAGATTTCACAAATTAAAAATCTAAATATTAAGTATAAATTTTTAAACAAATTTTGAATCCCACATCAATTATTATGAGACTTCACAAATTAACAATCTAAATAAAATGATAAAATTTGAATCTCACATTGATTTTTCATGTTTTTCCACCAATTCAAAACCTAAATAAAATTATACAAAACTATCATAACTCTAATTATGAGGAAAATTATTCAATTTCAAAGTATTTTAGAACAAGTAGTTTCTTCAATTTAATTTCATGGTGTAATTAACTAATTTAAACAAATTCATGTAATTAGCGAATATTACTATATGATAATGAAACGAGAACATATAGCAAAATTATTCTTTTAATCGATTTTGGGACAACTACAAATATATAAATACTAAAAGGGTTCAGAAATTGATCGACGTGTGTTGAAATTTGGGATTAATATGATGTTTTGATTAGACATTAAAACCAACTAAAAACATTTGTAAAGATGTGCATCCTTGATGATGAACTAATTTGATGTGTTGTGAGTAGTTAACTCATATGTTAAGGACCTGAATTTTGCTTAGAGAGGTCTTCGTTTGAGGGAACCAAGCTGAAGACGTTCAACAATGAACCGACTCAGAATGATCATGCTGACTCAATAGATAATCAGCCTCAATTTCAAAAGAAGTTAACGAAGTCAAGAGTAAAAGTAAAAGTTTAAAGCTAACCAAGTTAAAACATCAGAAGACCAAATACAATGTTAAAAGATCTAAGAGTTTGATAGGAAATCAGAAAGATCTGTACGCAGTAAAAGGACTTAGTAAGCCTAAATTGTTAGATAAGCTGATAATTACTGTAAGGTTAGCTAGTCTGAATCAGACGAGCAAATGAAGTTATGAAGTCTGAAGGACTCATACGTTTGAAAGCATGAAGATTTGAAGTCGGTCGTAATCTTATCGTAGATCAGAAGCTGTGAAGAAAAAGAAGTCAGAAGAAGTCCGAGGGAGTCGACTATAGAGAAATATGATTTTCCGTGCTCCCGGATATCTATCTTGGATATATAATTCAATATATATTGATTATATTCTCAGCATGCTCCTATATAATTAATTGCAACATACATGGGTTTTCTTGTATTTACATGTGAATTTTTGGTAAAGGTGACCAATGACTGACTCCAGCTTTGATAATCTAGACTGTGTTCCGATTGTCTGATTTAATGCTGAATGAGAACAATATATGGAGAACATCAAATTTTCTCTCCCCTAGTGTAGTTTTTGAAAAACAGTAGTACATTTGATACTATTGGCTTTCTCATATCCTATATTGTAACAACCCTCTACTACTAATGACGGATTAGTAGGGACTATCACTTGAAACAGTAATTAAAAGACATGAAAAACAATTTACTACAGACATGTGCGACATATATCAAATAACTAAGAAACTTCAACCATTATATACAAGACACACATAATATACATGTGAGACTAGACCAACAGATCTTTAACAAAAGAGTTCAACTGATCTGAAGGTATTTAATTGTCAACTTCAAAACATAACTTAGTGTTCTATTGCAGCGGAAAAACATGTTAATACACATATGACGATGTGTAGTCAAGGTTCTACTTATCAGCGACAAAAAGTATCAACTTCTCAACACACCTCTATCAATTATCTAAGCCAACCTAACCCTAGCACATTTAAAACAAACATGCGGTGAGTACAAGAATTCACTCGAATGTGAACTCATGCCAAACATTTTATCAACTTTAAATTACACAAGATTGATCGAAATCCCATCACGAATCATGAAGACACAAGGTTTATTTGGAAAGGCCTTGGACTTACGAAACATTTTCATCATTTCATAAACATTTGTGCGGCGGACATATTTTCCTCATATGTATGATCCATATTCTTTCCTTTCCTCATAACATTTCCATTAACGCCGAGAAGTAGGCCTCCTTCTACGTCGCATGACCAGCCTAGACCGCCGAGAATTGTCCTTTCAAAGACACAAAACCTACCCTTATGTGTACACGTTAATCCTACCCAGGAATTTACCCTCCGGCATAGGATCCGAATTCGATTTTCATTCATACGTTGGTAGCGAACCAACAACATTCATAAACATTCATGGATAGGATACATACATAAAAACATAAACATTTGGGCAGGTAATTAAATAAAACATTTCATCATCATTTCTTGAAATAAGCATCGTAAATAAAACATTTGATAAGCATTTTATCTTTGAGAAGTATAGTAAAGCCCACCTGGATTGTAGATTTTCTCAAAAAGTTCCTACGCCAATCGATCACGTCCGCGTCCCACCTTTACGTAAAAACTAATTTAGTACATCGGTCATGTTTTTCAAGAACGTCAAAGTCTAATAAGCTTTGATAACTTCCTATAATAATACTTCGCATCTTTTAATTAAATTAGTACGTCGTTTCATCTCATATCTTAACTAATAACTTCTCGTACTTCGATAGAGACGAAATATGATCTACGGTCTCATATTAATCCTTTAGGTTAAACGTCGAACTTATACTAAGACGATAAATGATTTCAATTATGAAATCGTTTCTCATAAAAGAGATATTCTTAAAATTTTAATATGTTTTACACGTATTAGTGTATTTATTCAACGTATACCATAACATTGATCACATACTAACTTATTTCATACGTTTAGACTTAAGTCAACGTTTTTGACTTATTTTAACATATTTTTCGAATTATGCACATATATGTTAACAATTTTTCATATAATGTAATCCTAAGTCTCGATTTTTCATGTTAATCAATAATCATGATCAATATTTTACCTAAGTATGGCCTAACTTGTACATTACACATTAGTTTTCACATCTTACGTTATTTAACATAACGTTTCGTCGTAAACATAGTATACTATGTTTCTAAAATCTCATAAATTCTTAGTAAGTCTAAAATATTCTTAGCACATAATATGTGATAATACATGATAAAATAAATTTAAAATACTCTAAATCCTACACTTAAGCTTTCGGCCCTTTTTGAATAATTTCCAAAACTTTTTCCAAAAATTCTTATAAATTCACATAACATACTATATTAACATAGGATCATTAATATGTAATGACATTAGCTATAGAAAAATTGGACATCATATTTCTATACTATATAGCTCTCGAATTTTTCTTGAAAAAAATCCTCAAACATTTTTCTAAAATTCCAATAAAATCTCACAACACCTAATCATCATCATATATCACTAATATAATATAATATTCAACAATTACAATTCATACATCAACATACCAATACTTAGTAATTCTCAAAAAATTTCTAAACATGAACAAACTATTTTCTAAAATCTAATAAATTCATGTAACACTTAATTAGGGCTCTACATCCATAATATGTTATAATATCACTCATACATGATTTATACATTAACATATGGTCCCCAAAAATTTTCGGTAATTTCATATAGTTTACATACACTTTCCAAAAATTCCAAATAAATCACTATGAGCTTAACTATTACCATATATCATTAATCCATCAACAAATGAGCATTGTAAGTTTTTGGTCATCACAAATAAATTCAAAGCATGCTTAACTATGTAAATAAATCATAATATATGATCATATTCATCATAATAAACATTATTAATAAACAATTAAATATGATAACAATATTTCTCATATTTTTATAATTAATCAACATAAGCATATCATAAAATCAAACGGTTGAAAATAAAAAATCTTAACGTATATACAAAGCTCGTTCGATTCCTAACCTTTTAATCGGCGTCGATTTTTACGGCAAATGATTTTACTACCCAAGATTGGTGAAAGGAAATGAAGAACACCCTCCTTTTTTTCTTCTTCTTGCTCACGGTAATAAGAGGAATAGGAAAGAGATGAAGTTATGTTTGATATATCTTATCACTTTTGTTAAAACTTAAAGGAATAAAAACAATTAATACACTAATTCAGCCCTACACCCTTCGGTCCACTCACACAATATTGCAAGACATTTTTTTGTGACTCACTACTACTTTAATACATCACTTTATGACATAGTTAATACCCATCACAATCATCAAGTAATGAAACAAAAATCTTCACCTTTATTCACTATATGCGTCGGCCACCTCAAGCTCAAAGGGATGATTTTTGGTTTTGTCTTATACTAATATACAAGGATCATACACATTAACACATGCATGCAATCCTATCAAAGAGTTCCATTTTTTCTTCCTACCTCAATTGTCAACAAAGTTTCGGCCACCTCATTGCACAAAACACCTCCCACTTGATCCTCTCATTAATTATTTTGTCTTATGCATAAAAATATCCTACTATCATATTTACTACATAGCATGACCAAAAAGATAGCAAATTTTATTCATGTACACTTATTATTACAAAATAATCGGTACTTATATAATGTAAATGTCACACATTTTATTTTCTTGCAATTAATAGCTATATGACATAATATAAGTCCTAAATGATAAATTAAATCATAGAAAAAAATTAAAATTATTCCATCTCACAAACCCTAATTTTCGAAATTAGGGTTTTCGAAAATAGGCTCACTTATTCAATCTTTATTCCTTAATTCTCTAGCATTATTTTAATGATAAATAATGCTCTTATTACATAAAATAATCATAGGAATTTAAATATTATAATTTCTCAATCATTAGACTAAGTTTTCGAATCGTCTCTAAACGTTGACGTTCGAAACGTCTCAAAACGTTAATAATCGAATCATCTATAAAAAGTTCATAATAAAGTCGTAATCACTTTATTAATTCATTTCATTAATAAAGAAATTTAATTCTAAGCTTCATCACTTAGAAAAATAACATAATATTAACTATCGATATTCAATCGACGTTAGCATAATATTTTCGAAGGAATAATATAAACTATATTCCTTAATTCACTTATCATTAGTGAATATGATATAAGAATTCATTGTATCAAGGTAGTCGAAATCAATATTCGATAAGTTACTAGTTCAATTATCGAAACGAAACCCTAATTCATGATTTTTATTATCGTAATTAGGCTTTAAAACTTCGGGATATTACATATATTTAAATTGCTATCCTTATAATGATAATTTGATCAGAATTTCGGAACATTTGATAAAGATAACAATTATCTTCAATTCTAAAGATAATTCATTTCTTGAATAATTATCTCTTGATATCTTTAGATATCAGATAATTCTATCTGTACTAGAAGATATATTAAATTAATAATACAATTAACAAAGTCCAGTCTCAGTGGGACACCTGGGGGGACGTAAATTATCAAGGTAAAAAGTCTTGTGGGCCAGTTGATCGCTTATTTTTCTAACACGAAAAGGTGTAAGTATAGGGTAAGCGAAGTATCGTATCCACAGGGATTGTAACGCGAAAACACAGAAGCTAACTCAACGATGATTCATCATTATCCAAGCAACAATTATGGTTTGGTAAGATTTTAGGGCTTCGGAATTCAATCCAAAGCAAAGGTAACAAAACAGAAAGTAAATTAAAGCAATAAACACTCGGATGTTTAAAAACAGATAAAGACGACTAACCCTAGGGATGCATTAATCCTATCCACAACGTATGTTTATCCTGTTCCTATTAACCAATTTTAATCCAGACAAGATGGAAGATCACATATATAACCGACAATTTCTGTTACGACAAAAGCGGTCAGAGATTACTAGTTTTCCTATTATCTTTACGTCTCAGGTGAAAACAAGTAACTCCAAACGGATCACAAAGAATATGCTTCCTCGAATATCCTATCTCAGCTACGACTCAAGGCTCATTCGTATCATGCATTCGACATCGATTGACAATTAACACAATTACGTAATTAACCGACAACTAAATATGCATCAAGATTGATCAGAAATCAACACATATAAATAAGCACAATCGAATCATGAATCAATGCATGGACGGTAAATAGCGATAACAGGAATCACAACATATAGGATCGAATCATGCAAACCCTAGGATTAGAACGAAAAACTAGCCAGACATCATAAACGGAATAAAATACGATTTAACCATAAAACGGAAATTAAATATATAAAACCCGTGATGAGCGTTGGATGAACAATCGTTGGGCTTGAATCCCAACCTCGGTAAAACGGAAACTTACAAAGATTGTCCGGACGAAACGTTAGGATCGTGAACAAAATGTAAAACTAACGAAGAACAATGCATAAAACAACTCTAGAATGAAACTATATGGAAGCTAAAGCTAAAACTCGAAAAACTTATGAAAAAGCGAGAAAGAGGCTCGGAATCGTAGAGTGCGAAGTTGGGCGCGGTGTTGCCATATATATAGCACACCCCAAACCCTAGTTCTCCTTCGCGCTGCCGTCTCGCGACCACTCCTCGCGGTCGCTAGGTGCGGTCGCGAGGTAAGTCTCATGCTGCCCTCTCGCCATTGTCGCCTCTTGCGCCCGCTTGGTTGGTTCGCGCCATGGCTAGCGGTCGCTAAGAATTTCAACCGGTCGCGAAATCGTCGATGACTTTCTCGGCTGGGCTTCGCTTCGCTGGCACGTTATCGCGGTCGCGGTGTCTTTGGGTTCTCACAGCGTGTTTCCTAGCGGCCATCCTAGCGATCGCTAGGTTGGTCGCTAGAAACAGGCCAGAGTGTATATTGGCTCGTGCGTCGTTCCTTGCTTCGATTTTCAACATATGGACCTACACAACACCAAAAGAACACCCAAGAGCGTGATCTTTTAGAAATAGATAAAACATTAAGAATCGATACGTGGCGCACATTAAACGAGCTAAACTCATCTTCAATTATCAACTATAAGCGTGTAAAATGCGCGTTTATCAAACCCCAAACTTAAATCATTGTTTGTCCTCAAACAAAACCAAAACAGAAAGACACAACGAAAAGATCAACGAGCGTAGCAAAGATGATAACCATTCTAGCCTCGAAACATATCAACGCTCAAAACATAAGTGCACATGACGACGTTAGTCCACTCAACACAAACAACAATTGACGGCAAAACTCATTTAATTCAACCCTCACAACGGCATGTGTGTAAAATATAGGATACACTCAACTCATAAAGAAATGTATGACGTGTATACACTCAACGATCAATGCAATGCAACATCTTACCATAGGCTTGCCGTTTTTCTAATATCTCCACCGTGTCATTGTGTTCAAATTAAGATCAAAGAGGGATTTTCATAGGTTGTAATGTAGGCACATTGGTTAAGGTAGGATAAAATATGGCTAAGTGACTCAAGAACATTCCAAGCACCCCCATTTATACTTTTCGACACATATGGACTTTGTCCATTTTCCTCTTCTTTTCCAACGTGCTAAATCGACGTTTAATGCCACAGAAGGTACCTATACTTTGATTAAAGACCCTTTATGCTCAACACTCATAGTGAACTTAACATTTTTCTTTTTCTTTTCTTTTCTAGAGCTTATAGGGTTTATCTTTTACAACAAAGGTACTATTCTTCACCGCAGATGTATTTTCTACGAAACTTTTCTCATCATAACTACATCAAAATTTCAACCCTTTTGATTCCCATATCCATCCTCACCTCCTATCATCCGGTTAATCGAAGAAAAGTCTAATAAAGGCTCAAAGAAGGCGACAAATGGTATATATCATCGGGTTAGTGTTTGGGTGAATAAGTGGTTAACAACGATGGCCTTTATCCTTTCCAAATTGAAACACATATTGCGATCGGTCTCGACACGTAAACACGGCAAGTTCTAGAAGATAATCACATGCACGATATCACACAATTAATGTAAACAGATCAAGATATGTATACGGTGAAGCTCAAGTCTCACGGATAAGCAAATGGTGAAAAACAACAAGCCTAAGCCATCTCACGTCATTCATGCGTCATTTTCTAACATATCATGCGCACTATCATTAAATTTCACCAAAAATTTCTATCGTCATTGGCCACATGGATTAACATACTTCACTTAACTCGTTGATCGACAGACACGAAAACGAAAAAAAAAAACAAAACAAAAACAAACGACAAAAGACCCCAAAGCATAACAACTAAACCATAAAGCATAGAAACAAAAACAGGATTCTCAACCAACCAAACTCGTCTACTCCCCCCAAACTTATTGTGAACATGTGGAAGCAATAAGGTTTGCGTAAAAAGTAGTTGGGAGAAAACTTACCTCGAATGCCACATTACTCCGGTGGCGGATAAAATCCACGCCATCGATTCCATTCTTTGCATCATCTTCATCATCTTCGTTGTTGCTCGAGATGTGCTGTTGTTGGGTGTAGATGGCTTCTTCTGCTCCATAATCGATGTCGTTCCCGTCAATATGGTTGAGACGACCATCTATGTGATCTAATCGATCATAAATCCCGAACGGGTGGCGGGTGTAATATGCCGCCTATCTCAGGAGCCACTTCGGGCTCGGCTTGCTCCTCAGGCGGTTGCTCCTCATGCGGTTGCTCGCCCTCGACCTCGCCTTGCGCGTTCACGTCTTGCGTCCATGCATAATGTGCAGAGGAGCTCATATTCCAGTTGGCATCCGGAGTAAAGTATCGGCTTATCTTGGTGAGCTCGGGATTGGGTAGGCGGAAGATTGATTGGCGTTTGATCATATAACAGCCACAAGTAACGTCGGGGTGCCTCTTGAGAACGCTCGAACGATAGGCACGCCTTGTCCAGAAGATGTCGTGAGAGATCGGACTCTCTCGAATCGTAATCCCAAAAAATCGGCAATGGGGTAACGAATCCCCATGCATATCTTCGATTACCCAAACGTGGATCGCATGTGGAAGTCTTGAGCTAAGAACATGCCGGCATGCATCTTCCGTTGAACATAGCTCCAATCGGTATGCTCATATCTTGTGAGAGGGCAAAGTGCGGCGTTCGAACGGCCATGTAAGGTGAACGTGAGGAGTCGGTGGAAGTAACGGACCGCTAGATTCCGGATCGAGCTAGCCTTTGATCTCGAGGCATCATAGTATGGAGTGTGCTCGAGTCTGGCGTCCATGAACTTTGGCCATACGCTCTGGACCGTGTACTCGACGTCCCCTATGTAGTTTCCCTCCGGATCTCCATTGATTATGCCATTAAGTTCGTCCACGGAGAGTTGACGGGGCTCATTATCGAGCTGGAACATGATGTAGTCCGGCATGCCGTTTGTCTTGTGGACATGGAGAGTCGACAAGAATTCGAGTGTCAGGATCCGGTATGTAAGATAATTGGCCGTGATAACTGAATACAGCCCGGACCTCTCGGCCAACCACGTCACATCATTGGTGATGCCCATCTCTTGACACGTATTGAGGCACATGAAACGTGAATGCCTATGCCGTAATCTCACCAATCGATCCCAACGGCTTCTCGACGAGTCACTCGGCAGTCTGACCCCAAAATTTTCGGGATCGAATTCATCTGGTGGTGCCATGAATGGCTCGTCGTGAGGCTCATCATAATGCTCATCGTGGAGATCATCTTGTGTCTCGTCGTGGGAAGTGGAGACAATGCTCTTGCCCTTGCGCTTGTGACCGTGAGTACGCGGCATATTTGTACCTAAAAGGAATTTCAAAGTTAGCCCGTGTATGAATGAAACAATCAAAACAACGTCAACCCAAAATGCTCAATATAGATCCCCCAAACTTCAACTTAATCAAATTATTTCCCCCATATTGTCATATGATCTTGCAAGACAACACAAAATGGGAAAACATACACACAGCCAAAAATTTGCAAAATTAGACGTTCTGGGCGAAAACTAGCGACCACACCTCGCGGTCGCGAGGGTGGTCGAAGCAAGGTAAGCGGTCAGCTCAGCGGGCGCTTGCGTGTACAGCGTGCATGGCCTAAACGCAGCCAGCCATGCCACGGCCATGATCATTCATAAGCATGTAGCAACAATCTTTTCAAACGTATTTCACAAAATATTAACCCAAATCAACAATGTAAGCATATTAGACGAACAATATACGTGTATAACCGTTAATAAACCTATCATTGGACAAATCATGCTCAAACACCAAACAAATCTAACAAAATAAGCCCTAGTCTCTCAAATGTAATTAAACCCACTTCAATAGGATAAAGGGAACAAATCCTTCCTAATCATGCTCAATAAACGTAAACCCATGAAGAATGACACAAATAAAACATACCTTGAGTGGATTTGATGGAGAAATGCAAGAAAATTGGGGAAGAGAGGTGCTTTGGGTGCTTGAGGGGGTTTTGTTGTTGCTCCTTTTCAGAAAACGTGTGTGTGTGTGTAGGTTACAAAAATTGGGAAGATAAGTGTTAAAACGTGGGTCACGGCGGGCGCGGGTCAGGGCCTGGTCGCGACGGGTCTCATGGTCGAGCTCGCGATCGCGAGCTAGGCCATGACTCTGTCGCTTCGAAAACAACGTTCGCCCAAATTCTCAACACTCACCCAGCGACCTCATGATCGCTAGGATGGTCGCTAGGTACTTACTTTTTTTTTTAAAGAAAGCTATTGAAACTTTGGGATCTCACAAAACAACGAGACACTACACAAACAAAGAAACACAACCAAAAACCAAAACGAAAACAAAAACAAAAAGCGCGTAAAACTGTTGGGTTACCTCCCAACCAGTGCTAGAATTATCATCGCTAGCTCGACGGTACCTCTTATCATGGTTCGTTGAGCTTGGTCACCTTGACTTCTTGGTTGAAGTGTGACTTGAAGTAGGATTTGAGGTACTGGCCGTTCACTTTAAAAAAGTTGCCCCCCGAGTCTAGGAGCTCGTAACTCCCATTGCAAGCGACGATAAGCGTTATCTGGCCCCGACCATCTTGACTTGAGCTTTCCGGGAATAGACGGAGTCGAGCATTGTAAAGTAAGACTTCATTACCGGCGAAAATCCTTTGCACGTATGTGGAGGTCGTGGAATTTCGAGCTCTTTCCTCAGATATCAGAGAATTCTCGAAAGCTTCATTCCTCCACTCGTCGAGCTCCAACAGTTGGTCACTTCTCATCATACCGCCTCCTTGAAATCCATGTTGATTCTCCTCGTCGCCCAATATGCTTTGTGCTCCAATTCAACCGTAAATGGCGGGATTTACCAAATACCATTTGATATGGAGATAGCAGATGAGAGCTTTGTGCGCAGTCCGGTAAGCCCAAAGAGCATCATCCAACTGCTTGGCCCAATCCTTGCGCTGAACAACCGATTTCTCTAAAATCTGCTTGATCTCTCGGTTGGCGAGCTCAGCTTGCCCGTTTGCTTGTGGATGGTAGGGGGAGGTGACTCGATGCTTCACACCATATTTGGCTAGAACGTTGCCTAGCCACTTATTATTGAAGTGCGATCCCCCATCACTGATCAACGCCCTCGGGACTCCAAATCGAGTCAGAATGTTCTTGTGAAGGAACTTGATCACTACCTTGGAGTCGTTCGTGACAGTCGGAATCGCCTCTACCCAACGGGAAACGTACTCCACAGCAAGAAGAATATACGTGTAACCACAAGACATTGGGAACGGACCCATGAAGTCGATCCCATACGTCAAATAGTTCCACCTCCATGATGGTTTTCTCGTGGCATCTCGTCTTTCTTAGTGAAATTCCCACTCTTTGACAACGATCACAACTCTTGATAAAGATTGACAATCTTTGAAGATCGAAGGCCAAAAGAATCCATCGTGGCAAATCTTTGCCGCTTGTCTTGCGTGCGCAAAATGGCCTCCAGTCAATGAACTATGGCACTCGTGGATTATGTTCTCCCATTCTCCTTGGGGAGGAGCAATGACGTATCAAACCATCGGCACATCGGCGGTAGAGATGAGGATCGTCCCAATAATAGAACTTAACATCGTGGAGAAACTTCTTTTCAAATGACCTTTGCGATGGAGGTAAAACTCAATCACCAAATAATTGACAAAATCAGCATACCATGGTGTGCGATCAATGACGCCAAGATGTGCTCGTCGGAAGTTCTCCTTTATGCCAATCTTCCTATCCTCTCCTTCGATCGCTTCTCCAATCGTGACAAGTGGTCGGCTACCACATTTTCGCAGCCCTTTCTATCTTTAATCTCCATGTCGAACTCTTGAAGAAGAATGATCCATCTCACCAGTCTGGGCTTTGAATCTTTCTTGGCGAACAAATGACGAATGGCTGCATGGTCAGTGTGTACGTGATGGTGTGGGTGCCCACCAAATAAGGTCTAAACTTATCAAAAGCATAGACCACAGCAAGTAATTCCTTCTCCGTGGTGGTGTAGTTCATTTGAGCAGAGTCGATAGTCTTACTTGCATAATAGATGACTCGGAAAAGCTTGTCTCGTTTCTGCCCCAAAACAGCACCGATTGCCCAATCACTCGCATCACACATCGGCTCGAATGGTTGACTCCAATCGGGTGAGACCAAACCGGAGTCGAGATCAGGGCTAACTTCAATTTCTCGAACGCCTCCAAACACTCCTTCGTGAACACGAACTTCATATCTTTCTCGAGCAATCCACACAATGGCTTCGTGATCGCCGAGAAATCCTTGATGAACCTTCTATAAAACCCGCATGACCGAGAAAACTCCTTCGATTTGACATTTGTAGGCGGAGGTAGTTTCTCGATAGCTACTATCTTTGCTCGATCCACTTCCAAACCTTTGGCCGAGACTTTGTGACCAAGCACGATACCTTCCTTTACCATGAAATGGCACTTCTCCCAATTGAGAACAAGATTCGTCTCCTCACACCTTTGCAGCACTTGTGACAAATTATGGAGACAATGGTCGAATGAAGAGCCAAACACGGAAAAGTCGTCCATAAAGACTTCCATAATATTCTCGATCAACCCATGGAAGATGGACATCATGCACCTTTGGAACGTGGCTGGAGCATTGCACAATCCAAACGGCATTCGCCTATAGGCGAAAACTCCATACGGACAAGTAAACGCCGTCTTGTGCTGATCTTCGGGGACGATGGCAATCTGATTGTACCGAATATCCATCGAGAAAACAAGAGAACTCATACCCGCTAGTCATCCAACATCGATCAATAAATGGCAGGGGAAAATGGTCTTTCCTCGTGGCTGTGTTCAGAGCACGATAGTCGATGCAAACTCGCCATCCTGTTACGAGTCTTGTTGCCACAAGCTCGTTTGTCTCGTCTCTGATCACCGTGATACCCCCTTTCTTGGATACCACTTGAGTAGGGCTAACCCACTCGCTGTCGGATATGGCATAGATCATGCCTGCGTCTAAGAGCTTCAACACTTCTTTTCTGACGACCTCTTGCATTGCCGGATTCAATCGGCGTTGAGGTTGCACCTTTGGCTTGTATTCATTCTCCAACAGGATCCGGTGCATGCAAATCGAGGGGCTGACCCCCTTGATATCAGAAATCGTCCACCCAATCGCAGACTTGTACTGCTTCAGCACAACCATCAGTTTCTGTGTCTCCTCATCAGTCAAAGCCGAAGATATTATCACCGGGCACGTCTCATCGTCGCCTAAGAAGGCATACTGCAGGTGGTCCGGCAACTCTTTCAACTCCATCTTCGGTGTAGTCTCTTCCTTCTTCACCACGGCGTCCTCTCCTCCAATCGGCTTCCTCACATCCAAATAAGGCACTGACTCCTCGGGGAGGGCCTTGACTTCATCGATGGACTCAAGATACTCTAAAATCTCGTCACACGCCTCATCAAGGTCTGCGGGTGAGAAAATCGAGTTCTGCATACAAAACTCCATCGGATCAGTTGATTGAAAGTGAGGCGACAAGCGCTCTATGACTCGACAATCTTCCATGGTCTTCGCGTCAGTCGCTTCATAGCATCATATATAGAGATTTTCATCTCCTCGTCGTTGACTCGAAGGTGAGATCTCCATCTTGCACGTCTCATCGATTGCTCTGTGGGTAGCTAGGAATGGTCGCCCGAGAATAAGAGGTGTATTCCCATCCTCCGGCATATCGAGAACAACGAAATCACCGGGAAGATGAAATCTCGAACTTTCACGAGCACGTCCTCCACTATCCCTTTCGGATAAGTCATCGATGTGTGCGCCATCCGAAGAGCTATGGTGGTCGGCTTGATCTCCCAATCTCCAATCATTAAAATGGACAACGGCATCGATTAATGCTTGCCCCAAATCACACGAACCTTGGAGAATGTCGTCCTCCGATGACACATGCTATGGTGAAGCTGCTGGATCTTTCTCGCTGAGCGAACTTTTTTTCAATCTGACAAAGATCGCTCTTGAGATGTTTATCGTCTCGAATTTCCCAACTTCTTTTTATGGCAACGGCATCCTTGAAACTTAACGTAACCGGCATATCTCGAAGTGCATCAAGTAAAGGAATATTGATGTGCACCTTTCAAACATCTCCATGAACACGGTTAACTTCTCATCGCATTGGGCTTGGCTAAGCGGCTTGGAAATGGAATTGGAGGCACGTCGTCGGAAATTTCTTCACGACTTGCTCTTGCGATCGACCTCGCGACCATGATCACGGTCGCTGAGCACATGTACACCATCTTCCTTCATCTTCGCGGACGCTGGCGCTTTCGGGCGCTAGGTGCGCGTCAAGCTTCAGACGATTTCTCGCGGCGCTTCAGATTACTAGCGACCGCTAGGTCGCTCGCTAGTCCTCGACCGACATGTCGCGGCGCGTTTTGATTTGTTGCGCCACGAGCCGCCGCGAACTCGCATTCCTCGCGGCGGGCTCATGATCGCGAGCTCGATCGCGAGATTCTCTCTTTTTCCGTTTTCACCGTTCATCTCCTCGTGACTTTGATAAGCTCGTCCCACCTCAATTGAATGGCATTACGGTGATTTTTAGGGTTTACCTCCAGATTACTCGAAAATTGGCCCGACTTGTGCGCCCATTCTGGCAAGGGCTATCGACTTATTTGATTCTCCATCATCTTCATGTGCTTTCCATAGCCGTCACGGTGGACTCCAAATGATTTATCTTCGCGATGTTGCTTATAAGCGACTCGATTCGTTGCAATTGTTGGTTGCTTACAACCAACTGCGCATCATGTCCTCTAGACTCGGCTTCTTCGTCTCTTGAATCACTCCGCTCGAATCGAGAAACTGGCGAGGCTGTTGAAAATTATTGGGGTTGGCGTGAGAAATTTGGGTGACTTCATTGTTCGGATTGTCAGCGGATTCCCCGTGACGGTTATTCCTCTGATTTATGTAATTCACGTCCTCAGCCTCGTTTATCTCTGACTCGGCAGCATTTATCTGAGCCACGCCTTTTCCTTTCCTTTCTTTCTCAAATTGGCTTCTTAACAAGGTGAACTGCTCCATAATATTGTCGTACTTTGAGTCACCTTCAACGGTAGCAGCCTTCACCACCGGTGTCCTCTCCATCGGCCACTGATAACTGTTGGCCGCCATCTCTTCTATGATGCGGCTGGCCTCGTCTACACGTCTGTTCAAAAGGCAACCCCCCGCTGATGCATCAACAATGCTCCTCGTGTGAGGTGTCAGCCCGCTGTAAAACTGTGTAATCTGCTGCTCCCTCGAGAATCCATGCTGCGGGCACCTTCTCAATAGGCCCCTGAATCTTTCCCACGACTCGAATAAAGATTCATCTCCTAACTGGGAGAAGTGGGAAATCTCGGCTATGATCTTACGTGCTTTAGCCGGAGAAAGTACTTGAAGGAATTTCTCACAGCAATTGCCCAACTGTTGATGCCGTGCGGTCTAAGGTCTTGAACCGGTCCTTTGCTTGATTTGTGAGAGAATCCGAACATACGATCCGGATTGTGTCTTGTGGCACCCCATTCTGCTTGATGGTGTCACAAATGTCGAGATAGGTCTCGAGATGGGCATTCGGATCCTCTGTGACTCCTCCGAACTGCTCCTCGAACCATGCCGATTAGGGCGGCTTGACTCAAAATTGTTAGCATTTACTTCGGGCCCCATCCGCCTCCTTGAAATTGCTCGGTAGGAGGTGCATATATATAATTCAACGGTCTTGCCACCTCGGGAGCGGGGACAACGAGTCCCATAGTCGCCAATTAGCGCCGCATTTCTGTAAAGTCCGCTAACAGCTGCAGCGGCTATTTCGGAGGCCTCGTTGTTGGATTCCCCGCCATTGCTTGTCTTGTCTCTTCTCTCTCCTTCTCCTCTTGTGAGTGATTTCGATCTCGGGATCAAAACGTTGTTCAGGAGGTCCCTGGACCTTGTGAACATAAACTACCTAGAGAACAAGAAGAAAAATCAGCTCTGGCGAGAACAAATAAAAATAAAATAAAATACAACTTGAATTAATAATTCCAAATCGTCAAATTATTCCTATGAAATCTTAACAATCCCCGGCAACGGCGCCAAAATTTGATCGCTTATTTTTCTAACACGAAAAGGTGTAAGTATAGGGTAAGCGAAGTATCGTATCCATAGGGATTGTAACGCGAAAACACAGAAGCTAACTCAACGATGATTCATCATTATCCAAGCAACAATTATGGTTTGGTAAGATTTTGGGGCTTGAATTCAATCCAAAGCAAAGGTAACAAAAGAAGTAAATTAAAGCAATAAACACTCGGATGTTTAAAAGCAGATAAAGACGACTAACCACAGGGATGCATTAATCCTATCCACAACGTATGTTTATCCTGCTCCTATTAACCAATTTTAATCCGCACAAGATGGAAGATCACATATATAACCGATAATTTACATTACGACAAAAGCGGTGTAGATTACTAGTTTTCCCTATTACTGTTACGTCTCTAGGTGAAAACAAGTAACTCCAAACGGATCACAAAGAATATGCTTCCTACGAATATCCTATCTCAGCTACGATTCAAGGCTCATTCGTATCATGCATTCGACATCGATTGACAATTAACACAATTACGTAATTAACCGACAACTAAATATGCATCAAGATTGATCAGAAATCAACACATATAAATAAGCACAATCGAATCATGAATCAATGCATGGACGGTAAATAGCGATAACAGGAATCACAACATATAGGATCGAATCATGCAAACCCTAGGATTAGAACGAAAAACTAGCTCAGACATCATAAACGGAATAAAATACGATTTAACCATAAAAACGGAAATTAAATATATAAAACCCGTGATGAAGCGTTGGATGAACAATCGTTGGGCTTGAATCCCAACCTCAGCGAAAAACGGAAACTTGCAAAGATTGTCCGGACGAAACGTTCCGGATCGTAGACAAAACGTAAAACTAACGAAGAACAATGCGTAAAACAACTCTAGAATGAAACTATATGGAAGCTAAAGCTAAAACTCTGAAAAACTTATGAAAAAACTGAGAAAAGAGGCTCTGGAATCGTAGGTCTGAAGTTGGGGGCGCGAGGGGGTGTTGCCATATATATAGGCACACCCCAAACCCTAGTTTCTCCTTCTGCCGCGCCGTCTCGCGACCACTCCTCGCGGTCGCTAGGTGCGGTCGCGAGGTAAGTCTCACTGCCCCTCGCTGCCGCCGCCTCTTGCCCGCTTGGTTGGTTCGCGGCCATGGCTAGCGGTCGCTAAGAATTTCGAACCGGTCGCGAAATCGTCCAGTGACTTTCTCGTGGGGGCTTCGCCATGGCACGTTATCGCGATCGCGGTGTCTTTGGGTTCTCGCGTGTTTCCTAGCGGCCATCCTAGCAACCGCTAGGTTGGTCGCTAGAAACAGCCGAGTGTATGTTGGCTCGTCGTGCGTTCCTTGCTTCGATTTTCAACATATGGACCTACACAACACCAAAAGAACACCCAAGAGCAAGATCTTCTAGAAATAGGTAAAACATTAAGAATCGATACGTGGCGCACATTAAGCGAGCTAAACTCATCTTCAAATATCAACTATAAACGTGTAAAATGCGCGTTTATCACCAGTCCAATGATCAAATATAAGGAATAAAGATGAACCTAATATGAATTAAGCATCTTATGTTCAGCCAGAACAGTAATTGATTCATAAAGATTTATACATTTCATTAGAGAATAAATATTGTTAATTTACTCATTTATTATTGAAGTTGAGTCGGGCTTGTGCTTAGACTTATGATTCCCCGAATTGAAGATATTGCATGTCCATTAATTAGTTATAACACTCTGATTACTTAAAATAATAAATCTCTTATTTAATTTCTCAAGTAGTACCACTCATCCTTATTATCGTACGTGAGCTATCTCAATTTGCAGGGTTTATTACGATAAACCTTTTGAGCTCCTTAAGAGGACGTCATAATCCTAAAATGATACAATTATTCGATACAGATAACCAGCATGAAATACAAGCTCTGCCACCTCCCAAGATGTGAAGAATATTGGGTTATCCCATGTAACCCTCGTCCATAATAAGTCAAAGTGATGATCAGCAACTCATACTCACCGTAAACCTTATAGAGGTTTAGATCAATGTAAAGTCACTGAGATCTAGGTTCTTCACAATAGTAGATAGAAGAATCCATCTAATTGTGATCCGTTAATACGTCAAGATGTACCCGCATACAGATAAACAACCAAGTCAAGTTACTTCTATCTATATTGCAGCTTATACCAACAACTCGTCCTCAAGTTGTTTCAGTTGCGATCCAGTTCTATATCTCAACTAGCTCAACCAATCGTACAGACTTCTATGATCTTCTACACACTGTATGATCTAACTTTTGTATGAGATAATGTGACAACATATGCAATCAAATAAACAATTCAGATATGAGATCATAATAGTGATAATAGAAAACGTTGTATACAAGCTCTATCAATCTGCTTTTAGTATACAAATCCAATATCAACATGGGCAAATGTGGACTCAGCTGAAGACGGACCAAAACTGATGAATAAGAGTCAGAATGCTGAGAGCATCTTTCGCATTAGGCAAGAAAACGTAAAATGACAAGTCCAAGGATTGTATTTCTTATTTGGAGTTTGAAGTTTGGTTGGTCTAGTTAAAAAAAAAAGAATCAACTTCCAACTTCGGCCAGACTTGGATGACTTCCGAACTTTTAAGCCAAAACGAATTCACCACTTCATCTAAGGTGATCCAACTATAGCTTAGTCTCTACATACGTTTGGTCTTACTCACTACAAACATATAATTGAACTTAGACAAGTGAGCATAGTCTTAGCATAGTTCTTCGATGTAAAGACTAACTTGAGTATGATCAAGTCACGAGTAAGCAACAAGGTATCGGTGCCTGAAAGCAGATGAAGTAGAAAGTAGCACAAAAGTAAATTGAGATATGCAGTAAAAAACTCAATAAAAATGAATGTGAGAGCTCCTAACTTGATAACCCATGGACTGCTAATATCTCTAAGAAAATTGAGATATGCTAATAACTTCATTGGAAGTGTAAAATTAGCTTGTTCTATAAATTTGTGGATGTATTGAGAGTTTCTCTGAACAATGTCAGATTGTTGTTTCATTGATTGGCTGTTTCACCACTTTCCACATACACAATCAAGTCATATTGTTGTTGATCGACTGTTCTAGTTATCAGTAGGATTGTAAGTTGAGTTGATTACACTCTTAGTTAGGCCGCAGAAAACTTGCAAGTTGCGAAAAGATTTTATGTAAGGTGTATTCTCCCTCCATACACATGACACCCCCGTTGAGGATCCTCATCAACATGCCTACGTCAGTTTTAATTTCTTGATATTTTATATATCCACTATTAATATTATTCTGTAAAGTTCAAGTTTTATAAAGACGGTAAAAATATAAAAAATTATAAGGTCCGAGTAATTAAATAAAATTTGGGACAAATATACCTAATAGACGGTCCGAACATTTTATCAATTTTTTTTATTTTTTTCACTATTTATTATAAATATTAAAACTAACTATGACAAATAATCAATTTGGTAATTACTTATATTTATAAATCCAAACGATTTTTCCCAAAAAAATAAAAATCAAACCGCTTCGAATAATTAGCGGGCATTACTGTACATGATTGATCGAGACAAAAACATTTAATTAGCTAGTATTTATACTATTTATTAGTAATATTTACTATGTAATGTTCGAGTTTTATTGAGATAAATAACTAATTATTGTAACAACTTATATTTAATATTCAGATATTTTTTAAATTTAAATGAGTTTGGATAATTAGCAGATTTTATTATACATGTTTGAGACAAAAATAAGTAGTATAATCACTTTTTTAATCGAATTTGAAAAGGTGCGAAATATAAATTCCAAACACGTCCGAACATTAATGTGTATGCCTACATGGATTTTTTTTTAATTTCTTATTCTTTTGTTATTTATTATCTTTTATTATTAATATTTACTTTGTAAGGTTCAGGTTATTACTGCGATGGATAACCAATTATTATAATTAACGGGTATTATTATATAGGTTTGAGATAAAAATGAGTACTAAATCAATTTTTATCGGATTTAGGATAGATACAAATATATAAATTTTAGACAGGTTACGGTGGCTGAATCCTAGTTTCATCGTTTCAATTAATCATTGTGCTCCATCACGATCAACGATTCATGTTGGTTGAATTCTAGTCTCGTCGTTTCCCTTCATCATCATGGTTTGTCACAGTCAACAACTTAGAGTGATTAAATCATAGCCAAATAGGAAGTTGTTTTTTAAATTTTTACGTATGAATAATAATATAAAGTGATTTTCCGTCTAAACTCGATGAAATATAATTTATACATATTAAATTTAGATACATCATCCTAATATAAAAATTATTTTATTTATTATGACCACAATACAACATAAAATAATTTTCCAGCCAAATTTAACGGAATAGGCGGTAGTAGTAAGGAAAATACCAAAACATGTTGTACGTGTCGACCAAAGCAAATTGTGCCAGCCTTTTCTCAACGTATAATTCTTTTTCTGCGTTAAAGATTATTAGTTTGGGCATTTGAGTAAATAGAACATAAATTTTCAACTTCATGTGTCCATACAAATTACAACTAATTAATTTTGAGCTCTTTGTTAAAGATACTTTTTTGGGTAATTGATCTATAATTTTTTCTTCAAAGGTTTTCTCTTTCTTTTTTCCCTTTGTATCTTTTTTTTTCCGGAGACTTTTCCCTTGCAATCTTAAGTATTCAACGGAGTGTCTTTCTTATACTCTTAAGAGTTGTTTATTTTATATGATTAGGTTAGATAAATATAATTAATTCAACTTAATCCAATATTTACTTTTAATGATTAATATTTGAGGATATTCTAAAGCTCGAGATTATTTTAATACTTTGAATTGTTTTCTATTGATTTTAATTCAACCAATATAGATGTGATTAAAATAATTCTTCAAACAAAGGTGAAGTTATCTATCTCAATTTTAATCCTCCACTAATCTTTTGTAATAAACAAAGGATTGATAAATAAAATTATTTTATCATATATTTAATACATCAAATATTCAATCCTTTAAAATTCTAATAATTAAAAGTAAACGCACCCTAAGAGAGTGTTTACTTTACATGATTAGGTTGGATAGATAAAATTAATCCAGTCTAATCAATCATTTACTTTTAATGATTAATATTTGAGGATATCCTAAATGTCAGGTTTATTTTAATATTTTAAATTGTTCTCGATTGATTTTAATCCAACCAATATACGTATGATTGGAATAATCCTCAAAATAAAGGGATAATTATTTATCCCAATTTTAATCCTCTACTAATCATTTGTAGTAAACAAATGATTGATAGATAAAAATTATCTTATTATATATTTAATTCATAAATTCTCAATCATTCGAAATGCTAATCATAAGTAAAAGCTATCTAATGTTATTATTTCCATGTCCTCTTCATTCAATTGTTTTTGTGTTTTCTTATCGTATAATTCTTTTTCTGAGTTGAAGATGATTACTTTGGGATTTTGAGTATACATAGAATAGAAATTTTCAACCTTTTGTGTCCATACAAATTACAACGATTTAATTTTTGAGCTCTTTGCTAAATATACTTTTTGGGTAATTGATCTATCATTTTCCTTCAAATATTTTCTCGTTCTTTTGCCCCTTTGTACTAACTTCTTTATAAGACATTAGAACTTTATTATATTCTAATATTCTTATTTCCATGTTCTCTTCATTCAATTGTTTTTGTTCATCAGTTTATTTAGATAATATAGTACTAAATTTATAATTTATTGGATATACTAATTATCTGCATAAAATATGTGTATAAACAAAAGAATATTAGAAAATCAGCTCTCGTTCTTCTTAATTTTTTTATCAATTAATATAAATTTTTAAAGGCCATTATCGTTTCCATGTTCTCTTCATTCAGTTGTTTTTGTTCAACAGTTTATTTAGATAATACAATACTAAATTTATAATTTTATATATTAATTATCTACATAAAATATGTGTATAACCAAAAAGAATATTCAAAAATCAGCTCTTTTTTTTCTTTTTCTTTTTTTTGGTCAATTAAAATAAAAAAAATTAAAGATCACAATGCAATAGACTCAAACATAAGACCTTTGACTTCAAAAATTAACCATCTACCACTAAACCAATACAGACACATCAACTCTCTTTGTTACGAGTCATTCAAACGAACACAAGATTCAAGAAAAAGAATAAAGAAATAGAAACACACATTAAGTTCAAAGAATATTCAAAAGCCAAGACTGCTAACTGCTTCCGCATAAACAATATGCAAAAAATCATACAAGCATTACCCAACGTGCAACCTTCTTGCTTCTACACATGGCATAAGCCCATAACAAAAACCATAAAAATGTAAAATCCTGCTACAAAAAACAAAATGTACTATTTTCTTACTTGCAAACCCAATGAAATTAGCATAAGTTTTTCACACATATCATGAAAGCTTGATCGACTAGATATTAGATTGGGCCTAATTAAATAAATGTTGGACATTAATTAATTAAGTCTAAAGCCCATTAAACTAAGTAGTGGGTGGTTATCTTTATAATGTAGGTTAATCTTTGAGATTAACGTTAGAAGAGAACATAGAACACACACTACAGAAAATATACTGCAAAACCAATAGGAGATTCTTGGCGTCTCTCGTTGATTTTGATATCGAGGAATTGTTCCTGCGACTGATTAAAGACACGTGGATACCATAGTTGTGGAAACGCTCTCGAAGGATACATTGGAAGCTTGGAAGCTTTACTACTACATTGGAAGCGTTACAAACACGTAAGTCTTCGATCTTCGTGTTCATAGGGCTCATCGCATGTTTAATTATAGATCTAGATCAGTTCTTGATATTTTATTCCGCTGCGCATTAGATGTTGTCAAGAACGAATCCTAACAATGGTATCAGAGCCCGGGGCTCGATTTATAATTGATTCGTGTTCTAATTAATTGTGGATTTCTCAAAATTTAGAATTTCGAATTCTTTTCGATTTCCTATTGCTTTCGTTTGGATTTTATTCATTTCTAATCTGTTTTAAAAAAAAACGAAAAAGGAAAAAAGAAATTGAAAAAAAATCGAAATTTGTGTTGGAAATTGAATTCACCGGAAAAGTCATCTTCACTGCCTCGCCGTCACGCCGGGAAACGGAGAGGACACGGCGGTCGACAACGCGGCGTGAGGCGCGCGCGTTCGTCGCCGTCGTAACAGTGCTGTTGCAGCACGAGTATTCCCCGTGTTCACGATGGCGTGCTCATCTGAAAACTTCGCCGGGAAACGCAGAGGTCGAGCGGCGAGGGCCGCCGCGAACGTGCTGTTGCAGCACGTCTTCTCCGCCGCCCTTCGCGATGGCGGGAAGAAGAGGAACACGGCGGGTGCGGGAAAGGTGGAGTCGTCGACGACTTGGAGTCGCCGGCGTCTTGACGACGGCGGAACGCGGTGACGGCGAACGGGGTGGCGGCGTGCCGCGTGCGCGCGCTCAAACCCTAACGGGCGTCCGTAGTGATCTGGGCCTCCGGGCGATGGGCCTCGCGTGAGCTGGG
The DNA here is from genome assembly GCA_036937905.1 of Salvia rosmarinus. Lineage (NCBI taxonomy): Eukaryota > Viridiplantae > Streptophyta > Magnoliopsida > Lamiales > Lamiaceae > Salvia > Salvia rosmarinus. The sequence goes on along the minus strand of CM072820.1, from coordinate 51,959,160 downwards.
TTTGCACGCTGGGCCGGGCGCTTGTTGCTAGGTTCCTGTTTTGGGCTGCGCGTCCGGGCCACTCTCATGTGTCTAGGCCGTATCATCGGTGGGCCTCAAATTTGTGCTGGGCGCACTGGGCCTCGAGCATGAAACATTTTTTGGGCTGTTTTGGCAGCCCAAATGTGCAGTTTTATAAAAAAAAAATGTTTTTGTTATTAATTTTGAATTAATAAAATTGAATTTCCAATTACACAAATTAATTTATTAATTGGATTAATAAATTTTGTTTTAATATTATTATTTTCGAAATAATAACATTAATTTCAATTTTGTATTAATTTGGAATTAATACAATCTACTTATGTACATGGATTTAATTTATTAATTTAGAATTAATAAATTTAATCACAATTTTAGAAATTAATTTATTAATTAGAATAATAAATTTAAATTTTATTATTATTTTTGAAATAATAATATAAAGTTTAATTTTATATTAATTTAGAATTAATATAATTTACCAATGTACATGGATTAGTTTTATTTAGAATTAATAAATCTAATCACTATTTTGGACATTAATTTATTAATTAGATTAATAAATTTTAACTTTATTATCATTTTGAAATAATAGTATAAAGTTTGATTTTATATTAATTTAGAACTAATATGATTTACTAATGTTCATAATTAGAGAATTGATTTATTAATTAGATTAATAAATCTTATTAGATTATTATTTTAGAAATAATAATGCTAAATGAATATTTATATTAATTTGGAATTAATATAAATGCCTAAATCCACTTTTAATTAGAGAATTAAATTATTAATTAGATTAATGAATTTATTCGTTGAGCCCTATTTGCTGTTTTCTGTGATAAGCATGCTATTTGATTTTATGCTTATAATTTTAACTATAGTAGTTAGAGACCGTTCTATGTTTGGGTAGGCGGCGCCCAATGTATGTGGTCCGCATTTCTATGCCTGGGTAGGCGGCACCCAGTAATTGTTTTGAATTTAATATTGGATATTAAAATAGACAATTAGTATCACATGATTTATCCCCGCTAAATACAAGTCTTGTTTTTGAAACAAAACGCATCGTCCATCATAATTGTGTGAGGATCCTAGCCTCTTTCGTCCAAGAGTTTTACACCAAAGTGTTTACTTCGAAATCCACAAGGCAAAGGCTCATTCATAGATGCATGGTTGGCATCGTGTGATGGGGTTGATTTGCTTAATTATTTTGAAACAACCAAAGCGATCAAAATAATTAGTGGATGCATATTAATCGGATTAATAAACCAAGAATTGAGGACTTTTGTTGCATTCGGTTCAAACCCACCAAGTGTCATTATTGTGGTCATCACCGCAGAGGCCGTAATGATGCGAACTTAATCGATGCAAAACTGCTGTGCGCAATCGCTTTGTGGCTCATCGAGTGATATTACTTATACCATCACCAAAGCGGATCTTTGTAATAATATTGACTTGGATCTTGGACTACTAAGATTTATTTTGTTATAAATCCGTATTTTGCATTTGGGGGTGCAATATATGTTAAAATTAGTGGGAGCTAATCAATACAATAAACCATTGTTTGATTAGTGATACGATTGTGATCTGTGTTTACTTTGTTCTAATTTGCTATTTCTTATTTTTCGTTCAGTTACGATGTCGACCATGTTATATAAGTGTTTGATGGAAACGAATTTTTTGACTGGGTCAAACTATCCGGATTGGCTACGTTGCCTGCGCTTGGTGTTAAGGACGGATAAGATTGAGTATGTCTTGACAAACCAATCGATACCATCCTCGATGAGCTTTCTCCCGAGTATGCCTCGCTTGACAAGCGCTGCTCATAAGCAGCGCTGAGGATGCTATGTCGGCTCAAGGCATCATGTTGACTTCCATGGGTTTGGAACTGCAGAGGCAACATGAAAGCATGCTTCCTTATGAAATGATTGAACACTTGAAAAGTCTGTTTGCCTTACAAGCACAAACTTTGGAGTATGAGATACTCCGAGATCTATTCAGTGTACACTTCATGATAGGAGCAAGGTCTCGAACATGTTTTGAAGATGATTGGGTTAATTGAGAGGTCAAGTCAATTGGTACGATCTTGCCAGCCAATGTCTCAACCAACCTGGTTTTACAATCGCTACCTGGTTCATTTGCGAATTTCATAATGAATTTCAATATGAACAATACTAAGGTGGGATTGACTGATCTTCACAACATGTTGAAGACTTTTGAGTCCTCTACTTCTGATGGCAAATCTGTGCTCATGGTGAGCTCTTCTGCTCAATCTTCCAAAGGGAAGAAAAAGCAAAAGAAATACAAGAAGAAGGCATCAGATGTCTTCAAGCCTAAGAAGAGTGGAGGGGTTCAAAAGAAGAAGCCGACATTTGCAAAGGATGAGTGCCTCTTCTGTCATGAGAAGGGACACTGGAAGAGAGACTGCCCAAAGTTTAAGGCACGAGGTGCATTGGGTAGCAGCTCAGGTATGTTTGTCATTGAGATAAATATGTCTATAAATAATTCACATTCTTGGGTATTAGATACCGGCTGTGCCTCACACATTTGTAATAATGTGCAGGGACTAAATGACAGCAGAAAGGTGAATCCTGGGGAGGTCGATCTGCGCGTGGGAAATGGAGCAAGAGTTGCTGCTGAACGCGTAGGGACTTATAGATTAGATCTTCCTTCGGGATATAGACTAGATTTACATCAATGTTATTTTGTTCCTGCTATTTCGAAGAATATTATTTCCATTCCTATATTAGACATTGAAGGGTTTTCCTTCCATTTTGGAAATAGTCGTTGCACTTTTTCTCTTAATGGAGTTCTTTATGGAAATGCATTTCTTTCGAATGGTTTATATATGCTTGAATGTGAACGAGATATTCTCAATGTGCAAAACAAACGACCTAAGCTAAGTAATACGAATAATGCTACTTATCTTTGGCATTGTAGACTTGGTCATATCAATGAGAAAAGGATAGCAAGATTGAGAAAATTAGATTATCTCACACCATTTGATTTTGAATCATATGGTACTTGTGAATCTTGTCTCAAAGGAAAATGACCAAGAAACCATTTTACGGGAAAGGGTTACGTGCAAAGAATTGCTAGAGTTGATCCACTCGGATGTGTGTGACCGCTTCCAACTCAATCAAAGGTGGATATTCGTATTCATAACTTTCACCGATGATTTTTCAAGATATGGATATGTGTATCTGATGAAACACAAATCTGAGGCTCTTAATAAATTTAAGGAGTTTAAGTTAGAAGTCGAGAAACAACTTGGTAAAAGTATCAAGAATCTTCGATCAGATCGAGGAGGGAAATACTTAAGCCAAAAAATTCTTGATTACTTGAAATCACATGGAATCCGGTCAGACTGGACACCTCCGGGAACACAACAAATGTATCCGAGAGAAGAAATCGAACCTTATTAGACATGGTTCGATCCATGATGAGTTTCGCTAGTCTTCCTTTATTCCTTTGGGGCCATGCCTTACTTACCTCTGCTCGTATTTTGAATAGGGTTCCTTCTAAATCAGTCGAGAAAACACCATATGAGATATGGTATGGGAAAAGAGCAAATCTTAACTATTTGCGAACCTGGGTTGTCCTGCTTTTGTTAAGAAAATGTTGACTGATAAATTAGAATCCAAAAGTGAGAAATGTTATCTTGTGGAAGATCACAAGGTGATCATCTCTAGGAATGTGACGTTTCTTGAAGACTCCTATGTTTCCAAGGAACAAGGTCACAATGAGGTAGATCTTGAAGAAATTCGAGAACCATAAGATAACATTGAGGACGAACGATTGTTCAATAGTGTGAACAAGAATTCAGTGGGAGTATTTGACGATCTATTGGGAGGGGAAATGACTCTTAGAGGGCCACCTCGAGACAATGAGACTCATCAAATACAAGATGACACAATAGTTGTTCCACCTCCACCTCAAGAAATTCTTGAGAATCTCCAAAATGTTGATGAAGTCAACACGGAGGAGCCTACTCATGTTCAAAATGAACAGTATGAACCTGCGCAAACAACCCGACTCAATAGGCCACAGAGGACTCGTCGTGCATCCCAAAGACTGAATCTAATGGTTAAGAACCAAGATGATGAAGTCGAGTCGGATGATGATGAACCTAAGACCTATACTGAAGCGGTGTCCGACACCGATTCAAAGATGTGGCTCGAAGCCTTAATATCTGAAATGGACTCGATGTATTTCAATCTAGTCCGGGAACTAGTTGATGCGAGATGGTTAGATACGAACCTACAAGGTTAGGTTGGTGGCAAAGGGTTATAGTTGACTATGACGAGACCTTTTCACCAGTTGTAAAAATCAAGTCCATTAGGATATTACTTGCGATAGCTGCGTACTACAATTTTGATCCGCGTTTCTCAATGGAGAACTAGAAGGTGATGTCTATATGACACAGCCTGAAGGTTTTGTGTCCAAAGAGAGGTCGAATGCAGTATGTAGGCTAAAGAAGTTCATTTATGGACTTAAGCAAACATCGAGGAGTTGGAATATTTGTTTTGACAGAGCTATCTAATTGTTTGACTTTGTCAGAAGCAAATAGGACCCATGCGTTTATAGTAAGCGCGAGAATGGAAACGTTGTCTACCTGGTCATATATATTGATGACATTCTGATTACGGGAGCGACCGATCCATGATGCAATCCGTGAAAGATTGGCTGTCTAAATCCTTTATGGTGAAGGATCTCGGTGAGGCCTCCTACATCCTTGGGATCAAAATCTATCGGGATGGACCTAATAGATTGTTGGGGCTATGGTGGACAACCAGAGCTATCAGTGACTAGGTACACTGATGCTAGCTTCCAAACAAGAACAAGCATGTTCAAAGTCGATATAAATCTGATTAGAAAAATAAATAGAAATGGGCAGTGTAAAATTAGAAAGAGTATCCACTGGCGATATCTTAGCTGACCCTTTTACTAAGCTATTGTGAGAGCTTGGATGTTAGACATGTGGGATGTTGGCTCTGATTCAGTGGGAGTTTATAGTTTGTATGTTTTAGAAACTCATTTGTTGAGACATACTTTCTTTTGATCACAATCGAAGATAATGTTTTATCTATGGGTTTTGTGCTTTTAATGGAATAATTATTTTGATGTTTATCGTTATTCTCTTATTTGTTCCCTTGAATTATCACTGTCATTTTTGTTGTGAGACATCAATGATATAGTATAATTCTAAAATATCCCTAACCAATGATCATCAAGAATGGGATATTGATGATATGTTATAGGTTAGCATGTGGTCTGCATCACATTCTTAGAGAATGTAGTGGTTCTCACAACTACGAGATATTTGATATCCGTGATGGACACATGAATACTTTGGAGAGTATTGGTATACCCTGCTATTAAATCGTTTGTTAGATGTCTACGATTTCTTAGTGTGTGGAGTATGTAATAGTTCTTAGACTTGAGGTCATTACACATTTTGTTTGTTGAGTGCTGTACTTTGACCAAGGCAATGCTTGCGAGTGGCAAGACACGGCTTGGATTGGGTGCATCATGAGACAAATGAAAATGGTAGTTGAGCCAAGAATGGGATTCATTCCTCGATTAAATTTCGAGTGAGCACTCATTTTCTCTATATTATTCGACCATAAAGTCATTGGCCAACGCAAGAGATATATTCAATTAAAGTAATTGAATATGATCATATGGGTCTTATAATAAAGATGAGAAAAATGGTTGAGCTATTGGGATAGACACATAGCAAAATAGGCTCAATCGAGTGTGTCATGAATGAAAGGATATTACATAAACTTCATGTAAAGGTTTGTTCTTCGCTTTCCACGTAAACATCCGTTATATATCGAGTTCGCCGCTGCTTGCAATTCAAGAGTTTTGTGCGACTTTGATTAGATCATCGTCGGTAATGGGGCCTATTGGGTCACACTATCAAGTGTATTGTTAATCGGTTCAAGGGTATATGCATAGTGCACGATATGTTGTCTAATGCTAGTCCAAGTGGGAGATTGAAAGCTTGATGGACTAGATATTAGATTGGGCCTAATTAAATAAATGTTGGACATTAATTAATTAAGCCTAAAGCCCATTAAACTAAGTAGTGGGTGGTTATCTTTATAATGTAGGTTAATCTTTGAGATTAACGTTAGAAGAGAACACAGAACACACACTACAAAAAATATACTGCAAAACCAATAGGAGATTCTTGGCGTCTCTCGTTGATTTTGATGTCGAGGAATTGTTCCTGCGACTGATTAAAGACACGTGGATACCATAGTTTTGGAAACGCTCTCGAAGGATACATTGGAAGCTTGGAAGCTTTACTACTACATTGGAAGCGTTACAAACACGTAAGTCTTCGATCTTCGTGTTCATAGGGCTCATCGCATGTTTAATTATAGATCTAGATCAGTTCTTGATGTTTTATTCCGTTGCGCATTAGATGTTGTCAAGAACGAATCCTAACATATCAAGGGTATAAGAATCATACCATAAGCAAAGAAGTATATGATAATTCTTGAGGAACTTATGAATATTGAATAGAGGTAGTATTAAGCTGATTTTAATATGTTATAAAATGATTGTCACACAAATAAAATCCCATCAACCAAACATCCCAACAACATAGTCCACAACAAGTACAACAGGGACCCAAGAGAATTGATAAGAGGGGAGCATTCCCAAAAGTTACTCAAACAATATATGTCACACCCCAGTTTCTCGGGAGAAGAAGAAGCGGGCTAAGTGACGGGACTGCTATGCTTTCTTGAATACATTGGTGATGTGCCCTTAAGTCGGGCAACACCCCCTTAGTAAAAAGGTATGTCATAATTGAAAAATAACTAGAATAACCAAATAATATTTATATTCTCCCTAACAGGATCAAATTCGAGGGTCCGAGACCGTGAATAATTTACATACTAAGCACATGATAGATGAGAAAACAAAGTCAAGAAGATGAAGGCAATAATAGCTCATTTTAAATGAACTAGAAACATTAATATAATTATAATATAATTTTCACCAAGTGGAAATGTGGCGTGAAACAAATCATGGCGTTATTTGGAAGACATCAACAACAATTCCTCGACCTCGTGCTTCACCACCAACCGCTCAACCCGAAAACATTTGAAAACATTTGGGCTTAAGTTTTTTAAAACATTTTAAAACACTTCGAAAACAATTATTCATGCTTGAGCGATTATAACATAGAAGTTTTAAAACGAAAACCCATTCTATGTATACTAAAAATACTTTGAGATCTCCATTTTCCTGGTTCAACTATTGGTGCTCAACCATATCTGTTTGTCGTTGAGAAGTTTCCCGAGACGACCTGTTCAGTTTGTCAGAGATAGAGTTCTCCTATCACTGGCCCTGGTGTACACAACCTTGGCTAGTACATAGCACAAGATCCGATCGTTCCTGGTTGGCAAAGCCAACAATGGTACAAGCGTTTATCCAATAGTGAACAAAACATTTTAAACATGAATAATTACCTTTACCTTTGTAAACCGAGCTTATTAGCTCAAAATACATTTCGAAAATAAAGCCCACCTTTATTGCAGAAAATCCAAACAACTGAACTGGTTTCGTCAGGAACCTAAGTATCCTCCTCTGTAGGGCCTACAAGATAAGTTTTTGACTTAAGTAATAGCCCTAAAATAAATCTTAACCACTTCCATAATATGTTATCATTTCCCTAACTAGATTCGCAGTACCCGAGTTTTCAAAATTCTAAAATAATCTTGAAACACATTTTTCGGCTAAAGGCACCAACAATACCCTCGCTCGACTTTTACTTTGAAACTTAATTTGATTTTGAAAATCAAATATACTTTTATTGCAAAAGTATATAAAACTTTAACTTATTTCAAATAAACTATTTGAAATTCTTTAAACATATAATCAAATAGTTTAAACTCAAAAATATGCACACAACAATATTTTCACAAGTCAACAGAATTATATGTCGGGCAATTTTATTCATAGATAATAAACTCAAACAAAATTTAATATCACTTGTGATCTTTCCATAAAATCTCATTCTACCATGATATCTTTCTGAAAAATATTATCAACCATAATTAAATTAATTATGCTATTCAAAAATAAATTAATTATTATAACCCAACTTAATGAACTCATAATCAAGACATAACTTGATAAAATATTCAAGTTATAACATTTACTAACACACTTTAATTATCATATTAATCTAAATCAAACATAAATTAAGTTCAATTAAATATCTAAATCAAAGCTTAAGATAAACTCATTTGATTTGTTAGCCCAAAATCAAGGCCCACTATTTAATTTAAGAAATCAATAACTTGGCCCAATATCCACTTGCAAGAATTAATCAATTAAAGAAAAAGCCCAAATTAAAATTAAAAGCCCAAAGCACACATTTAATACAAAACAAGCCTATGTCTTTTTCAACGTGAAGATCAAAGTTGGAAGACCAAAGATAGATAAAACAAAAAGCAACAGAAGAAAGAAAAAAGAAAAAAAAAAGAAAACCCACATAACATTTTCTCTCTCTCTCTCTCTTTTTCGGTTCTCTCTCTCTTTTCACAGAACCTTTCTTTCTCTCTCAATTCCCACCCTTTTCGATTCTCACTTCTCTCTATCTCTGCCAAGCTAACCCACAAGACCCCCTTCTCTCTCTCACTAGAGACCATTCTCTCCTCATCTTCTTCCCCTCACGCCGCCGCCGTGCCGACTCCGGCGACCCCGCACCGGCAACCAATCCTTCCTCCTTCTCGTCTCTCTCTCTATCCCTCCTCGTCGCCTGCCTCATTCTTTCCCTTGTTGCGAGGCGGGCTGCCGCCACACATGCAATGGCGCCGCCGCCGCCTCTCCGCATCCGTGATAGCCTCCTTCCTTCCTAATCTATCTCTTCCTCAATATTTCTTATTTTCGCCATCCTACTCATCCCCCTCGACCGAACACCGACGCAGCAGAGACGCCACCCGCCGCCGCCGCCGCCGTCTCGCCCTCAGTTACTCCCTAACTCGCCTTGACCCACACCACACCAACACACTCAACCAATGCCGAGCTTAGCCTCTTCTCGGCTCAACCCAATCAAAAGCAACAGAACAACAAGGAGAATAATATATATATATTCATTTTCATTTCATAGCAGTAAGAGATAAAGCAATTTATGCAATACATATATATATATATATATATATATATATATATTTATTCTCCTTCATGAATTGTAAAATTCCTCATTCCTTTATATTTCTGCAAGATATTGGATTCATGTAAAAATATATTGTATATGTGATCTCTGCCGAATAGATAAAAGATACAGAATTGCTTAAGTGTTGCTGACAAAGGAATAAATGATTGCAGGGAGCTTATATTTTGAGTTCTTACCCTTCTTACTCTGTAATTTAATTATTTTAATGTGAGACTTTGGTATGTGATAGCGGCAATGTTGTAATTGTGTTAGGAATGAAATCTTGTGGAGGATTTTGTTATGTGAAAGAACTCTGCAGAAAAAGGTGGCTTGTTTGAAATAAAATATGAGGAAATAGGTATCATGAATTTAAGAGTTGGGTTTTGAGGTTAGAACTGGGAATGTGATAGAGAGAAGGTATTACTGATTGAAAAATTTGTGTTAGGGGCGAAATAGGTGGTTTTTGGGGGTGAAGGAGCTCGTGAGTGAGGCCCCTTTTATAGGAGAAGAACCACCTATTTTTCTTCTATAAATTAACAGAGTAGGCAACGTGAAAGAATGACAACCATATGTTTTTAAATTCAAAAAAATTAGCAAAATATCTCAATTTTAATAATCTGGCATCAAAACTATTTGTATACATTTGAGCTTGGAATCATGATTTGGCCCAACAAAGTAAACTAGTGTATGTTGTTCAACCCAAATAAAATAAATTCTCATACACATTCATATTTTTTGTAAAATTCTAATCACATAGTCACATATTTTTTTTCAAAATTAATATGTGATGCATCAAAAGTTAATTTTGTTTGAAACTTTGATAAATTCTTTGTTGGAATAAAAAACATTTTTGTTTCTTTTCTCCGGGTGCGAATCGGCTAAAATTCTAAATTTAAGAATTCTTATAAAATCTATTTGAGAAATAAACGGGGTATTACATCCCTCCCTCCTTATAAAAATTTCGTCCTCGAAATTTGCATACCTTGACTATCAATCTCAATTTCTAGTTACCATATACCTTTCGTCATTTGTAAGGATTCTACGAACTTTAACAAAAAGCTCGTTTCTTTCTAATCTTACTTCCGAGTCTACACTAGAAAAAAATATCTTGACTTAGGACTATCTCATCATGCTTGATTTCGTGAACTTTGGAAGTCATCTTTCAGGATAACTTATTTCTAAAATACTATATATCAATTTAATATGATCATACCTTCTAAGTTCTCAGGTGCTTGTGCTGCCTGTTGTTGGTTAAGAGCGTAGGCTCTAGCCATTTGACGTGGTCTTTGGCCTTGGTTTCTTCCATGATTCTGATTTTGCTTCTGAGGGTCTCCTTGTGGAGCTCCTGGACATTCTCGAGCAAAGTGGCCTTTTTCTCCACACTTGTAGCATGCGTCACTTCCTGCTTTGCATATTCCAAAGTGATTCTTGTGGCGCCCGCAAACGGTACTTGTTGTTGGATATTTAAATGCGCTTTGCCGGCTTTTTGGTTGATCAATTTCATGCCATGTTTTCTTCCCTTTGTTATTATTGTACTCATTTTTGTCTTCCCATTTGCGCTTATTAGTAGGGGCTTGGTAGGTGCTTTTGTTTCCTCCGCATCATAGCTTCTATATCGCGTGCTCGCTCAAAGATTGGCGTGGTTAGTGTTCCTCGATCGGCTGGGGCATTCCTATCTCATGTCGTGACCCTCTTACGAACTTCTCGGATCTCTTCTCCTCAGTATCCACGAGATGTGGAGCGTAGCGCGATAATTGAACGAACAACCTATCGTATTCAGTGACAGATTTCTTTTCTTGTCGAAGATTCCAAAACTCCGATTCTTCCTTTATTCGATAACTATGAGGAACATACTTCTCGTATAACTCTTCCTTGAATTTCTCCCAGGTGTACTCTTCCCATTGTTGAGGCGATAAAGTTCTCTGCATTGACTCCCACCAGTAATCGGCCTCGTTGGTAAGTTGAAAGATGGCGCACGATAAACGTTCTTTGTCAGTAAGACCCATGAAGTCAAAGATTCTTTCTAAGGATCGTATCCATTTTTCTGCATCCATCGGATCTCCCATTCCATTGAAAGTAGGTGGATTGTGTTTGCGAAATTTCTCATCGCTCTCGTTAGGTGCGTCAGTAGTGCGCATTTCTCGTCTAGCCATTCTATAGTAAAATATTTGGTTTAGTGAAGGATTAATGATATTGTATCATTTCTAGGCGTGTTGTCTGAGCCATTCTATAGTAAAATATTTAAATTTAGTGAAGGATTAATGATATATGTATATAATATCATACATTAATAACTATATATAGTGTGAGAACCATGTGTGAAAGATATGCATAAGACGTTGAAGATGATGCACAACATGAAAACTTTATAAACTTATTTACATTAAATATCTCAAACTTTATATTGATGCATTATATTCAACGCCTTTTGATATTTCAATATATATATATATATATATATATATATATTTATAAGAGGATAATTATATATATGTACTTTCAAAATATCGTGGCTTTTTTTTAAAGAAAATGATAAAGCCCTATGACAGATTATTTACTTTTACGATATATTCTTTCACCCTACTATTGTAGAGTCTTCTTTCCCGTGTAACCTGTAGCGTTCTTCCACATTTCTTTCGTAACTTGTATAAATTCTAGTAAAGCGCCTGAATCGTTACTTGTAGTAGGTGTTCGAACCCTTTGTGCAATCTATGTTATGTCCATCTTCTGTCTATCCTCCTAAGTTTTTGTTCTTCTGCGTTCTACAGTTCTATACTTCGTCTCACTATGTTCAAGTCTTGCTATGTTCCGTCTTTCTATTCAAGCACTCTAAGATAATGTGTTCTTGTCCTTGAGCATTCTATGTTCTTCTAGAGCATTCTATGTTAAGAGTCTATCTCTTAGCTTCTAATACTATTGTCTCTATAACTGTAAGAAACTACACCTTTCTGAACTAATAACCGAGGTGACAATTAATGTGCCTACTGATAGCTACTGGTCATAAAGATGACAACTTAGTGACTGTTCTGCCTGTAACCTTTCATGGCTAAAGAGTTATAAACTCAAATAATAACTTTTAACTGAAAACATAGTCAAAACCTCAAAATAAATCGAGTTGCTGGTCATATAATTTATGAAAAACTTTCTGATCATATAAGTTGATGGGCATGTGACGCCCGGGGCAGAAGTACGGAGTGATCGTCGGTGCAGAGGCATGGACAATGAGCGGCTCCGATTAAGGCTTCAAAGCGACGGGGTACATGAATGAACCGAAACGCACTTAATGAGAGGATTTCGAGAATATGCGGTATGGGCGCATATTCGAGGAGAGCTTAAAGGATTTGATATGTTCGACTCATACCAACAAGATGCATCTTCTTTTCGGGAGTCCATCTCATAAAAACTCTAAAGTTAAGCGTGCTTGGCTTGGAGCAATTGTGGGATGGGTGGCCCCCTGGGAAGTTTTCTCAGGGAGTGTGTGAGTGAGGACAAAGCACACTGAAAAGACTCGTGTTGGTCTGTGGGGTCAGCCGTCAATCCGGAAGTCGGGTCGTTACAATATCCACTATAAAATCAGACTGGTCGATTTAGACCTATATATCTTTACACTAGAAATAGGTTCCTTCCGGAGGCTGGACCAGCTTGCGGTTGTGAGTTGCTGCCATCTCTTTCTTCAGCTGTGTCAGTATATCTTCCATTGTGTACTCACGCTGCCAATTTAATAGAAGCGAAAACTTCTTTGGTTCCACCTAGAAGCGATCAAATACCATATATTTTTTAGTCGAGTAATGAAAATATCATATTAGATAAAAAGACAGAATCGAATATCAGTGTCATTTAACCCTCGAGGCGGCTGCCACTAGCGAGAAAATTGGTTTGAAAATACATGCAAATGTAAAAAAAAAAACCATCCATCATGTTAACAAATGACTCTTAAAACTCTTTTTAACCTGTGGTGTGTTGGTGAGTACATCAAACAATTACAAAAAAACAGAAGATTGACTAGGTTTAAGTCGGTCGCTTCATTTTATTTAATGGTCAAGACATTTGAATATATGTAATTCTATAATTGAAATAGACAGTTTCACAGGACTCCAGTATTGGTAAAGCATATTTTATCCAATTAAGTGAAATTATTCAACATATCCCCCAAATGCAAAGGTTAATTTTAAATTTTTAATATCAAGATTTTAAATCAAGGTTCACTGCAAGTGAAGTGGGTTGTTCCTTTATCAATTTAAGTAAGGTGAAAGGGAGGGGAGAGTCAATGGAATTTGATATAAATTGGTCTAGCTTGTATATATAGAGCGATATCAGATCTGTTGATGCATGGATAGTGCTTCAAAGTATATAGCATAAAAGGGAGAAAAACATTAAATTTCATTACCTTTCACAAGCTGAAAATGCAAATACAGAAATTTCAAGTTAGAAACAGGTTCATACCACGCCAGTTTCATGGTTTACACAAGTCATGTTAACCCGGGAATGAAAACGAACACTGGGAGGCTTCTCTGGATAATCTTTGTCGCAAAATAGCTTCAGCTGATATATACGCCCTTCATGTACAGACTGAAAAACGAAGTAGAATGAAACACTTATTACTGTAGAGTTCAGGAAACAGTTAATCAAAGCAAATGTACACAGTTCTACTAGAGATGCAAATGCCACACATTCTAAACTATAAAGTTATGCCTTGAACATTGACACTATCATCGACATAGATCACCTAAAATATGAAGTTCTTTAGGAACCAAAATAACGTCAACATCGACATCTTGACATGCTAATAATTATCAGCAGTACTTAAGGCACCAAAACAAAGCCGACAGCCAATGCTAGCATTTGAGAAAAATTGCTGAATAAATCCATTCTAAGAGTTGTACGAAATAATTAACTTATAAGCAGAATTGACAGCCACAAATTCTTGCAAAGGAGAAAAATAAATGGAAATAACAATTACGAAAGGTAGAGAAGTAGAAGAAGTAACTTTGAGCATGAGGAACACGTATGAATTTCAGAAATTCACCCAAGGCATGCAGTGAAGCACGAATATTATTATCACAACAAAAGATACCCATTAAGACTTTGTAACGACACAACATCTGATAATATTGATAGATAGGGTGCTTACATTGTGTGGACCTATGATGGTTCCTGTCCATGACCGCATGTAAATATCATCTCCATCATCCATTCCATAGCTCACAGTACCATCCCCAATTCCCTTCTCTCCACGTTCAAGTTCCTCCAGCAACCTGAAATTTCTAGGGACTGAAAGAAAACCAGATTAATTGAGATTCTTCATCAAATATCAACAAACCATCAATGACAGGTACACTAGGCACTCAGACTATGCAGCGAAGTATCATTGTTCCCCATTCACGCACAACTAATGTTGTGCATGCTAATATATAGCTTGCATAGTATGGCACAAACATCAATGGTAACAAACTTGCAATATACTATAATGTCCCCAGGACTTAGCTCAGTTTAAGAGCTAACAGATTTTTGGAACAAGGATCAAAGATCGAGTCATAGCAGCTACAATGTGGGAGTTTCACTCTTTTTAGGGTGGCTCCTTGTAGGCATTAGGAAAAATTCTCATAATTTCTTAATCCCTGAATTATCATGATTTCCCCCTCACATTCTAATGGAGCTGGAGTGTGAGGCTCCAAAGGGGATAGTTTCCCCTTTTGGAATAAGAATATTTCATCTCGCACAGCGAAGGAAAAAATAACTGTATAGCAAAGCAACTAGGAGCCTAGGAGATTAGGCGTGGAATACACTATAGTTTTACATTATAACAGAGGCCAAATGCTCAAAACGACATATATCAATCAACAAAAGAAATTGAAAATACCATCTTGATCTTTTAATCATCCACTTACATTAAGAGAGCTGATTCTTCATAAACTAATAAACTGATTTATTGGGGAAAAAGAATTATAAACACTTGCAACATCCCTTAATGGTATTTTTAGATTTGAATCCTGTACTTGGGTGAGAGGACATCACAGAACCGGAAAGCAAACAAAGCGTGAACATGAAATGAAAAGTGCAGCATATGAAGAATCATCATCTCACTGGTCACTCAGCATTAGAGAACAACTGGATTAAGAGACCTGAACAAAGAAATGCCTCTTTTCACATAAGTATACACCAAAAGCATTAAATGTACCATAAGGTGAAAAACATGGAATTATTCAATAACAAGACACCAAATTAATATCCGATTATCAACCTAGCAAGAACAACTATTCTTTGAGATTCAACATTAAACCCTTGAATACAATCGTTTTCCTATCACATAAAACACGAAACTACATAGAAACCGATGGCCCATAGTTTCCACAATAGCCAATAATGGTGAAAAAGGAAAAGGAATTCATGAAAGGAAAGAAAAGGAATTCACAAAACACATATAGTCAGTACAAAAGGAATTGATTTTTTTTTTTGAGAAGGAAGAATATATACCCACGACACTGGATCCTTCTAGCCAAGAGTCATGGTGTAATTATGTCAATTAGGCACTAGGGTTTCTAAGGACGATTGATTCGATCGAAGATAGAGAGATATTTAGGAGGATTCGGGCGTTGAGAGAGAATCAATATCTATACGAGAGAGAAAGAAACGAGACTCGAGGCCTTAAAAAGAGTGGAAGGAAATTGGGAAATCGGAATAAAGTGAAGGGGAATAAGTTGAATAAAATAATCGACACTAGTGGTAATAATTCAACTACATTTTTATGAAAAAAGGATGTGCGTTTTTGGATGATCCAATTGTTAAGTGGAAGTTAAAAGTTTTGATTATGATTGATAAACGGATTGCCATTATAAAATAGTACTTGTTTTGTTTTTGAAGAAATTATAAAATACTCCATTCGTCCCGGCATTCATGGCCCGTATTCCTTTTTGGGACGTCCCAACAATGTTGGCTCGTTTCCTTTTTGGGGTAAAAATTAGGGAACTAAACCTATTACTCACTAATTGGGCTGGCCCATTAAAAACCCTAATCCTAAAATTAACTATCCCCTTCCCCCGTCGATTCCTCTGCCTCACTCATTTCTGAGATCTCTCTCTCTATTCTCCCTCTCTACCACTCTTCCTCTCTCGTCTTCGGGCATCAACCCCTTCACTAAAACCCTAGCTCATTCCTACTCCACCGTCGATCCTCTGGTTTTATCTTCTCTCTTCTCTCTCTGTAACTCCTCTCTACCCCTTCCCCCTCTCGTCTTCGGGCATCTACCCCTTCACTGAAACCCTAACATCTCCATACTCCACTGTCGACCCTCTGGTTTTGTCTTCTCTCATCTCTCTCTCTCTATAACTCATCCTCTACCCCTTCTCTCTCGTCTTCGGGTATCAACCCCTTCACCGAAACACTAAAAATTCCCTTCCCATACTTTCACCATGAAAATAGATCTGGTTGACACTGACGACCAGACCTGTGATACCGACGACTGAATTCTCTCATGCTGCCGTCGTGGCGCTCTCTCGGATCCGGTCCGAGACGGGTCTCTTCGGCGGCACCCCAGGATTTGGGATCTGGAGGCTGGATAGGTGCTCAAGACTGGAGATCCTGGAGGCTAGAAGGGTGGAAGATGAGATCCGAAGGTTGGAAGGATGCCCAAGACGGAGATCCTGAGACCGGAAGTGAGGTGGAAGGCGGAGATCTGGAAGAGATAGCAAGGCTACAAGGTGGAAGGGTGATCGAGCTTGAATACTACACATGTTGAAGATTCTCGCACTTCATACTTCCAACTATGAGATCTTTCGATGTGATGAAACATCCGTGATTTTGTGATGCGTGTGATGAAATATCCGTGATTTTCGATGCGTGTGATGAAATATCCGTGATTTTCGATGCGTGTGATGAAATATCGTGATGATGAAATATGATGAAATCCGTGATTTTCGATGCGTGTGGATGGTTTGTGAAATTTTGGGATTTTCGATGAGTGTGATGGTTAGTTCATGGTGTTGGATTTTCTGTTGATGTTGGGTTGTCTGTTGGTTTTCTTGGATGGTTATCTGATGATGATGGTTTTTCTGATGGTTTTTCTGATGGTCTGTTGGTTTTCTTGGATGGTTATCTTCTAATGGTGTTGGGTTTTCTGATGATTTGTGAATTGGTTGGAATGTTTTGATGCATGTTTGTTGGTTGTAATGGCTGCTATTTATGATGCATGTGATGAAACACGAAATAATTTTGGACCATATTTTTCTGATGCATAAATCATGTCTGATGATTTCAAAACAACAATATTTTTCATCCAAACTGCTTTCCAAAAAATAGCAGCCTCATTTACAAAATAGAGCATGCTCTTTACATTCCATTTGATTTACAAAAATATCAGTGGCTTTACATCAAAAAGTTGGTTGTTTTCATCCATTCCCTAAGGTTCTTCTGGGTGATGAATGCCTAAGGCATTCATTATCATTCCAGCCTCCTCTTCCCTTCCAACTTCAAGCATATATGATATGCACCCTCTTACTAATTCATCTGGCGCTTCCAAGTCTGTGGGAAGTGCTTGCTGTCTTATAAGAGCAACCTTATTCATGTGTGGAATCTTATAATTGTTCTGTCCCCTGTGCTTAATTATCTCAAGCATACAGCCTTGTAAACTTAGAAAAACATTGTTCAATGTTACAGGTGATAGTTGTTTAAATGACAACTTCACTGCATTGAGCAGTTGGTCAACATTGTAGCACGCGTGCTCAATTTGTATGCTCTGTATTGCCCTAAACCATCCCAAATCATTCACATTTAAATCTGGAGAACTAGGAGGCTGGTGTACTAACCTAATGTCAAACCCATCACCGCCATCGCACTTAAACCGGATCATTATCCTTTATATGGGCTTTGCATTATCTTCTTCAGATATATATGACTTTACTTGCACTTGGTGGCCACTTAGCTTTTATTGCTGAAATGATCTGTGCATCCAAATATCCAAAACTGATAAGAACAGATACACTACATCCACTTTGCATTCACTATTTATTTTCTGAATAAATAAAGAACAGATACATTCACACATTTATTTTTTGAATGCATAAATTAAATTAGAATAAGTTGGATTCAACTAGTCTTAGTAAGACACTAGTTGAATCCAACATAAAGGATTCTTACATTTCATACATAACTTGCTATGTCTCCTTACCTCATTGATCAAACACCCTCTCATCACATCTTTGGTCACTAATTTTATTGGTTTTGTAACCAATGTGTCTGCAGGCCTGTGTTTACTTGATCTCTTTGCTGGCACAGTTTCAGTGAATGGAAAGATACCTATCTTTCAATAAAAAACAACACTTCCATTTTCTGCAAATGTAGGTCTACAAACAGCACACATAAACATGACCTTTGTGATGAATTTTTTGTTTTGACATGTTCTATGAGGTTCTTCTTCTCCTAGTGTTAAATAAAACCTATGTGAGGTCTTAGTTATATAGAACCATTTCTCATCTATGTGTACAATGTTTTCCATGCTTTTAAACTTTAAAACCTTCAATATGTGATCATACAATAGTGCATCCAGTGAAAATTGGAGCCTTAACAGCTTGTTTGGAGCTGTAAGGTCTGGTTTTATTGCACTAGTATGAGGTCTAAAAGGCCTTCACTTACCCACCTCCCAACCGTGGACTTGGAGCGGTTTTGCTTCTCGCCAACTTATTTAATGGTGGCTCTTTGAAGAGCTCAATGCTTTGCACCAATTCCATGTCAATTGTAATTTTCTTCCTTCTATGTTGCTGATTTTTAAACTTTGTGAAAGTATAACTTCACCTCTTTGTTGTTGCTTTCTTGCTTATTGAAAGTCCGAAATTGTTCTTCACTTGAACACCACTTCCTCCGTGCCTCCAACATTTTGCCCTGAATAGCTTTCCATTCTTGCATTGCTCGAGTAAGAATTGGACGATGTTGTTTCAACTTCATGGTCGAGATCATTCGCGCTTCCCATGGTGAAGATGAAGATTTTTTAAGATGCGGTGAGAAGTTTGAAATTTGTAGTGAGGCGATTATGAATGCTCTCTGTATTTATAGATTGTTTTAGAGGAAACCTAATTTAGTTTGAAAGATTTTTATTTCAAATTTTTGGTGCAAAATTTCAATGTAAAAATTCACTATTGCTTCCAGCTTAGCACTATTTTTATGTGGAATGGCATTTTGTTTCCTCCTGCTCAATTGTGTTTTGATATGTGTGTGTGTGCGCATGTGTGTGTCCGTGTGTGTGCGTGTGTTTGTTTGGTCAAAGATGCAGTTAGAGTGATTAAAAACACTAAAACAAGTGGGCCACACAATTATAATCCCTAAACACTCCCTCCTAAAATCCCGTGTCCAAAAGAAACGAGCCATGAATGCTGGGACGGAGGGAGTACTTATTAAGAATTCGAGCAGTAGATCTTTCTATATAGAAGTGAGAGATCTCGAATTCATTTTTAAGAGGTGTTTGGCTAAGCTTATAAGCTCTTTAAAATAGATTATAAATTGTTGAGAAGTTTATAACCTCATGTTAGAGCTCCCCTAAAAATAAGTACTTCAATCCCAATTTATTTTTACATAAGTTTATAAATAACAGTGAATTTATCAAAATAACATTACTATGGTTCGTTATTTTCTAAATGTGTACTATCGACTTCACATCTCGTCAATTTTTTATATCTAACTATGATTTTCTCTCTCTAACTCACGATTCTTTTTCTAGCTTATAAACTCAATTATCTAAATATTTTGATAACTTATAAGCTCTTCAGACATCATATCTTATAAGTTCTTGAAACTTATAAACTCTTTAAAATAAGATTAGTCAAATACCCTCTAAGTGTTTTAAAATTAAAGGGGTGTTGGCTTAATAATGAATAGCGTGTTGCACTATATATAAAAACAAGAGGAACGTACTCCATTCGTATTTGGGGGAAATTTATTGAACATGTTAGATCACATATAAGTTGATGATATGGATAATTACCACAAAAACAAAGCGTATTATGCCCAAAAGTAATTGAAAATGCTATCAACAGGGGGATTTTGAATGTTGACAATGAATATCGGATACGAATTAATAAGAGACATATGCTATATACAATGACCTTGTTTATTTTTGGGGATAGTGATAAGTAAATATGGATTCACAAAATATATATACTTCATTCATCCATCATACTCGTTCATTTAATTTCGTTTTAGTCTGTCCATAAAAAATATCTATTTTCCTTTCTTAGAAATATGTCCCCCACATACACCTTATAACTTTCAACCTTATTTCTTTCAAAAAAAAAAAAACTTTCAACCCTATTTATCTATTTATTTACAAAAATACTATCATAGCCCACCTTTAATTAACCATAATCACTTTAATTAATGCACAACACCACCCACCATCTACCCACTACTCACTCATCCATCGATTATAATCTGAACCATTTCCCCATTCTTAAAAAAAACTAGAGCGTTTGGTTCTTCAATGTCTGAAATTACACCTCCCCCTTTCAAAGGCATCACCATGTCATTTTTCAATTCCTCATTCGATTCATTGGATACTATGATATTGAGCCAACGATGTTCATTTGAAAGTTTGGTTGAACATTCATGGGAGCAGAGCTTTGGGCGTTGTGGTTCCAGAGTCAATGGATCTACATGCATCATTTGAGATGCGTGAAAGGTCAAACGTCGTGTTCCAGATTCGGTAGATCTACACTTATCCTCTGAGATTAATGAAAGGCTAGCTGAGGAAAGATAATTTATTCTTCGATTGCTAGGGATTTGGTGTCCTAGCGTTTTGATGTTTCTCTAATAAGATATATCTCCAAACTTTTAAGTTCGACTTTTGATTTTTCTTGTTGGCGTAGTTGGCCTGATTATTTGCCTTTTTTTGCATAGTTGGCCTGCTATTATGAATTGATACTGCACTTGTTGTCTTCATGCTAATGGGCTATGTTATTAACTAATATTGCACTTGTTGGATCTCTTGATATGAATTGATACTTCGCTTGACGTGGTTATAGAGGTTTAATATATGGATAGTATATTTCTCCTAACCTTTATGTTTGACTTTTAATTTTCCTTAATGGCGTAGTTGATCTGATTATGTGCTTTTTATGGGGCGTAGTTGACCCGCTGCTATGAACAAATACTGCACTTGTTGTCTTTACGCTGATCGGCTATGTTATGAACTGATGTTGCACTTGTTCTAGTTGTGTTGTGCTTGTTAATTCCATGTGATACCTTATATGCTGAGGGTTAAGCTAACAAATTATGCTCTGCCATATAAATAGTCATCACTAAGAAATTAAAGGTCATAGATTTGGAGATTTAAAATTTGAGTAGTTATGATAATGTATTTTATGGATTAAGGATTATGTGAGTATTAGATTTTGTGGATTAATGGTTATTTGATGAGGATTAAGCTAACAAACTGAAGCTCTGCCCTATTATAGCCACCGACCGCTATGGACTTAGATTCTTAGTTTTGGAGAATTAAACTATGCAATAATGAAGTGATTAAAAGGTCGATGATGCAAATTATTTTCTCAAATAAAGCTGAGACTTTAGACAACAAAATGACAGGTTACATAGAAAAATCACAAAGTTACATGTTAAACAATAACTAAAACAATTCAGTATGTTCCTTATGCTGCAACTTATGCAAAAGAGTATGCTAAACTAAACTAATACCCCAAAAGATTCATAATATGTCCAATATCATAGTTGAAACCACAATCGTTCTTAGGTTACCTTAAATACTCCAAACATTCCATGACAAACCTTTTCTCAACTTGAATGCATTTTGGCAATGTCCCCAACCTAGACAATCTTGCTTTGTTCATGTGTGGAATTTTATAATTGTTGTCTCCCGTTACTTTCATTATCTATGTATGACAACCTTATAATGTTAGAAAAACATTGTTAAGTGTTTCTACAGAAAGGTCTTCAAACAATATAGTCACATTGTTTAAAAGATCATTCATATTCTTCATCAATTTATCATCTTGCAGTGACTATATGAATACGAAAAAAACCTAGATCATTAACATTTGTGTCAGGAGAATTGGGGGGTTGACAAACTAGTTTGATATTAAATCCATTTGAGTTGGATGTAGCAATGAAATCTGGTTCATTGTAAGAGAGATAGGGTTTGACATTGTCTTGTTGAATAAGTACCCTCTTATTGACCATCTAACCTTTGTTGTTGGTATAACCTGACATTTAACAAAAACTAAATGTTGAATCACATGTGTTCTAATAGTTCATAGAGTAAATAAACAACGAGGTAAATAAATTCATCACCTGACTTATGAGCATGTCTTTAATGACTTCTTTTGTAACAGACTACATGAGTTTGGTTTCAAGAGTACCATTTGATCTGTTTTTAGAATTTTTCTTTGCTGGAACCATGGTTTTGAATGGAAAGATTCTAAACTTTCCATAAAAAATAGTTTATCCATCACATGCAATATGTGTTCTGTCCACAACACACATGAATATAACTTTGATAATAAACCTCTTTGATTTGCATGCTTTGTATGATTCTAAGTCATCTAGGAGTAGGTTGTACTTAAATAAAATTTTGGATCATTTAAAACCACTTTTCATCTATGTGGATTATGTTGTACATTGTTGGAAAATCTATGTTTTCACTGTAAGGATCCTAGCAAGTTTGTTTGCCTTTGAAAGTATAAGTTTAATAGCACTAGTATGTGGTCTTATCAATTTCAATTTAATCCAATTCCCTAACAAACTTTTGCTTATTTCTAATTTTGCAGCCATCTTTCTAATTGATAATCTTTCAAGCACATGAAGTGATATGATTTTTTCAACATCTACAACCTTCCTATCTTTATGTGTTCTTTCTTTTTGAATAAAACTACACTAAAGCTCCCCTAGCAAGATGTTCTTTTGCTTCTTTTCAAATTTTGAAAATTGTCCTTTTGGTGTATTCAAAAGAAGTTGTTGTCTCACTTTGTGCTCCTCAGTTTGTAACAGCATTGGTGCATCTTTGAAGAACAAATTGAGCAATTTGATTCTTTTGGTGGATTCTGACATTAAGGACATTTGCAGCTCCCATATTGCTACAAATTTGAAGTCTTTTGAGAAAGAAAGAGTTTGTATTTCTAGTTTATAGAAATTTAGGCACTCCACGTAAAGTTATTATTTTTTGTTAGTTGTGGTTAGCCTTTTATAAGCACACGTTGGTGGGAATCTGTATTGGCTAGCTTTTGTAAATTTTCCTCCTTTTATTTGGATCATGTCACGGGATTTAATTGACAGCTTTTTAAATTCACAGCTTTTTTAAATTTTCGTCTACTATTCAACTTCGTAACTTAATTTTCAACCATATATTGACTCCACTAAATTGAGAGATAGATTTAATTTAAAGCACATAGTCTATTTGTTTAGCACTACAAAATCTACGAGTTTATTGGATCATCGTATATATGATGTTTATCTATCTATCTAACATTTATGATAAAACGGTATTGTCCCAACAATACATTTTGCATTCAAATTTTGATTCGTGAGATGAGATGTCGAGTCCCTAAAATTTGAATAATTCGTCGAAAATCGAATAATGGAGTATTTTTTTATTATTTTATAGATAATTTACGTACCCCTATTGTAATTATCAATAGCTCTAATATTTTTATTAGTTTTAAAATAATTTGTATATATTAATGTAATTATCAATAATTTATAATATCCATACTATATTAGAGCATGAATTTGAAATTTGAAATCAATTTAAAATTGATTTTAATGGCGTTTTTGTAATTTATTGAAAAATTAATTACTTATTACATATATACAAAAATTGGATTAAGATAAGTTAATCCCCCCCCCCCTTTTTGACGGCGATTCAAATTACACTTAGCATTACGTGGCAGATTTTGTAGAGAAAAAACTGCTCCTCCTCTTCTTTTTCTTCTTCTCATTCTTTTTAAGATTCTCTTTTTATATAATTTAATTATTTTCTAAAATTATCTTATTCCGTTATGAAATTGTATGAATGTGCATTTAGAATTAAAGATTGCAACACGAACTTTAATGTGATATATGATATGTAAATAATGGCTCTAAAATAAATTAGTTATAATCATTTAAAATTTTAAGACTAATTATATATATGTATACGAGTTATACTGTATATTCCTAATTTCTAATATATATATATATAGAGAGAGAGAGATACTAATGATATTTTTTGCTTTATGTTTAATTCTTAATTAATAAATTATTTTTATTATTTCATTAAGCTACAAATTTTATAAATTAAATATACATGAAAAAGATATATGATATGAAAATATATATAAACATATAATAATATTATGTATCTTATAGTGGGATCTAGAGTTAATAAAAGGTAAATTTAGATTATTAATTAATCCAATAATATAAAATGAATAATATTATATATATATATATACATGCACTTCTATAAATATTTATATAAATAAAACAAATAAATATAAATTAATTAGAATGTTATCATTGTTTTATATTACATTCATATATCATTTGTTGTAAATATTGTACAATGAAAATCTATATTCACGTAACAATTATGTATTACAAAAATAAGTAATCACTTATTTATTATATGAGATAAAAATAGCGAATAATATATATATATATATATATATATATATATATATATATATATATATGTGTGTGTGTGAGAGAGAGAGAGAGAGAGAGAGAGAAAGATGATTGTGGATCAAAAATATAATATATTTGAATGATAAAATATGAATAGTATTTATATATATGTATATTAGTAAAATCAAATCCACACCTAAATCGGAATCTCACAACAAAATCTAAGCTATTTTTGTTTATGTTGTAGAACGTATTTGTTGAATTTTATCATGAGTTGATCAGTGACTGAAAAAGATATGTCTTGAATTATATATATATACTGTAAAACTCCTTTCTATATACATGTTTCAATATTATAGTTATATAGTTTTAGTTACTATTATTTCCATAATATAATAATAATAATAACATCAACAACTATACTTAGTTAAAAAAAAGTATTAAAAAAATCGTTCCAAAAAATTGCACACGTACATTTGCGGTGTAAGAATAATTAGTGAACAAGTTTTTGGCACCGTTGTCGGGGACTATTAACAACACTTGTGATACTATTCTAAATTGTTTGATACTATTCTAGACACAATTTTATTTTTTATTTATTTTGATTTTAGTTTGCTATATTCTTTCATTATGTTTGGCTAGTACTCTACTATTTTAGAGTTAGAGAGTAGACAAATGATGATTGTTGAATTCTTTTTGAATTAATTAATATAGTTCCTTTCTTTCTTTTTATGTTCTTGGATTTACTGTTTGCTTAATTGTCTGATCACCAATTTTACATGATTTATTGTATTGGTTTGATATCAATAAATGATAACTAATATCTGATTGAGAACATAAAACATACTTTTAATTAATATTAGCCGAGAGGTCTTGAGATCTGTGTGAGGATTTATAATTTTATCGTTTTGTTGAGAGATGAATGTTTAACTAACGAAGAGATGAATGTTTAACTAACGATTTGGACACAATAGTCTTGCATGTAATCTACAATTATTCGCTACAAGGGTAGGTTTAAAAAAAAAATTGATTGTCTTGTGGAGAATTAAATCTATAATTTGTTAAATTGATCTGGACTGATTTGACTGTCTCTGTTGAAATAGAAGCTCTAGGATATTATTTTATCTATTTTAATCTCCAATTTTATCCTCTTTGTTATTTTATTTAAATTGCATAGGTGTTTAATCGCAACTATGAATTCTTAAGTCTAGATAGATTATTAAAATTAAGATCATAGTGTTACAGATTCTATGGAATACGACCTTACTTGCTACTATATATAATTACACTCGTATACTTATGATGTGAAAATAATTAGCCAACATTTATCTAAAGAAAGAAAAATAAAAAAGAGGAATGAATGATACCCTAAAAAGGTGTTGAGTACAAATGTACAATTAGTTAAAAATTGGATGGAATTAAAAAACTCATTAAAGACTTTGAGAGTGTTTGACTTAGGGATGGCAATCGACCCGCGGGTACCCAATACCCGTGGGTATCCGCCCGATTATTCGCGGGTTTGGTATGCATTTCGTACCCGTGGGTACGTTCGTGGTTGAAAACTAGGACCCGTTTACTTGGCATGGGTGCGAAATGGTTTGGCAATACCGCACTGCATGAAACCCGTATACCGTGAAAACACCCGAATTACCCAGAACCCTACCCACGAACCCGTGAAAAACTATTCGTATAATAATTATTTTATGATAAAATATTACTCCCTCCGTCCCAGCCCAATTGGCACACTTGCCAAATTGGGTTGTCCCAGCCCAATTGGCACATGCCAAAAATGGGTGGGTTTAAGCCCTTAATCACACTTACCTCTCTCTCCATTCTGGAATTATCGACTCTCCAGATTCACATTCCCTCTCTCTCTCAATCTGCGACCGCCTCTCTCTCTATCTCCACCTATCTCTCGCATCCCTCCATCTCCAGATCTGCAACTCCCCTTCCATCTCATGAACTGCAACTCCCCTCCATCTCCATCTGCAACTCCCCTCGATCTCCATCTGCAACTCCCTCCATCGCCCCTTATGGCATATTTCCTCGTCGACGATTCTGAGCGTGAAGCCAAATTCAAGAACTGCATGAGAGATGCAGATCTTCAATCGATTGAGTGGCATAAGCACAAGCACAAAATCAAGAAGGTGCTAGGGCTTTCGACATCGGAAACGCCTCTCTCTGAAATCCCAGAGTCGAACATGTTTGAATCTGTGATTTCTTCCCCTAATTCTTCTATGGGTTCGCCTGCGGACCCCGATTCAGAGTTCGTAGAGGGTTCTTGCCCCCATTTCCCCAGATCTGAAAACCCTAACTCAGATCTAGGGTTTTTGTGTGATTCAGAGGCGGCGATGGCGTTCGGTGAGACGGCGTTGGAGATGGAGTCGGAGCCGCCAGTTGAAGCCGATGAAGACGCGGGTGTGGGAGATGAGATGCTGCGGATCCTTCTTCCGCGTTTCTTCGACCCCAACTATATCCCATCTGAGGCGGCGATGGCGTTAGGTGAGACGGTGTTGGGGATGGAGTCGCACCCGCCAGTTGAAGACGATGAATTCGTGGGTGTGGGAGATGAGATGATCGCGGATCCTTCTTCCGTTACTTTGAAATGGTGAGATCTTTCCTACTATCCCACTTCGAATCTGATTTGGGGCTGCTCTATATCTCCGATGGTGTTAACTGCTCTATTTCTGTGATTCAGAAATATTGAGTGGTTGTGTGTTGGAATTAGCCGCTCTATTTCTGATTTGGTTGTGTGTTGTGTGTTGGAATTAGCCGCTTTATTCAGAAATATTGAGTGGTTGTGTGTTGGAATCTGATTTGGGGCTGCTCTATATCTCCGATGGTGTTAACTGCTCTATTTCTTATGCTGGAATTAGCCGCTCTATTTCTGTGATTCAGAAATATTGAGTGGTTATGTGTGTTGTTTGTTGGCATATGATTGTGTTAACTGCTCTGTTTCTGTGATTCATGAATATTGAGTGGTTATGTGTGTGGTTTGTTGGCCTGTGATGGAGTTAGTCTTTGTATTTGTTTGTGGGAGGTTGTTGGTATATCTTTGAGATGATGAAAAACAGCACACATAACTTTTCATTGCATCTGTGACATTTTTAACTTACAATTTGAGATGCAAGCTCTAAAACTGCTCCTTGCATATGAATCTAGTGCCTTACAAAAAAATGATGCCTCACAATTTGGAGCATCAGACATTACAAAAAATATGTCATCATCCAAATTGCATTACATCATTTGCATACTTTGCCAAAAAAACATGTCCAATCCTTTCTTTATCCTACTGTTTCCTGCTCCAAAGTCTGCATATCCAGCTTTTTCATAACTTCTTCCACTGCTTTTGTGTCTCCCACTTCAAGCATATGTGTTAGACATTTTTTCACAGTAACATGTGATACATCTAGGTTAATGGGCAATGTGCCTGACCTAATTAAAGCTTCTTTTCCCATATGTGGGAGTTTGTAGTTGTTGCATCCATTAATTTGCATGATCTCAATCATACAACCTTGTAATGATAAGAACACATTGTTCAAGGTTGTGTGATCTAGATCATTAAATGATTTGATAACAACAGCTAGTAATTGATCAACTGTAACACAACTAATATTGGTTTGTAGTTGCTCAATTGACTTGAACCAACCTAGATCATTCACATTTAGGTCAGGTGAGTTTGGAGGTTGTTGTATCAATGTGAACTTGAATCCATCCTTATCAGCTGCCTCTCTGAACTTGGGATCATTGTCTTTAATGTGTGGTTTTGCATTGTCTTGTTGGATATAGATATTTTTATCTGATGTACTTGGCCACTTCTCCTTTATTGCAGGTAAAATCTGCAATAAATACACATTTATTGCAGATAAAAGTAAGAATATTTGCATTCATTGAACTGAAAATTCAACCATTCATTACATCACATAGCAACTTACAAGTTGCACACCAATTAATGGTGTCTGACATACACTACATAATTCACTTGTACATTTGCATACCTCATTGATAATGCAGTCTCTCACCACTTCTTTGGTGACTGAAATCACTGATTTGGTCTCCATTGTTCCAGCTGGTCTGTTTTTTGATTTTCTCTTTGCTGGTACTTGTTCAGTGAAAGGAAATATTCCAATTTTTCCATCAAAAATCAGATTCCCATCTGGACCAAAGAGTGGTCGGCAGACAGCACACATGAACATAACTTTAGTTATGAACTTCTTGCTCTTGCATGTTCTATGTTGCTCTGTCTCCCCCGGGACTATGTAGAATCTTTTCACAGCTTTTGTCATGTTAAACCATTTTTCATCTATGTGTACTATGTTATCCATGCTCTTAAACCTAAATGTATTTAAAATGGCATCTAATTCTAGTGCATGAAGTGAGAATTTTAACCGCTCTAACTTGTTGGAAGCAGTGAGCTCTGGCCGTATTGCATTTGTGTGTGCTTTGATCAGCTTTTCTTTTACCCACCTTCCCACTTCTGATTTGCTGCAGTTAACTCCATTGGCCAACCTCCTTATGCTTGATCTTTGGCCCATCTCCAAACTGGAGATTAATTCAAGATCAATTTGCACCTTTTTTCCTCTTTTCTTTAGCTTTCCATATTGCAGCTCTATCAACTGACCATTCTTTTTTTGTTCCTTTGCCGCAGCCCAGATGCGGCTAATGGTTCGTGGAGAGCTGGAAAACTTCACCACGGCAGCTGCTCTTCTTCCTGAAGTCACATGACCTTCCTTGCTGCCTTCACTTATGAACTGCACAATATGGTGCTTCTCAGCCACACTTAGATCTTTCCTTTGTTTCATTTTGAGTGTTTTGGTGTTTTGAATATTGAACCGACTCAGATTTAAGGACATAATAGTTTGCCTATTTCAGAAATTTTGAATTTTAGGTTTTTCGATTTTGGCTCAGTTGTAAATTTTTTGAATATTGGACAAAAGCTGGATATTTATGCATATTGTATCTCGCCTGAAATTTTGGCTCCAGATTTTGGCTCCAGATTCACATTCTCTCTCTATCTCCACTTATTTCTCTCTCCTATGCTTTATTAGTATTAAATTTTGTGGGACCAACACCATTAAATCCCTTAATCCATTTTTTCTTAATATGTGTGCATAAAGTGTTGTGCCAATTGGGCTGAGACGGAGGGAGTAATATTCTAATTTCTAATTAGAACTAGAAAGCCCGAAGCCCTAATTTTATTGATTTGTGGATTTGAACTTTATGGATTTGAATGTGGAATTGTGGATTTGAACTTTATGATTATGAATTTGTTAGTGATATTTTCATGTTTTTTGAAATACTTGGTTTCGCGGGTCGCGAGTGGTCCACGGGTGAAGGTTTCGTGGGTAGTCCGTGGGCGGCAGGTGACGGATATCCATCGGGTGGCGGGTTCGCGGGTACCCGCGGGTATGGTGGGAATCTCCTACCCGTCGCGGGTCGCGGGCGGGGATCATTTTCACGGGTACGGAAGTGGTTCGGCACTATCCGTGCCCGCCCGACCCGATTGCCATCCCTAGTTTGACTACCTTATGTTAGAGAGCCATCGAGCTTTAGGAAGTTATAAGAAGTTTTAAGAGTTTATAAGATGTAATATTTCAAGAGAGCTTATAAGTTGTCAAAGTGATTATATAATTGAACTTATAAATTAGAGAAAGAATCGTGAGTTCGAGAGAGAAAATCATAGTTAGAGAATATAAAATTGACGACATGTGAAATTAATGGTGTATATATATATAAAATAACGAACTATAATTAGATTGCTTGATAAATTTATTATTATTTACAAGGTCATGAAACAATAAGTTGAGGTTAAACAACTTATTTTTAGTAGAGTTTATAAGCTATTGAAACTTATTTTCATAACTTATAAATTATTTATGAGCTTATTAAATACTTTGTAAGAACTTATAAATTCCTAATAACTTTATAAATTATTTTGAAGAAATTATAAGCTCCCTTTTAAAGTTGTATACAATTTAAAAATAATATACACATATACAAGTTTATTTATATTTGCTTGTTATTTTTTCCCGAGTGATGCCGTACGAGGTACGCCGTAACGCCGGCACTGGCGTTCACGTTCCACAATATTTGTAATGCGCGGGAGAGATGTACTAATTAAGGTATGATTTTATTTGTCGTTGATCAACATTTTCCAACGATCGCCCCCTTGTTTCACTATTATTATTTTTTCTTCCTTTTTTTGGGATGAAGGGTGATAAATCTGGTTAAGTGAGTGTGCGAGATTTATGAAAAGCAACAAAGAACACCAAGGCTTTTACGTGGTTCGATCATTAATGAGATCTACGTCCACGGAGGAGTGTTTCCTCAATACTTTCACTATAATGCAGTGTAGTTACAAGCTCCTAGTATTCGATAAGTTGCCAACCCTTCTAATATCGGTTTTCTTCTATTTATACAACTCCAGGCACAATCGAAGGCGTGCTCAACCTCTCCATTGGTCGAGACGTGACTCTTCCTCTGGCGTGCTCTCCATTGGCCGGAGCAGGGACCTTTCGCCTTACGTGCGCCACGTGGAGGGTGGCGCCTGACCTTGGTTCTGGGGCGTCTTCTCCATTGGCCGAGGGTGGCGGTTCTAGGGGCTAGGGTTTTGGGAGCTGATTAGGGCTAGCCTTGGGCTCAACCGTGCGGGCTCTCTATCGACGTCAGGCCCAACTCGTTTGGGCCTCTTAGTGGGCCTAGCCGGTTGGGTCATATCCCATCATAGCCCCCCCCGAATAGTCGAGGGACAGCGATGCCGAGGTGGAGTGAAGGAAGCGCTTCGCCGAGGTGAGGTGTGGCTCGGTGACGTTGTTCTTGAAGGTGGTGTCTTTTTGGCGTGAGGGTTTGTCCGCGGTCCGTCCGATGCGATCCAGGTGGGTGATGCATCGTTCGGGCATGCATCTCTTGTCGAAGACCGAACTGAGTCGTCTGTTGTTGGGAAAAGATGTCCTGCAGGGGGATGCTGGGGTCCGACCTGGATAGCATGGGTTGGTGCAGGCGAGCTATCCTCCCGGATGGTCGAGTGCTTGGCCCGGATAGTGATATCTGTTGGGAGGCTGGCTGATCTGAACAACATTACACGCTCAGGTAGCGCGGGGCTCGATCTAGATTTTCGGACGGCGGGCGAGAGGTCGGTTGGGCTCGCACCGCTTGTCAAGAGCGATCGAGATGCCCGCCATCGAGCGTAGTGGATTGCGGGGAGGGCCGTGGACCGATCTGGGTGGCAATATCCTCACGGGCGATCGAGGCCCGATCTCGATGGCCATACTTGCGTGAGCCATGCCGAAGTGCAATAAGCAAGAAACGTGGGGTGTCTGTCGGTAATAAACGTTCACTCAAATGCGTCAAATGGTAACATCTTCGTTAAACTCCGATAATAATCATGTAGGCCTAATCCCATAATGTCCATCTCAGCTAATTCCCAAATTTTCACAATTCATTTTCAATTCTTTATACCAAGAATCCTCACGAGAAAGCAGCGGATATATATATGAAATCTCGTACACTCAAATCGAGGTTAGGTAGGAGGACCCTATGCTCTCAAAGTTCACGAAACTACATCTATGGCGAATCCATCAGAGAAAACTTTCAAACTCGGAGAAGCTCTTGACCATTGCTTAGAATTGATGCTCAAGAACTAAGATCAAGTATGTCTTCTTTGTTCGATTCCCTAGGCGCCACGGTATCATCGTGTCGGTCTCTTTGGTAGGAATATACGGATATATCGGGACGAACCGATCGTCATAATCCCGGATAATGAAGTCGAGTTTAGGGATTACATGTGCCATACACAAGTCGGGTAATTCTAAAATGCAATTTCACAATTCATTTCAATTCTTTATACCATATTCGTTTTCCTAAAGCGCTCGCCGACATCGATTTTCTTTAAAACTCCATAATTTTCATATAAGTGATATACTCGTCTCAAAGTTCGCGACTAGCTACTTACCCATTTATGTTCTTTTCACACACGTGTGTCCGGATCAATTTTTTTCTTTGAACTTATATGGGTATAGCAACTATTTTTAATAATCACTTTCTCAACATTTATTCTCTTTCATTTCTTTTTCTCAACTCTCATTATTTCAAGCAACCAAAAATTCACTAACTACATAACCCAACCCACTGCTATATGAAAAAATTAGGTGAGCTCAAGCGGGCTCATCAAAGGATAATAAGATCTGAAGTTAGTGTTCACCATAGTGTATAGGTTAAGAAAAGAATGCCATAATATCATCTCATCGACTTCTAAGGCTCACATCAATGCATTATCGACACAAAAGGTGGTAATGCAGAGCATTAGCGTTAGCATAGAGAAATTGGGATGCTATTGTTGGGATGATAGGGGTTCCCTCGATTCCCACACAGCTGGCTCCTTTGGTTCAACAATTGAACCAAAAGATATTCTGCGCAATGGCGCGTCATCGCCATTTCATCGACGTCTCGTACTGCGAGTTGTGAACTTCAACAAGTCGTGAGCGTCAAGTCGACTCTGACAGGCACTCTTAATCACTATCACCATGACAATTGATAACTATTGGATCGCCATCTCAAAATTCTCAGTATAGATCTATTCTAATTGGTGGCAATTCTACAATGCATCGTGTGCTTGCGGGTCCATATCAACTTCGTTACTTGCTGCACGGTGAAAACAATGCTGTGGACCCTTTGAACAAGTTTACAGATCGCTCCAAACCGAATAACGAAACGAAACAATTGTGAAAAATGGAAAACTCGACGTAATCTTGAGCTTGGCGGTGGGAAGTATTTAGTTAAAAATCTCAACAAGCTGCTAAATTTAAATGTCGATCTGTCAAGCTCTTGACCCAGTCTTTAACTTGACTCAAATCCGAACATCTGCGTCCGGATGGTATCGGTAAACAGCACAGATTACGATGATAGTATCGCGTATCGAAGCTGCTTCCCTCGAGCATTGTGATCTTGATGACCGCTCACTACCTACTGCTTGTATCGTGCGATGAAGAAGGCCTCTTTCAAACTATGAACGTTGACATTATGAGTCATCCGCCGAGTCCGGTCTCTTCTTGATGCGCACCATGTGGTTGGCAATGGCGGCGTGCTGACATCCGTCAGCCCGTCGAGATTCGCCTTGATTGCCAAAGCAGTGATTGCTAACATCTCATTTCGGCCGCCGATGCCGCACATATCGCCGTTGCACATTGTCTTAATGGCTCTCTACTCTATTGATCTTTCAATCTCAAGATCGCGACACGAAATTCTCAAATCTTGTAATCATCTTCCCTGAGACATCAAAATAAAATCACCCAAAGGAACACTAGATAATAGGATCTTTTTTCGACCCAATTTATTAGTTTATTTTATGTTTAAATTCAGAATGTTTTTTTTTCGCCTTTGAATAACAAAATCAGCAGAATCATGAAAAAACCTCCGACATCGGCAAAATTTGATCGCAAACATTCACCAAATAAATGCCCTTAAAGCGGCAAGTATGCATATCGTATCCGAGGGCTTGACTCGAGAACACGAATGAAATTGACAGGAATCTTGAGTATTGCCGGACTCCAAAAATATTGAGACACAATATAATAAAACAAGACTCGAAAATAAAGCTCGGAATAAAACACATAAAAAGGCATCCCTAGGATGTTCCGGCGAACCAAACTCACACAATTGACTATTAATCATTCACCAATTTAATCCACATTCGTATGAAGGATCACCGCAACTATAGTCTCCGCCGGGATGACCTATAGTAGTAGGTTAGCAAACTTCTGCATCCGTCGGGTCTCGAGAGAAGTAAGCTAATTACAAAGCAAATTTAACCAACTCATTTCGCTTTATCTCAAGTGGTCTCAATGCATCCTTGTAGAAATTTGATATCGATCCGGCATAATTGACAAGACATCAATCCACTAGCATGCATCAATGTTGGCATACTTTCTCAGAAAATCTCTTATGAAGCGTAGCGATTCATGATCATTATATAAATCTAGTTAGACTACAACGCCTAGGATCAATACGAAATTTAGCTACGCAAGATCTCGATAACAAAACGCGAAATAAATAAGAATCGCATGATTTTCCTCTTTCTTCGCCTCGAATCCGAAGAACAATGTAGCTTCTTCGCGGTAAATAAAATTGAACTCTTTGTTAAACTAAGCTCCGAAAAGCTGGAATAGAACTCGCGATGGAATGTAAAGAAGAATTTGTGCTACGCTATGGAATGTTGTTGAATGGTGTTTCGCGAGTCTTTTCTCTCGAACCTAAGCCTCTTTTCGATGAATTCCCCGTCCTTTTCGGACTCTGATTCGAGACTCTATGTCGACGATGATTACATCCATGAGACAGTAACGGGCGACAAATGCTCCTCTCTAGCCTTGTTGAGGAGAGCCTCAGCTATACTTCGAGAAGTCTTCGAAATGCTGAGAATTTCGCTCTCCCTCGCGACCTAGCATCCGACTTAAGTCATGAGCTCGGTTCCCTGGATAATTTATGTAGGCAGCCACTTCGCGTA
Organism: Salvia rosmarinus; assembly: GCA_036937905.1. Taxonomy (NCBI): domain Eukaryota; kingdom Viridiplantae; phylum Streptophyta; class Magnoliopsida; order Lamiales; family Lamiaceae; genus Salvia; species Salvia rosmarinus. Next base: position 51,923,863 of record CM072820.1, on the reverse strand, counting down.
TGAATAGCGTTGCACTCGATTCGGAGTTAAGCGATGATTGCGCTTCTCTAGGGTGTCTGTCGGTAGCGTCGTGGGATACGTCAGCGTGGTAGGTGGTTGTTGTTCGCTCGAAACTGCGTGCTTGGCGTGTAGCGCCCGATCTCAGCGAGGCACGTAGAAAGCTTGCAAAGGTTTTGGGCGCCCGTACGTACTTTAAATCGCCAAATGTAGGGCCCTTGTTCACCTTCTTTTACGAAACTTTCATCTCCTCCATAGAAAACTTTCGAACTCGGAGAGCTCTTGACCATCTTCCCAATTCGATGCAGGAAAAAAAAGTAAGTATGTCTTCTTCCTCCCTGTTCGATTCCCTTCATCGTGTGTGTCGGTCATCTCCATGGAAGTCTCGGGACGAACCGATCGTCTTAGATCCCGGATAGGGAAGTCGAGGTTAGGGATTACATGTGCCATACCTTGTCGGGTGATTCTAAAATGCTTAGCGCTAGGATTCCCGCAATGTCGTCTGCGTGGAACTTGTTTACTGGTCGGGGACGTAAAATCGTCTCGACCTCTAGCGATATAGTAAAGGTAGGGAGGAATGCCGCATCCGGTGAGCGCTTTGTGGTGTGTTCCCACCACGGTGATAGGCGGTAGCCCTCCGGAGGGTTTCATAACGATTAATGCGTAGATCGTTGAGGCGGTCTTGGGTTCCTTTAGCCCTATTTTTGCAGATTCAGGAATATTTCCAAATTCCAATCATCGGTTTACCCGAACTCCATTAGATCGGTGGTCGAGATGGGGCTTTCTGTTACTGGCGTGGCGGAGGAATTCATCTTGAGCTTCGATGCGATTTTTAGCGTCGAGTTCACGAGAGGACGTCTATTTCTCTCCTCGTCACCGTTTAGGGTTAAGCAACCCTCAAAGTTGCAGCGGTGGCAGAATAAATTTTTCTTTTTGAGGGCGGAAGGGCATCCGACCTATGAATGGGGGTTGGGTAAGATGAAGGATTTGAAATTGAAGCCCCGCGACCGTAGAGGAAGAAGTGAATCACTCGGTGAAGTTCTGTTAGATTCACCGAGGCGACCTTAATAAGGCCGGATGGAGTGCATGGGTCGAAGGTCCCGGGCAGGGGTCGAGGCGGGTGAGGCACCCTTCTCCTTCTTATTCCTAGAATTCCGGTCTCGTTGTGTTAGCGGTGTTTCTTACGTCTTGCGGTGAAGCTTAATCACGAGAAGGAAGCGAGGCTCGACCACTCCTCGCTCTGCTCCATCGGGTGGGAGTCTCCACCAAGAAAGAAGGCGGGCGGTGGACCTACCAAGCGACTGTGGTAGTGGGCGCTGGCGATCTCTGCTCGGGTCTCGGCCGATCCAGAGCACAGGCATGGAGATAGAGGCTCGCGTCGGTGAACCGCGCGAGTGCCGATCTCAAACATCTCTGTTTCTTTCCTAGGGTAGTGTCTCCTTGTTGTTCGCTATTGACCATTTTGATTCTCGGGGCGTGCCCTTGGCGGCGGGTGAGGTACGCCGCTGGTGGCGTCGTGGCCTCCGAATGCGAGGAGGCTGGAGCGGGGTGGCGCGGTGAGTCCTCGCCGGGCGCCACGAGGAGGCCGGGGTGGCCGTGAGGAGCAGTGGGCGAGGGCGGCTGCCGAGGTTGCCACAAGAAGAAGGACCGGGCTCTGCAGGCTCTGCGGGCCGCCAGCCAGGTGGAGGGTGCTCGTGAGGCGGCCGGCGGGAGAGGAAACTTCTTGATCGACGAGTGCCTTCTTGGCGGGCGAGGGCGATGTTGAAGGCCTTCACCACCAAGGTTGTCGAGTCGAGACCTTCTCGCCTTTATCTCCGATCGGCCGTCGTGATGAGGCGCGGTGATATCTACCAGCACGGAGAAGTTGGCGGCGCGATGCCCGAGTTTGATAAGGTCGAGGCGGGTGGTCGAGGTGGACCCGGGACGGTGTACAAAGGAGTGCGCCCGCGTGATAGCCGAGGCCCACATTCCACTGTGGTGGAGGCTTTGGCTTCCTCTCGACTCGCTCGTGGCCGAGGCCGTGTCCAAGTGTGGGGTGGATGAAGATCACGAGCTTGGGAGCTTCTTGCCGAGTACGGGCCGGGCCATGTTGGTTGAGGAGGAGGAGGGAGGAGGAGGAGCCGAGCTCGAGCTTCCTTCCGGGACGACCCGCCATTGCAGTAGGAGCCGGAGCAAGCAAGAAGAGAGCCGGAGGTCGGCGAATCCGGCAAGGAGGCTGAGGTCGGCGAATCCGGCAAGGAGCCTGAGGTCAGTGGGCCAGTTGTAATAGGCTGATTTGCCAGGGTCGATAGGACCCGGGGCCTTGTAAATTTTTTTTGATTATGAATGAAAGCATTCTGATTACGAAATGTGTGTTGTCTTTTACTTTAGCACTCGATTCTCAATACGTCGGGCTTGATCATTATCTGCTGACCAAATTGAAAGAGGCCCGAGGTGCCTTAGCCGAGAAGGACGAAGAGGTGCTTTTACGGAGGAGCGTGCCGGTGACCCAGTTTTGAGTCGACATGGATGTCATTCGGCGTCGTGCCGGCGAAGAAGAAGTTGAGCGAGGCTGATCGGGAGTGGCCGCCTCTCAGGTGAGAACGAGGCCACGAAGTTGAGGATCGCGGGGCCGGAGTCGAGGCGGACTCATCCGCCGGCGCTATCCGGGCGTTTGATGCGGTGTGAGGCGACTCGAACCGATGCGGAGAGGCGGCTCGGGTGTCGGAGGAGCATCGAGTCTGAGAGGCGATCGCCCGGCTGGTGGGACTACCATATCCGGCGGCAGCGAGTTCGAGCTGCTTGGCGAGGGTATGGTGTTGAGGATGAGGAGGGCCCAATAGCAAGAAGTTGAAAGCTGTGTCGACTCAGTCGTGAAGTATATGGAGATGTATGACATCGTCCGTAAGCACGCATGCCTCGGCCGAAACAAGGCCACGGCGGGCTCCGTGACCCGATCATAAAGAACCCGCAGAGAGGAGGCGGCTACTCGATCATGCGAAGTGCTCGGTTGATGGGTCGGTGGGAGCGGATCATTCGAGGCGATCCTCCGGGAGGCGGACGGCGGCCGAGACTTGGTCGGGAAGAGCGCGCGGGTAGGGGAGGTCGTACTCGGCCCGGTGTCCGGTGGCGGGGTCGGGTGTGACCTCGGGTGCATCCCACTCCCGGAATGCCCGTGTTGGCGCTGCGCCACCGTTGTCCTGGTGGGTGAAGGTGACCACGGTTGAAACTTGTCGGGACTGCCCAGAGCCTGTTCCGGCGCTTCGGAGTAGGCCGTGGTGATTCGGCCTTATCGGTGGGTTGAAGGCAGGAGTTCGTTCAGTGTTCATCACCGACTTGGAGATTTTGTCTGAATCGTGCAGCTTTCAGCGAGACTGGCGAAGAGGAGGTCGGGCTTAGTAACACAGATATAGCTTAGACTTGGTGTATAGTATTGAATGTATTTAGGCTTGTCGAAGTGTATATTTTCCCCTGAGAGGTACAAATATAGCTTATGACTTGGTTTTTTTTTTTTTTTGCCGTAAATGTATTCATCATTTTGCAGTATATATCTTCCCAAATAAAGGGCATAAACGAGCTCGGAAGCCGGTTGACTTGTATATGGCTTGGAACTCGGTTTGTAGTCGTTAATGCATTTAGGCGTAACTTAGAGTGCAAATCTTCCCAAATAAAGGGGTACAAGTTGGCGAGATCGGTGCGGATGTCGCGTGCATGTAGGCGTCCAACTTAATGGGTGTCAGTATGCTTCGCATGTAGGCGTCCAACTTAATGGGTAATCATGTGCCTCGCATGTAGGCGTCCAACTTAATGGGTAGTCCGTATGCCTTGCATGTGAGCGTTCAAATTAATGAGTAGTGCGTATCGTACCTACTTAGTGGGTTTGTCATCTTCGTAAGGGCTTCCCTTTTGAAGGTTAATTGTGGTTTATCGAATGGATGTTCACATAGATGTAAGGCGAAGCGAAGTGAAATGCTCATTAGAAAAACAAATGTTTCATTAAATAAGTGAGCGACGTCGCACATCGGTCGAAAGCAATAGGAGGGCTAACATGTTGCCGATCACGAAATCAAAGCTATGTAAAATACCTCCTTAGATGAGCTATGTGCGGGTTAGGGAATAAGTACTCGGGAGAGGTGAGCAAGCTTATAGGCCCTTTGCCGAGGTCCTCGTGAGCGCGGTATGGTCCTTCCATGTCGGATCTAGCTTGTTAAGGCGCTCGGCTCGGTGGCTTCATTATTCAGCGGGGCGAGTCGCCTCTTGGAGTGTGGAGGCCTTTACTCTCTTGTTGTAGTAGTGGACACGGCTCTTGTGCTTGGCTTGTTTATGAAGGCCATTCATGCTTCTCCTCCATAGCGTCAAGGTTGACTCGTATGTCTTCCTCGTTGTCCTCTGGTTGAAGTGAAGAGTCGCGGGCTCGGTGCGCGATCTCGGCGGTATGGCGGCCTCGGTGCCGTGAACCCGGTGAAGGCGTTTCCGTCTGGTCAGGGGTGTAGTTACAGTGGGACGAGAGGACTTGAGGGAGGTTTTCGACCCGATCGCCTTTAGCGGTCTAGCCTCTTTTCACCCTTATGCGATCGTGCGGTTCGTTACTTGATCGACCGTTCGCTTGGGGTGCGCAACCGAGGTGAACTGTTGTGCGATGCGGAGCTCTTCACACCATTCCTTGAAATTTTTGTCAGCGAGCGGGTGCGTTGTCCGAGACCGAGAATGTGCGGTATCCGGCGGCGGACTATATTCTTCCACACGAAGGTGCAATCCTTTTGCTTGTGAGGCTCGGCGGTGGCTCGGCCTCGACCCATTTGTGAAGTAGTCTGCAGCTACGACTAAGTATCGAAGCGACACGGTGCGGTCGAGCGGACCGGCGATGTCGATCCCCATCGCATGAAGGCCACGAGACTCGTGGGCTGCTTAGATCGGTCGAGGAAGCTTTTGGCCGTGGAGTGGATTTGCACCGGGCATTTTTGGCGAGCTCGGCGAATCTTGAATGAGGTAGGCGATAGTATCGACCTTAGTGTTTTCTTTGAGAGGCTCGCGATCCGATGTGGCTTCATAAAGATCCTCTGTGAATCTCGTTGAGTGCGTGGTCGAACTTCGGCGAAGCACCTCGGGAGGGTTGAAGGTAAGACTTCCATGAGAGCCCTCGTGCATGAGATACTTACGGGATTTCGCCATCATTTTTGGCTTCGAGCCGATCTTGAGGTAGTCGCCGTCTTCGAGATGAGGCCTTCATGGGAGACATCGGTTCGGCTCTATCTCGGTGATAATGTCGACGTGGGACTCGCGACGCCTCGAATGGACCTCCTCCCTTTGGTGGGTGGTTGGCGACGCCGCTAACTTGCCGAGGGCGTCGGCTCGGTGTTTTCCCTCGGGATCCGGTGAATCTTGAAGTACACGAGGAGGTCGGCATCTCCTTTGCCTTCTCGGTATTGTTTCATTCGGTCCTCCTTGGCCTCGTATTTACCTAACACACAGTTCACCACGACACAGGAATCCCAAGATTTGAATCTTGTCCAATCCAGTTCCTTGGCGGTAGTCAGGAGATCGTGGCCTCGTACTCCACCTCGTTGTTGGTGGTCGGGAAGGTGAGCCGGGAGGCGTGGGTGACTTCTTACTTATCCGGGCCGAGGAAAGGATGCCGCTCCATGCCGTTTGCATAAAGCCCCATCCACGTACATCGCGGCAATTATCAGGTGGGTTGGGGTCGGGTTCCTCCGTGCAGGGGGTCGGAATGACCGAGGCGGAGGCATTGGAGGAGCCAATCTTAGCGGTTAGACCGGGCTCGGCAAACTTGGCTTCTACCAGGAAATCCGCGAGAGCTTGCCCCTTGATGGCCGGTCTGGGGGAGTATGAGATATCGTGCTCGCGGGCTCTAGTGCCCACAGCTATCGTCCGGATGACTCAGGTTTGACAAGACTTGTCTCAGGGGTAAGTCGGTCAGTACCTGGATGGAGTGAGCCTGAAAGTAGGGTCGGAGTCGTCGCTTGGCATTCACCAGTGCCAGCGCTACCTTTTCAAGGCCGGTGTACCTTGTCTCCGGTCCTTTGAGTGCTCGGCTGATGAAGTAGATAGGAAGCTGCCATCCGACCTCGTCCCGCACCAAGATCACTGTGATTGCCTCGTCAGAGGTGGCCAAGCTGAGGAGAGGAGTTCGCCTTCTTTCGGGGCGGTCAAGGTGGGCAGGTCGGTGAGTACTCTTTTAGGCGTGTGAAGGCGGCGTGGTGCTCTTCCGCCAGGCGAAGTCCAGAGCCTCCTTAAGATCTTAAAGAAGGGCGCTACCGGCAACCCGTAAAGGAACCTCTTGAGGCGGCCAGGCACCCGTGAGTTTGTGGACCTCGCGGATGGTTTTGGCACTTGCATATCGAGCACCGCCTTTACCTTGGTGGGGTTCGCCTTGAGGTTGGCCGACACGAGGAGGCGGAGGATGGTTACGAGGTCGTCGGCGCAGCTTCGATCTTTTGGCTCTTGACTACGATGTCGTCGGCGTGAACCTCGACGATTTCCCTATGTGATCACGAATATCGCGTCTACCATCCTTTGGTAGGTTGCCCGGCGTTTTCGGGCGAAGGCATCTTCGGTATCTGAAGACACAGTCGATTATGAACGCCGTTTAGGGGCATCCTCCGACTCATCGAGGACTTGGTGGTACCCTTTGTACAGTCCGTGAAGTCAACATCTCGTGGCCCACCAATGCCTCCACCTTTTGTCGATGTCGGGAGGATAGCAATCTTTTAGGCGGTGCTTGTTGAGGTCGGTGTAATCGGCGCATATCGCCACCCCCACCGGCTTCGGACCACGGCGGGATTGGCCATCCGGTCGGATATTTGACTTCGAACAGGATCTTGGCCTTCTGAAGCTGAGTCACCTCGTCCCTTATGACCTGGCTGCGCTCTGCCGCAAACACCCTTTTTTTCTGCCGGACTGGCTTGGTTGCCGGGTCTATATTGAGGCGATGGGTTATGAGTTCGGGCGGCACCCCGGTCATCTCGAGCGGAGACCATGCGAAGACGTCCTGTCTCCTCGAGCTCGCTCGACACTTTGCGAACATTAGGCGGGCCACAGTTGCCGACCTTGACAACTTTGGATGGGTCGTCGTCGTAGAGCTGAATGTTCTCGGTCAGGTCGTCCCGAGGCGGCGGCTTCGGGGGATTCTGTAATTGCTATGCTTGCGGCGAGGCTGCGTCCTGGGTTGAGACTCGCAGGCATTCCTTTGCTGCCGTTTGGTCACCCTGGATGCTGAGCACTCCCACCGGGGTGGGAATCTTGACGGTGGTGGTAGACCGAGCAGACGGCCTTGGTGGCGTCTGACCAATCTCTCCCGGGATGATGTTGTGCGGAGGGAGCTCGGACTAGGAAGAACCGAATGGCCTTGGTGATCGACACAGGGGCTCGCCTACCGTAATCGGAAGGGTAATGACCCCTCGGGCGGGCCGCCTCTTGAGTGAAGCTCATGGCCGGAGGTGCGGGAAGTACTGAATACCTCCGACCTCAAGCTTATCCAGCAGCTCACGGAAGATGATCTTGACGGAGGCTCCGATGTCGATATAGACCGGTGAGCGTTCTTGTTGCCCACCACGGCTGTATGGTGATGGCGTCACAGTGCGGCATGATCACAGGCACGGGTCCTCCTTGGAAAACGTTATGTTCTCACCGTCTCGGAGTCGCTTGTTCTTGGCTCCTCGGTGGCGGCCTCGAAGCTTCTTCTTCAACGACGCCTGCCGCCCGATTAGCAGCCCGGTTATTACATATACCGCTCCATGGCATTGGGACCTTCGTCCTCGTCGTCCTCGGGTTGGAGTCGTTGTTGAGGTCGGCCCAGCAGATTGTTTCCGCCTGTTCCTTTTGCCTTTTTATTCCCGGCCTGAGTCGGCCTGTACTTCTTGATTGCCCTTCCTTGACGAGCTCGTCGATCTGCGAGCTCAGGTTTCTGCACTCCTCAGTATCATGACCGTACCCTCGGTGGTAGGCACAATACTTTTCCGTTTGCTTCTTTTTGGACCCTCTCTTCATGGGAGGGGGTTTAGGGAAGAGCTCGGCGTGGAGCTCGAATATCTCTGCCCTCGACTTGAGCAGGCGAGGTGCGTGGTTGCCAGTGTTTGGCCGAGGTCCGAGCCTGGACTCCATCGGACCCTTCTGGATTCTCTCGAAGGCGCTCCGTGAGGCGCTTGACCTCGGCCGTCTGGCTTTTCCTTCTCGCCTCGCCGTGCTGTCCCGGACCTCCTCTTCTTCCTGGTGCGATTCGTCTCGCTTTGGCGAAGTTGTCGACCGAGGTCCGGGTGGTGACCGTCTTGACTTCTCCTCGTGATCTCTTTGTTCGCGCGGGGTCGGATCCGTTCTTGAGCGTGTTGATGATGTAAGTCGTCGCTCTCATCGATTTTGAGGACTCTGGGCGAACCTCGAGGCGAGTTCGGCGTTGTTTCGTCCGTCCTTGGCGGACGGTGGCGGTCGGACGCTTGGTTCTTTGGCCGACATCTTCGGTAAGCGCCATTTGAATTGATCCATGAGATCCTTGAAGCGGTGCCTGTTGTTTTGACGGAGTGAGGTGAACCAACGTCGGGCGTTGGAGATTAGCACCTCGGGGAAGATCTTGCACATGTGGAAGTCCTCCATTCCTTGGTTCGCCATATTGGTGGTGTGGCGAAGAGGAAGTCGGAGGGATCTCTAAGACCATCGTGAGGCGCGATGTTGGGAGCCGGTATCGTTGGGCACGGCGCATCCGCACTTTCGGAGAAGGGAGATGATTCTCCGTGTCGGTCGAACCCCGGAGATCGTTACCATCTCTCTCGGGGTGGGACCGACGACGACGCCTTTGCCGTCTCCTCGAGGAGGAGTTCGCTACGTGTTTCTCGCCCCGCCTTCGTTCCCGGGTGGAATTCGAGGCGGCGGGTGCACCTGGCGGCGCGGGGCGAAGGTTGCGACCACTTTGGCGGGAGGCGGCTCACCGTGGCTGGCGACGACGCGTTCTCGGCTGTCGTGCCGAGGTGAGCGTTGGCCAGATCGATGGGGTGAACGACCTCGGGCGCGAGCGGTCTGCAGCTCGGGCACTCGAGAGGTGCCCGCTCCATTCGTCCTTTGGCGGAGGAAGCCTTGAACCGGCGAGGTTTGCGTTGAGGAACTCGAGACACGGCTCGGCCGAGGGCCTCATGGGACGAATAAGTTGTTTGTTCATCCTCGTTGAGGTCGGCATCCCCGTTAGGGAGGCGGTCACAGGGGTGTATGGAGCGTTTTCCATGTTGCCCTCGGAGGTGGGCGCGCTGCGGCGTCGGCGATCTCCTTCCGCGGACGCCGAGTGACCGCTGATCGTCCTCGCCGGGTTGTTGCCGGCGTGGGCGGCGGTTGTGCGTGTTCTTGCCATTGATTTGTAGGGACGGTGAAGCTTTTGTTCGGTGGTTCCCGCAGCACGGCGCCAATGATAAATCTAGTTAAGTGAGTGTGCGAGATTTATGAAAAGCAACAAAGAACACCAAGGCTTTTACGTGGTTCGATCGTTAATGAGATCTACGTCCACGGAGAGTGTTTCTCAATACTTTCACTATAATGCGGTGTAGTTACAAGCTCCTAGTATTCGATAAGTTGCCAACCCTTCTAATGTCGGTTTTCCTTCTATTTATACAACTCAGAGCACGCAATGGCCGGGCGTGCTCAACCTCTCCATTGGTCGAGACGTGACTCTTCCTCTGGCGTGCTCTCCATTGGCGGGGCGGGGACCTTCGCCTTACGTGCGCCACGTGGAGGTGGCGCGACCTGATTACAGGGCGTCTTCTCCATTGGCCGGGTGGCGGTTAGGGGCTAGGGTTTTGGGAGCGATTAGGGCTAGCCTTGGGCTCAACCGTGCGGGCTCATTATCGACGTCGAGCCCAACTCGTTTGGACCTCTTAGTGGGCCTAGCCGGTTGGGCCATATCCCATCAAAGGGCGTTTGATGATTTCATCTGAAGATTTATGATAGTAGGTTTTTCTTTGACTTATTTTTTTTTGGAAAGTTATGATAATGGAAATTCACCTAATTCATTTAGCTCTTTTAATTTTTCCTTTTTGGGTAGTGTCTTCTTGTTGAAGAGCGTGAGTTTATTGAAGAACGTGAGTTTATTGACGTAGCTGAAGTTTGTCGATAAATTCTCGAATTCAACGCCTGGTTTAAATTTGGTGATATATTTGTCCCGACCCCGCCCAAATCCATAATTCCTTAGTTTGGTTTTCCTGAACAAGAATTTTGTTGCATTTTATGTTTAATAGATTCTAAAACGTCGGGCATGATCCTAAGGAGGCCTTGATTTCGGCCGCCCCTTCAAGTCGCTTCCGTCAAGAGGTATTATGCGCATATCTGAAAATGTAGTAAATAAAGGAGGCATCTCGTCCCTTTAAAGGACTAGTCTTTTTTTTTTGGGTCATTAAATACAGAAATTTTAAAGGTCGGGTCACGGTGGACTCGAACCCAAGATCTTTGGCCTCAGGCATTAACCACTCTACCATTAGTCTTGTTGGATGCCTCAAAGGTTGGTTCCGGCCAGGAGAATCCTGCAAACAAACCTCCACCGATAAGACATGCGGAATTATGTTGTCGTCCATATGGATACTGCTGGATTAGAAATTTAGGAGGTGCTTGGTTTGATGGAATGGAATGGAATGAAATTAGGGGAATAGAGCGAAGGTAGGAACATAATGAAGGTAGGAATAGAATGACTAATACAATGGGTTGAGGAAAGAATGACTATGCCTAATCTAGTGCTCTTGGTGATTCCTAAGAAAAAACCATACAAAACAAAGGAATGGAATGAAGGTAGGAACGACCTTTCCATTCCCTCCTGTATTCCATCATACCAAGCACCTCCTTAGAAGATGTAAAGAGGATCTCATTGAAAGATTTTGTGGTCAAATGAGCATATATACTCTCGTTATATTAATTATAACAGTACTTAGGTGAGTTCTCAGTCATGAAGAATTTTTGCCATCTGTACATTTAAGATCAGATAAGGGATTTATGCTGGTGGGAATTTTTTTAATTGATTCGTGCTGTCACAACGCAGTAGAGAAAATGTCAAAACAGTGTAGTAGGCTAGTAGCATAGGTCGAGTGTAGGTATCTTGATGGCACAATAACAGCAATATTATCTTCATGAGATGGTTTTCTGGAGCTGTGATGTTGAACTGTGTAGCTGTTATGGATTATATGAAGAACCATGAATAGATTCATATCCCTAAATGTATAGTTTTCTTTGTTCGTATATCTGGTTAATTGGCTTCGATGTGAAATAGTTGATATTTCCTGAGTTGATGTTAATGGGAGTATTATGAACTATAATTTTGCAATACAGAAATGAATGCGTTAAGTCATTCTCGCTCCTTAGTCTTGCTTATGCTAATATGCATACTCGACTCTGTAAGTATGTGATGTGCAAACGTATCCACGAAGGTGATCTAACCTTCAAAATGTGATTTATACTTTTCATTTTCATCACAAATTTCTTGCATCTGATAAACATTCGATCTCAGGCTCACAGAGATGACCTGAAATGTAACCTTCAGACATTTGGCAGGTCTGATATACAGGTAGAGGAAAAATATGGATTATTTTGTTTAGGGATTTCCATGCAAAGTGCTGGCAAAGTACTTAAAACACTCCATGGACAGAGGATATGTGGTGGCCAGTTACTCTGTAATTGTCAACTGGTGGCCTCTAGCCATTCTCAAATTTGTTAGAGTTGGTAAAACATGTGAACCACCTCAGAGAAAACATTGCTCTGAAAGCAAATATCAAGTGGGGGAGTGGGGGTTGAATGAGCTGCAACAGTGATCAAGATAAAATGGACTAAGCAATAGCGGCAGTGTAATCTTCATGAGATGGTTGCTGGAGCTGTGATGTTGAACTGTGTAGCTGTTATGGATAATTTGAAGAAGCATGTACACAGATTCATATCCCTTAAAAAAAGTATAGTTTTTTTTATTTGTACATGTTGCCCTGGAGGTAGGAGCAGAGGTTTCAGTGGTATGAAAAGGATTAGGAGATACGCGGAAAGTTAGGATAAAATTCATGCAAAAAATGCTTCATCTCACTCTGATTACACTATGTCAAGCCGATGATTACTAATTAGCCTTAGATTCTTTGATACCTCCACCCCCATCTTATTCCAAGTCCAACCAGTGACAACGAAGGATAATTCTTCATCTTTTTTTAGTTCATATACTTTAGTAGAATTTGTGTTCCTATTTGCTAATGGTGGCTGCAGTAATATGGATTGATTGGCGTTGATATGGCGAAGTGGTAGTTTCACTCGGAGAGACTTTTTGGTTCATGGTGGTGGAATACATGGAATGCCTTTTGGCTCTATTTAACTAAATTGATACTTTTGTACGTGCTACATTTCTCCTAACTACTGAAAAAATACAGATAGTATCTTTCTGCGTGGTCCGGTCCTCATTCTCTGCTGGTTCTCAGCATACCTGTCATTCGTGACACAGGAATATCTAAGATTTCTAGATGCCTAGGAAGTGAGTTCTTGGAGTGAAAATGTAATACCCCGAATATTTAAACGCCTAATTACGATATTAATTTCGTAAATTAGAGTATTGTTATGATAATTTGATTATTAATATATCGAATAATGATTTCGATTATTTTGGAATAATAAATTCCTATATTTTATTCACAAATGAATGTGAATTGAGAAATACGAATATGTAACGTATTTCAACAATATTATTTTTACGTCAATTGCGTATCGATAATTAAATGCTCGTGATATTTACTAAGTTTTTAAGCTTAGAATTTAATTCCATTATTATTGGAATAATTTAATAAAGTGATTACGACTTTATTACGACCATTTGGAGATGAGTCGATAATTAACGTTTCGAGACGTTTCAAACGTTAACGTTTTGAGATGACTTGAGAATCAAGTCTAACGATCAAGGAATTATGATATTTAAATTCCTATGATTATTTTATATAATTAGAATATTATTTAGCATTGAAATAATGCTAGAAAATTTTGGAATAATAATTGTGATTATTTATGATTCTCGAAAACCCTAAATCGAGAATTAGGTTTTCTACCTATGGATTAATTCCAATAATTTTTCCTATGATATAATTTATCATCTAGGACATATATTATGATATATATCTATAATTTGCAAGAGAAATCAAATTATAGCTATTTGAGGATCAAAGTGCCGTGACATGTATTTGAGAAACAAGATTTACGTAAATTTCATGCTTGAATTGCTATGATATGAATTGAATTATTCAAGTAGGATTTATTTACACACTTACCAAGAGAATCAATTGGAGATCAAATTTTCTTGCAATTGTTTGAGAGTAGCCGTAATTATTGACTTCAAATTAACTAAGGAGCTTGTTTACACCTCTTGATACTTAATTAAATATATTTTGGGATAGAGTGTTGAGATGGTACATGCATGAGGCAATGCAAATCAGATTTTCTTCCCCCTTGGTGCATTGTTGACGGCAATTGTGAATTGCTAAGCCAAGATATTTGTTTTCTTCAAAAAACTTTTTGTGTAGTGTATTAAGTATGTGTAAGAACAATTATTAGCATGACATATACACCTTGGTGAGTCATATATATTTTGTCTTGCATAATTTTTGAGTGAGACATAAAGCAAAGACAATTGTCTTGCAATTGCTTGTGTAACCGAGAGAGAGAAAGAGAGATAAGTTAAGTATGATATTTCATTTGTTTAAGTACATAATTGTTGACACAAAAACAAAACACAATTTCCACTTTCCAAACCTCACTGCCGTGAGCTCCATAGGAAAAAAAATGTGTTCTTCATTTCTCATCCCAAACCATTGATACAAAAGCCTTTGCACTAAATCGACAACGGTTAAAAGGTTAGGAATTTAACGAGCTTTCATTATCGTTAAGATTTTGATTTCTAACAGTTCGATTTTTATATTTATGCTTATGTTCTTAATGATAGATATATAAAGAATTAGGCTATCATGTTTAGGTGGTTTGTAAATATTGTCTAATATGTTAAGTATGGTTCATATATGATGTTTTATTAAAAACTAAGCATGTTTTGATTTTAATAGGTTGATCGAAAATTCTTGAAGTACATATGTTATTGGAATTATGATATATGATAGTAATGGAGATCATTGTGATTATTTGGGAATTTTAGAAATCATATGCTATAGTTTCTATAATTGTTTAAAATGAATAAAAATTGTAAGTTGATGTACAATTTTATTTAAATGATATGATAGCATATTAGTGATCTAGGGTATTGATTATAGACTATGTGAATTTGTAGGATTTTACAAAATGTTGGGTTATTGGTTGATTAAAACCGAGAGCTATTTGGATTGGTACATTGATGTAGAAGTGGTATATGTTGGATATTATCTAGGATTAATGATATAGAATGATGTTTAGGCCTGTAATTTAATTAGAATTTTAGGAAATTATTTGGATAATTTTGGAAAATTTTCGAGACCTATATTAGAGTTATAGGTGATTTCCAAATTTCCTATAGTTGATATTAATACATATTAATGATCATAGTGTAAAATAATACATTATATAAATTTAGAGAATTTTTGGAACAAAGTTTGGAAAATTTACCATATAGCCGTGAGCTATATGTTGTTAAATAAGGAATTTTAATTCCTTTTTAATCAAGAATAATAAATTATTATATGTCTAAAAATTATATTAGACATAATTGAAATTTTGAGAATTATTAAACATAGAATATTATGTTTAAGACGAAACGTTATTTTAAATAACGTTAAAAGCATAAAATAATGCTTAAAGTATTAAAAGATTAATATTGAAAGAAAATATTAATCAGATTTATCGATTTGCGTGAAAAATCGAGAATTGAAAAGAAATCGATTGAAAATCGATTTATATTGAATTTATTCATTAAAATGGGATTTATTTAAGATTTATAAAGAAAAGTCAAAATTGTTGACTTTCGAAATTGACATACGAAATACGTTCGTTAAATACGCTAATACGTGAAAAACATATTACTTTTATATGATTATCTCAATTGTGAGAAAAGATTTCATAATTGAAATCATTTTATTGAATAACGTTATTATACGTTAATTATTTAACCTAAAAGGTTAAAATAAGACTATAGATCATATTACGTCTCTCTCGAGATACGAGAATTATTTTATTGAAATACGCGTTGAAACGACGTATTAAGATTATCAAAACTTCGAATTATTATATTATTTATCAAAGTTGAATGAACTTTGAAAATCTCGAAAAGCGTGCCAACGTGCTAAACGTAAATTTTTGCGTAAAGGTGGGACGTGAAGGCTCACACGCAACCAGAGGAGAGCACGCGTATCGAAAATCGAAGTTTAAAAGTAAAGGTGGGCTTTACTATACTCAAACTGGTAGAATTTACCAAATGATTTATTTATGATGCTTTATTGCAAACAAATATTTATGAACCGATTTATTTAATTACACGCCAAAATGTTTATGTTTTATGTATGTATCCAATTCATGATTGTTGATGCATAATGTTGGGTAGCTCCCACTTTATGACATGCTTGAATTCGTATTCTTGGAAGACCCCAAGGATGATGGAGAATTCAGTATCCCGTCTTGAGATGGCTTGGATTTTGTGCACCGATTATTTTGTGACTGTCTTTGAAAGGGTGCTCGGCGGTCACGGCGTCTCAGGAGAGGAGGCCTCCTCTCCAGTAGGAATTGTTGTGGAATGAATTATCGTGGTGGATATGGATCATACATACAAGGAAAATATCTGTGCAGACGAATATTTATGGAAAATGAAGGAAAATATTTAGTAAGCACGAGTATTTTGAATTAAAACCTCGTGTATTCTTTGTGATGGGGCGAGTAATTCAAATGTGATAAATTATTTTGGCATGAGCCATCGAGTGCAATCTTGTACTCACCGCATGTTTGTTTTAAATGTGCGGGTTGAGCGGATGATGGATGGAGATGTGTCGGGCGGTGGAACCCTTATGAATACGATATATTAGAAACCTTGAATACATATCGTCATATGTGTATTCACACGTTTTCAGCAATCAATTAATTTATCTTGATGTTAATTAGTTAAATATTTCCAAAACATATGAGTTATTGTATATATATATTGATTAAAGCACCCTTGATTATTATTCCAAGTATTAGCCTTGCTAAATCGTACTTAGGATTTAGGGGCTGTTACAAAGTGGTATCAGAGCAGTTCGCTCTTTGAATCCAAAACCTCTTTTCAGAGTTAAGTCTAGATTGAGTCACTAGACCTCTAGAGGTCAACCGACACTGCTCGACACTCCATCACATCAAGCTCAACTGGGAAAAGGTAAATTATTTTCTCATCTTTGAAAAGAAAAATTTGGGATTTATGAATTTGATTTGGTGTCGATAGAACATTATCGACCAATGATTTGGTGTCGATAGAACATTATCGACAAATGATTTATGAATTTCATTTGTTGTCGATAGAACATTATCGACAAATGAAATGAAAAAGGTTGTAAATAACCATGATTTATTGATTGATGGATTATTGATTGAAATTTTTTTCGCAAGAAATGCGTATGTTTAAAACGAACTATGTTCGTCATATTGAAATTTTATTCTTCAATTCTCCATATTGTTTTGATTAATGACTATTGTCATCCCAAATGAAGTTATGAGAATTGATAATGAAAGTCGTTGGCTCGCCACCAATGTATGATAATGTCATACGAGAATGTATGGACAAATTTTGGGGATAAAATGTTTGAATTCATGTAAATCAATAGAAATTTATTGTTATGAATATTTGAAAATTTTATTTCAATTCCCAAGGATGTTTACGATGATGGGTATGTTATCCCAAGAGAACGTAGACTGTTTAAGACGCATGATCCCAATTGCGAAGAACATAGGAAGATGAATTATTAGAATTTTATTCCATCCTGAGAATCTCGAATTGATAGACGAGAAGAAAATTTAAGCTCAAAAATGGAAAAGATGTCAAGACGATGAATGTCACTATGCGATAAGTGACACGAGAATGATCTTTTTATTTGGAAGTTCACGCATGACGGAACTCCACATCATCTATGACTCTTCGTTGAAAACGAAGTAAAAATGTGATTAAAGAATTCGTTAGAGTCAGTTAAAGGCCGAACTCGCGATCATGCTCAGTCGACCTTGAACTCAACTTTGGCTTCGGCACCAGCATGTATAATTTTGACTTCGCTTTCGGTCAGTTCAGTCCGACCTCGGCTGTTCAAACTTGGCAGTGCGACCTCGGCTTCGAGCTCGGCAGGTGCGACCTCGGCAGAAGCGAGCCGGTGGGTACGAGCTCGGCTTCTGACTTCGGCAACGGCAGGTGTGACATCCACCTCGCCAATTTATATTGACCTCGGTCAGATCACCTCCACCTCGAAAAACAACCTCGGCGTCGGCATGTACGACCTCGACCTTGACAATTAAAATTATAACTTCGACATTGTCTTCGACCTCGACCTCGACTTCGACTTCGGCATCTGTTCGACTTCGACTTCGGCGTCGACCTTGTCGATACCTTCAACTTCAGCTTCGAAGTCGGCTTTAATGACTTCGTCATTATGTCAATAACCTCGGCAATGACCTCGGCATTGGCAAATGACTTCGGCAACAACTTCGACATCGGTATTACTTACGACCTCGGTATCCCGAGCTCGGCATCAGCAAAACTGTTTGCGCAATGTTTTTGTTTTAGCCCGTTTTCCTTCGTTAGAGCTCCGATTTACGAACGGTTTTCGCCTACGTACTCCTATCACAGAGTACTATACTTATTATGAAGAACCAAAGCCATGATTCCTTCACCAGAATTGACGAGAGTCGGTTGAAGTTAGTTTATAGTTTTATAGAATGGGAACTTTACAGTGCGATTAGAATCTTAGAATGATACTAGAAAGTAGTATTCCCAGTAGTGCAAGAGGTGCTATGTCCTATAGAGGAACATTTGACGATGACCTATAATGTGTATATAAAGTTTTAAATTCTATTCATTACCCAATTTACATCATTGAGTTTAACTACACGACCTAGTTCAAATTGAGAAATCACATGAGTTTCTCACTTTTTCTGAAGAAAATTTTCAACCCAAGAATTTTCAAAATGTTCCTTTGAAACCAAATCCTTATGTGACTGAGAAAATATTTGTGACGGGTCTGGCCAGCCCATATGACCAAAGAAATCTCAGTAGTCGTCATTCTGGTCTTCGGACCCTAGATCCTAAATTATTCAGTTCAAAGAATATATGGATTCAATTGAATGTTATTTTGGTTTACGAACCCATATCTTTTGAAAGTCGATATGACGAATTTTCTTCAATCCCGGAGACCAATAGGTAAGATGCAGGTTGACTTATCTTGTCACCTAAGTTTTGAATTAGTAAAGTGATAAACATCAGATATGATGTAGGTTGACTTATTTTGGATAACCTAAAAGTTTCAGATCAGTAGAGTGATAGACATCAAGAAGATATGATGTAAATAAGATCTCGATGAGACGAGATATTTTCCTATGATGAACATGGAGGCAATGACCCACGATGGGCTTACTGTATTTTGATAACAGTGAAGTTATATCTTCATGTGACTGTTATGATAATGAAATGTTATGAATGAGATACTGTTTAGCATAGAATGCAAGAGTTGAAGTAAAGGGAAGTGCATGATATCCTTGAGATATAATTTCCCCTTATTATGATATAACGAGAGAAATTACAACTTATCTTTAAGATAGTTGTTTGTCCATAATACCTCCTTAGTAGGTTGGACATGTCTAAAGAATGGAGATGCACAATGTTCTTTTCAAAGAATATATATGTAAAAGAAGTGATAGCATCCAGTATAACTAATCTCGCTTTATACCTCAATCAATGAAATTATGCTTGAGCATAATCAATTCCAAGTAATAGAGACTTGGTTAAACCAATGATAATGAGATTGAGGAATCGTAATCATTGAGATGTGTGAACAGCTAGGATAGCCCTAGCATGTAAATCAAGTATGGAGAAATATCTCCACAAGGAAGACATGGTGATGAGATGCTCGGAATTTAAGTTATGGTGTACAAATGTACTACCTTACCAAGCTATATGATAATAATGACGGTTCTAGTCCTGAAAGTAAGAACCGAAGTATAATGAGAGTAATATTATTTTCTGACACCATGCTCAAGAAAAAGGGACAAAAGTCCAAAAATAGCTGAAGAAATTATGAGCTATACAATTATGAGATAGCCACAATATGAGATAAGTTTCAGCGATTTTATGACTTCGATAAGTAAAGTAATTCCTTTGAAGTAAAGAAGCAGAGTAAGAAACAGATTCATTATTTGAAATGGATCTTAGAGCACTAAATTGTATTGACACAAAACGCTTGTTTTGCGTGTCTTAGAAATTAACAAGCACGATAGCTTCTTTAGACTTTTGCAAAGGAAATGTTTTCAAGAGAACGAATGAAAAGATTCACCTGGAAGAATCTTAAAGTGAATCTAATTGTAAATCTTACCCCTCATACTTTTGTGACGATCAATAAAGTGAGATATTAAGTATCTCTGACATGGGAATGAAGCATTCATCGAATGTCAAGAAAATGGTAAGGATATTTGACGTCAAGGCAAAAGTATAATACGTCCCTAGCGGACAAAGGATTTTGTCTTATGCAAAATTGCATAATGAATCAATAAAGATAAGAAAAATGACGTATATCCAAAAAGGGATATTACAAATGATGGCGCTAAATGCCAGTACAAGGATTTTCTCTGGATAAGAGTTTAAAGTAAGGATATATGAGATATATTCCTAAGATTTATAAAGTGAAAAGGAAATTGAATCATTCATACTGGATCAGAGATGAATGATAGTGTCAGATACATCACGATCCCTACGATGAGATTAAGTTATCGAGATATTAATATCAATGATAGGTCGATATAAACCTAACCACAGAATGCTATTGATAAAAGCATAATAGTACTGACACCGAGAAGGATATGATTAACGAGGTAGCAGAAGGCCATAGCAAGAGAACATAATGTCCCAAGGGAAAGGACAATGATGTATGAAATAGATGTTTATTTGAACAGACGAGAACACCGTAGACCAGAGCCTATATTTCGCACCGAATACAGGACGAACAGAAATCAGGAAGGCCTGATATATATGAGAAAATTTCTCAGAATACCTATAAAATTATCTGTTCGATATAGGTGTTTCGTTTTCTAACATCGCACAAGTATGCGTAGAAACGATAGAACCCAATTCAGGGTAAACGAATCGAGAAATGAAAATCTCTTCGCCTATACGAGAATTATGGCCATCGCAGGTGTTGCTCGAATTTAGAATTGGACCTAGGATCGCCTACGGTTCTAACAAAAAAAAAAGTTAGATCATAATATCTATGTGGAACGAGATATAATTCAAGAAATGTAAGTTTCAAAATGGATGTCACTCACGTGATTAAAAGCACGGACATAGTTTCTCCACTTGAAATTCTATGCAACGGGATTTTGAATCCTCAATTGCTTTAATTTAAGGTTGGCTCATCTAGAACTATCTGCTTAGGGATGGTAAGAAAAGAGAGTCGACAAGTAGAAGGTTAATCCCAAGGCCTACAAGTTAGAGTTCATACTGAGTATCGACTCTTTATTATAAACCGGGCATGACTTGGGACAGTTTTGGAAGAATTTCTACATCTTGGATGAATGCTAGTAACTATGGGAGATGGATCGGATGACATCCAATAACTTATCCATCGCTTGCCAACAGATTGGCAGGATCTTGCAAAAGAAGTATCAAGGGAATATCTTCTACAAGTAGAAAATTCCAAGACTTGGGCAGACTTATCGAGATTTGTCAATGTGCTCAAGTATATATATAATGCGTAGGGAACGGCACCTACGGGTACTTGTCATGATCCCCGGCAAGCTACACAGCAGGGCATAAAGGAATGGTTGTACCCTGATGTTCCAAACGCCGCCCCACGTCCTGTGCCGTCTATTATACCAGAAAGAGACAAGAATGGCAAAAGGACGGGACCTTATCGCCTCAAGGATTAAGGAATTACCGCTATCAACTCAACCCTACTTTCGATAAAAGTAACACACACTTTTGGAATCAAAAAGTAACAGAGGAGCAATGTGACCCTGGCTATTTGAAAGAGAAAGATCGTCGGATATATGGGTAAAACGCACTGAAATAGCTAAGTTTCTAAGCGAAAGGTACGATTCTGACGAAGGCCACTCGAGACATAGAGTCCTATGATAATATGAGACTCATATGTAAATGGTGGCTTATGTGTAAATGGTATCGATGTACGAAAGAAAAATTGTTCGAATAAGATATGGTTACTATGAGATTATAGTCATGCCATTCGAACAAGCTAATACACCACCCTATTCATGAACCTCAAATCGAGCATTCCATATCTACTTAGACAATTTTGTCTAAATCCTTATGAATGATGTTCTTATCCATATGAAGGACGAGAAAGAACATAAAGAACATCGAAGGATCAGACATGGACTTTTAGAGTCGAGCAAAATTTTGCTAAGTTCAATATATGAATTTCGACTTAAAGAAGTAATATTCCTTAGACACTGATGTCTTCCGGAATCAAATCTTCATGGACAATTGAAGGTGAGGCCACTTATTAAAGTGAGAAAGATGATAGTCAAAACATCACGATGACTTAGACCTCACGAATAGAATTACCCAACTCGCGACTTGAAATAACGGTGAGATGCGTACTACAAAATTTTGGAGACACTTCTATATGGAATAAGTTGTGAGATCTCCACAAGCCATAAAAGTTTGAATTTTTCTTCAAGCAAGAGACTTAAAAATGAGATAGAAAAGAGGACTCGAATCAGTAAAATATTCCAATTGTGATATAAACTATCACCTATAAGGGCTGAAGGGTTTTAAAGAGGCGCCTGACAATGTTATATTGTCTAAGGAAAGGTTATATATATATTTCAAGCAATGATAAGCTTAGAAATGAAATCATGAATGAAGCTCATGATATTCCTCATACCGCCCACCCAAGCAACATTTAAGTATATTATGATTTACGAGAGAAAAATTAGATAGTAAATAATGGAATGAGCTATAACCTCAATTGACGAGTATCGTCTCGGTTATAAGAGGTGAAAGCATTGTATCAATGACCTTATAAGAGGTTATAATCTCTAATGAGATACAAATGAGGATGAAATGACATAGCAATGGATTTTATGACAGGTTTCGCCAAAGTCATAAAAATGTAACACTACTATATGGGTAGTAGTGATCTGACTCACCAAATATGCTCATCTCTATCTATTCAGATGACTCAGAGGTCTGATAATTTATCTCAGTCGTACATAAAGGAAATCGTATCTTTGCAAGGGGTCCCAATACCTATCACTTTAGATAGAGATTCCAAGTTTACCCCTAGATTTTGAGCTAGCTCACCAAAAAGGGAGTTATGCACGATATTGAACCTTATCGTAGATGTCCCCTCACGTACAAATATAAAAAGGACGATATGAATATTTAAAGATACGATGAGAACATTCATGTTAAATCGAGGTACAAGTGGGAACATGTTTTACCACTTATTAAATTTACGTACGACCATAACTGTCAAGCAACGATTGACATAGCCACACGTGGCATTATATGGAAAGAAATATCGACCACCACTTTATTGTAATAAAG
This sequence comes from Salvia rosmarinus, assembly GCA_036937905.1. Classification (NCBI taxonomy): domain Eukaryota; kingdom Viridiplantae; phylum Streptophyta; class Magnoliopsida; order Lamiales; family Lamiaceae; genus Salvia; species Salvia rosmarinus. Next base: position 51,901,185 of record CM072820.1, on the reverse strand, counting down.
CAGGTGAGAGAAAGTATAAGGTTTTGACAACGTAAATGAAATGATTAAGATATTTGCCAAATAAGGCAAAGACTGAGAGAAGCTCAGTATAGACAAAAGTCTTACGCTGTTACGCGTAGGTCTGAACCGCATTTTGAATGCGAAAATAAAGTTCCTTGGAATTTCACATCGAGGGAAATTATAAAGTTCAAAGTACAAGGAATGTTGAGATCATGTTTTATAGGACCTTACGAGATCCTAGAAATAATAGGCTCAGTAACCTATAGATTAGTACTTCCACCAAACATTTGGGGAAGGTACAAAATGTTTTTCCACGTATCACAGCTAAAGAAATATGAATATGACCCAAATCACGTAATTCATCATAATGACGTGATCTTTAACTCAAATATGAGTTTTGATGAACATCTACGACTATTTGATCGTATGATTCGATGATTAAGAATTAAATTGGGTCTTTGATGAAAGTCCAATGGATAAACCATGGACAAATGAAAATTTCGTGGAAATTTAAGATGTTATGGTGCTAAGATGCCCCATACTTTTTGATGTATGTAAATTTCGGGACGAAATTTTTTTAAGGGGTGGAATGTAATACCCCGAATATTTAAACGCCTAATTACGATATTAATTTCGTAAATTAGAGTATTGTTATGATAATTTGATTATTAATATATCGAATAATGATTTCGATTATTTTGGAATAATAAATTCCTATATTTTATTCACAAATGAATGTGAATTGAGAAATACGAATATGTAACGTATTTCAACAATATTATTTTTACGTCAATTGCGTATCGATAATTAAATGCTCGTGATATTTACTAAGTTTTTAAGCTTAGAATTTAATTCCATTATTATTGGAATAATTTAATAAAGTGATTACGACTTTATTACGATCATTTGGAGATGAGTCGATAATTAACGTTTGACGCGTTTCAAGCGTTAACGTTTTGAGATGACTTGAGAATCAAGTCTAACGATCAAGGAATTATGATATTTAAATTCCTATGATTATTTTATATAATTAGAATATTATTTAGCATTGAAATAATGCTAGAAAATTTTGGAATAATAATTGTGATTATTTATGATTCTCGAAAACCCTAAATCGAGAATTAGGTTTTCTACCTATGGATTAATTCCAATAATTTTTCCTATGATATAATTTATCATCTAGGACATATATTATGATATATATCTATAATTTGCAAGAGAAATCAAATTATAGCTATTTGAGGATCAAAGTCTTGTGACATGTATTTGAGAAACAAGATTTACGTAAATTTCATGCTTGAATTGCTATGATATGAATTGAATTATTCAAGTAGGATTTATTTACACACTTACCAAGAGAATCAATTGGAGATCAAATTTTCTTGCAATTGTTTGAGAGTAGCCGTAATTATTGACTTCAAATTAACTAAGGAGCTTGTTTACACCTCTTGATACTTAATTAAATATATTTTGGGATAGAGTGTTGAGATGGTACATGCATGAGGCAATGCAAATCAGATTTTCTTCCCCCTTGGTGCATTGTTGACGGCAATTGTGAATTGCTAAGCCAAGATATTTGTTTTCTTCAAAAAACTTTTTGTGTAGTGTATTAAGTATGTGTAAGAACAATTATTAGCATGACATATACACCTTGGTGAGTCATATATATTTTTGTCTTGCATAATTTGTGAGTGAGACATAAAGCAAAGACAATTGTCTTGCAATTGCTTGTGTAACCGAGAGAGAGAAAGAGAGATAAGTTAAGTATGATATTTCATTTGTTTAAGTACATAATTGTTGACACAAAAACAAAACACAATTTCCTCTTTCCAAACCTCACTGCCGTGAGCTCCATAGGAAAAAAAAATGTGTTCTTCATTTCTCATCCCAAACCATTGATACAAAAAGCCTTTGCACTAAATCGACAACGGTTAAAAAGGTTAGGAATTTAACGAGCTTTCATTATACGTTAAGATTTTCGATTTCTAACGGTTCGATTTTTATATTTATGCTTATGTTCTTAATGATAGATATATAAAGAATTAGGCTATCATGTTTAGGTGGTTTGTAAATATTGTCTAATATGTTAAGTATGGTTCATATATGATGTTTTTATTAAAAACTAAGCATGTTTTGATTTTAATAGGGTTGATCGAAAATTCTTGAAGTACATATGTTATTGGAATTATGATATATGATAGTAATGGAGATCATTGTGATTATTTGGGAATTTTTAGAAATCATATGCTATAGTTTCTATAATTGCCGAAAATGAATAAAAATTGTAAGTTGATGTACAATTTTTATTTAAATGATATGATAGCATATTAGTGATCTAGGGTATTGATTATAGACTATGTGAATTTGTAGGGATTTTACAAAATGTTGGGTTATTGGTTGATTAAAAACCGAGAGCTATTTGGATTGGTACATTGATGTAGAAGTGGTATATGTTGGATATTATCTAGGATTAATGATATAGAATGATGTTTAGGCCTTGTGTAATTTAATTAGAATTTTAGGAAATTATTTGGATAATTTTTGGAAAATTTTCGAGACCTATATTAGAGTTATAGGTGATTTCCAAATTTCCTATAGTTGATATTAATACATATTAATGATCATAGTGTAAAATAATACATTATATAAATTTAGAGAATTTTTGGAACAAAGTTTGGAAAATTTACCATATAGCCGTGAGCTATATGTTGTTAAATAAGGAATTTTAATTCCTTTTTAATCAAGAATAATAATTATTATATGTCTAAAAATTATATTAGACATAATTGAAATTTTGAGAATTATTAAACATAGAATATTATGTTTAAGACGAAACGTTATTTTAAATAACGTTAAAAGCATAAAATAATGCTTAAAGTATTAAAAGATTAATATTGAAAGAAAATATTAATCGATTTATCGATTTGTGAAAAATCGAGAATTGAAAAGAAATCGATTGAAAATCGATTTATATTAATTATTCATTAAAATGGGATTTATTTAAGATTTATAAAGAAAAGTCAAAATTGTTGACTTTCGAAATTGACATACGAAATACGTTCGTTAAATACGCTAATACGTGAAAAACATATTACTTTTATATGATTATCTCAATTGTGAGAAAAGATTTCATAATTGAAATCATTTTATTGAATAACGTTATTATACGTTAATTATTTAACCTAAAAGGTTAAAATAAGACTATAGATCATATTACGTCTCTCTCGAGATACGAGAATTATTTTATTGAAATACGCGTTGAAACGACGTATTAAGATTATCAAAACTTGAATTATTATATTATTTATCAAAGTTGAATGAACTTTGAAAATCTCGGCGTGCCAACGTGCTAAACGTAAATTTTTGCGTAAGGTGGGACGTGAAGGCTCACACGCAACCGGAGGAGAACACGCGTGTCGAAAATCGAGTTTAAAAGTAAAGGTGGGCTTTACTATACTCAAACCGGTAGAATTTACCAAATGATTTATTTATGATGCTTTATTGCAACAAATATTTATGAACCGATTTATTTAATTACACCCCAAAATGTTTATGTTTTATGTATGTATCCAATTCATGATTGTTGATGCATAATGTTGGGTAGCTCCCACTTTATGACATGCTTGAATTCGTATTCTTGGAAGTACCCCAAGGATGATGGAGAATTAGTATCCTGTCTTGAGATGGCTGGATTTTGTGCACCGATTATTTTATGTTGTGTCTTTGAAAGGGTGCTCGGCGGTCACGGCGTCTGTGAGAGGAGGCCTCCTCTCAGTAGAGGAATTGTTGTGGAATGAATTATTGTGGTGGATATGGATCATACATACAAGGAAAATATCTGCTGTGACGAATATTTATGGAAAATGAAGGAAAATATTTAGTAAGCACGGTATTTTGAATTAAAACCTCGTGTGTTCTTGTGATGGGCGAGTAATTCAAATGTGATAAATTATTTTGGCATGAGCCACTTGAGTGCAATCTTGTACTCGACCGCATGTTTGTTTTTAAATGTGCAGGTTGAGCAGATGATGGATGGAGATGTGTCGGAGCAGTCGGAACCCCTTATGAATACGATATATTAGAAACCTTGAATACATATCGTCATATGTGTATTCACACGTTTTTCCGCTGCAACTGAATTAATTTATCTTGATGTTAATTAGTTAAATATTTCCAAAACATATGAGTTCTTGTATATATATATTGATTAAAGCACCCTTGATTATTATTCCAAGTATTAGCCCTGCTAAATCGTACTTAGGATTTAGGGGCTGTTACAGAAAATAAAGTTAGCTTTTCGTATTCAGAAAAAAGATTGTTAATGATCACTGAGTGACAGGTTTCTCTTGCTTCTTTTGCTTTTAAATGTGAATGGCTTGTGTCCATTATTTTATGAAGGCATGTTTCAATGAACCTTTGCACTTGAATTGCCAATATTTATTTGCTATTATTGTTCAGAATAATATTGCCTGGTAATATATCTATTTTCTTTTTGGTAAGTGTATATGCTGAGATAATAGTACTTTATTGAGCATTATTTAAGTCTGTTATTTTTGTTGGCCAATTAAATGTGCAGCGTCATGTGTCATGGTGGTCTAACTAATATTCTGTCTACTTTACCTTTGTTTTTGTGCAATTTAAAGAGAAATGGGTGAGGTCCGCTGTGTAGTTGAAGTTTGGCTGTATGTTGAAGAAAAATTAATTTCTGTTATCACTTATCATCATTGCTGTTAATGCTGTATTTTATAATTTGCCTCTTTTCATCCGTTGATGCTTTTACCTATATTTTGGACTGCTCAGTTTGATGGTTCACTTGAGGCTCACAATGTTTAGATGATGTTAATTCTAAAACTACAGCCGTCTAAGTTCACCATGTGAATAGTTTTTTGGACTCTAATTGATATAGTATAGTTGGCACAAGTTATAATATGTATTATTGATTTATTTATTTATTTTGGTCAATTTAATACAGAAATTTAAAGGACGCGTCACGGTGGCCTCGGGCATTAACCACTCTACCACTAGGCCAACACACGCACACGTATTATTGATTTCTCTAATCAAGTTGATGCTAATAGCCAATAGCAACACTCTTAATAATTTACATTTGGAAGTTATAGATGTATATCATGGTAAGCAGACATGAGGAGTCTATACAAATGATGTGCTGTGCTTATAGGTTGCTTGGTGCTATTTGTGAGACCAACAATGAGTGAGTTTTTGTGACATGAAGTACGAATCGAAGGGTGATTTTTATTTGATGTGCCCCCAACCCCCAAATTGCCTATTTCGATTGAGATTAATGCCATTTTTTCCTGTGATTATCTAAAGCTCCTTGATAGGATACGGCCCAACTACGGGCCCAAGATCGGGCCCAATACAAGTAACCACGACATCAAGCTCGGCTGGACAAGTTCGCCCAAGAAGACTTCCATCAACCGGTGGGAGCAGGAAGGCTCGGCCATATCTAAAGAGTCTAATAGGAGAAGACTTGAACCTAATAGGAAAAGACTTGACTAGAGTCAAACTCTTTTATGGTTGTGTATAAATAGAGGCTAGATTAGGCGAAATAGATTCATTCACTCTCTTTGTAATCGCTTACACTCTCGATACACATACTCTCTCTCTCTTGCCCGTGGGCGTAGATCTTATTCACGATCGAACCACGTAAATCTTTGGTGTTCTTGCGCATTTATTTCCCTTACGAAATTAAGATCGATCATCGGCGCCGTCGTGGGAAGCGAAATTTTGTGTTTTCGATCAACCACCGTTTACGGAAATAATCATGACCGGTACACCGAAGCCGTCATCCAGGACCGTCACGGCAACAACAACGGCGGCGGCGAAAGGAACGCCGAGCTCGGCTCGGGAAGAGCCCAATCGAGAAGAAACCCCAAGGACATATCCAAAGTCTCGGCGAGCACGGACACCCGCCTGCGGAGGCGGGTTACCATAGCGAAGGAAATCGCAGCAATAATCCGAGGGAACATCCGGCTCATAAGTAAACCTCGACGACGCCGTCGAGGATTTCTCGAGAAAATAAGGAGAGCTTTCTCCGGTACCTCGGTGACACGGGTCGACCACGTCTGAACAACGGAACGCGAAGCCTCGTCTAGATCGAGGCATCCTGGCGAGAGGTCGGGGCCCAAACCGACCAGCGCGAAGGAACGAGCAGCGGGAGAGGACGTCGTGATCGCCGCGAAGCCGGCCTCGATCGCCGAATGAATCCATCCAACGAACTCCGCCCGATCTCGGGGACGGCGGCGCAGAAAAGGCATCGAGGGCACCGTGAAGTCGGTCCGAGTCACCTAAACGAAGTTCGATCGTCGAACTCCGTCCCAATCTCCGGAGGGCGGCCGATGGATACGGGAAGATAGTCACCCGTTCTCAAATAGGATACTCAACACTTCTCTCCGGATAAATACGGGTACCAAGCATCACCCCCTATGACGGTGAGGATCCACGAAACTTCCTCTCGCAGTTCAATACAACATGATCAACCAGCGTCTCATTTCGGTTCATATGTAAACTCTTCCGGAGTTACTCGTCGACAACGCCCGCAGTGGTTCGACGATCTACCCACGGAAGCATCGGCTCCTATCGCGACGATGGCGGCCTTCCATCGAAGGTTCTTCAAAAGGCGGTCAAAACGTCATCGGCACACCTCCTCACCATAAGGCAAAGCCGTAATGAGTCCATCGGCGACTTCATGACAAGGTTTAACAAGGAGTGTTTGAAGGTCGAAGACGTGAGCGACCGTTAGTCATCTCGGCCTTCAAAACGGCATCTTGCGGGGCCTTATCTGAGAGATCGTCAATACGAACCCGTCTTGCAGCAGTAGCGTGGCGCATAGCCAACCGGTTCGCTAAAGCGGACGAGGCGACAAGAAAAGCGCGAAGCGAACAAGGCGGACCCTCGGAAAAGGAAGAAGAGGCGAAGGAAGGAAGATCGGAACGAGGCCGACGAGCGCCTTGGAAAGATTACATCGCCCGATAAGGTCCGAGGCTCGGTCCGCGCGCGCCTCGGGCGACCTCAATACACCCCGTTGACGAAGCGAGGGCGAAATCTCGCACTCCATATGAACTGTTTAAAGCCTCGACCGATGGCGGGAGGGAAGAGGTGCCGACCTATGGATAAATCTTGCTCATTCCATGAGGATTACAGACGCGACATCGAAGAGTGCAAAGAGCTCATGGGTGAAATAGAGATGCTAGTTCGGGACGGATCCTCAAGAAATACCGAGGGCAGTCGCCAAGCCGACCAAAGTCAAAAGAAGAAAAGGAGGAAGAGGAAAATTGCGCCCTACAATAAAACGTAGCGCAACACCGACGAGGAAGGAGGCGCGAACCCCAATATGAGGGGTGATCTCCACTATTACGGGGCTCCCAGTGGAGTCACGGTTCTCCTGAAGCCGATGCGGGGTCCTAAAACAGGCGAACCTACCAACAAGAGGTTCGGAAAGGACGAGCGATCACCTTCTCAGGGGCGACCCGTACTATGACAAGTACCCGCCGGGATCGTTGGTGATCCGGTAGTAGTCGCAAATAAGTTGGTAAAACGCAGCGTTTACATTGTGGGCGTCGGTGAGCATCCTCTTCAAGGAATGCTTTGACAAGCTAGGAGTAGAAGAAGCACACCGCACAGCACGCCGCCACTCGAAGCTTCGTCCATGAAGAGACGCGCCCGAAGGAATAATCGAGCTACCCGTCACGGTGGAGAAAGCACCAACGACCTCGACCAGGTGGTGCGGTTCTTAGTAGTGAAGGCCCACTCGCCGTATAACATCATACTAGGCGAGATTAGGCGAACTTATTGTAAGGCGGTATGCTCAGCGTACCACTGACGATAAAAATACCCACTACGAGGGCGGCCGTGATCCGGGTGATCGAAAGCAAGCCGAGGAATGTATGCAAGTTGCCTTACGGTGCGGGACCTCGGTCCAAAGACCCAGCATAGCAATTAAGGAAACCCGAGGAGTTGGAGTCGGAAGTACATCGCCACTCCACGGCGGTCACGTGGAAGAGGTCGCATTGTACAAAGATGAGCCATTGAAGGTCGTCGTGTTGGTTTCACCACGGCACTTTGAAGTGAAGGATCGATCATCCAACTCTAAGGAATTCGGGACGTGTTTGCTTGGTCTCCCCGACATGACCGGTCTCGCCGAGTATCATCACTCACCGGCTCAACATCGACCGAACATAAAGCCGGTTCGACGAGCGAAGAATCTTCGCAATTTAGCGGAACCAAGTCATTCATGGCGAGGTGAATCACCATTAAAAGCACGCATCTTGTTCGAGGTCAAATATCCGACCGGATAGCCAACCCGTGATGGTGAAGAAAGGAGGAGGGATGGCGAATGTGTATTGACTACGAGACCTCAATAAACATTGCCCAAAGGATTGCTATCCACTCCCAACATTGACAAGAAGGTCGGCGCTACTGGTCGGATACGAAGTCTTCGGTTTCTTAGACTTATATAAAGGATATCACCAAGTCCTAATGGACTGACGAAGACGCCGCCAAGACAGCCTTCATTACCGACTTTGGGTCTTTGCGTATAAAAATGCCATTTGGCCTTAAAATGCGAGGGCTTCCTATCAAAGGATGGTGGATAAAATATTTCAGCCCTACATAGGTCGAATGTGGAGGTATCGTGATCGACATCGTCGTCGAGAGCAAGAAGAAGCCGCATGTGTTGCCGACCTCCGGATCGTCCTCGGCCTTCTTCGGAAAATCAACCTAAAGTCAATCCCGAAATGCGTTTGCGATCCGATGCGGAAAGTTCTTAGGGTGTTGGGTTTCACAGAAGGCCTAAAAGCAAACCCGTCAAGGTCCAAACCATTTTAGAAATGAAGATGCCAAAGACCCTCCATAGCGTACACAAGCTAACAGTCAGCATAGCCGCCTGAGCCGCTCTTTCAAAAGCCGCGGATAGCGACTACCCTTCTTCAAGATACTCAAAAAGCCCCAAATTCTCATGGGATGATGTACATAAGTCCGCCTTTGAAGATCTCAAGAGCTACCTCGCCAAACTCCCACTCTATCCGTCCAGAAGAGGAGGTCCTTTTCTCTACCTTGCCGCCTCGGACGAGTCTATAAGTGCATCTTGAGTGCGGGAAGAAGGACGTCAACTCCGGTATATTTTATCGGCCGAGAACTAAAAGGCGGAAGCAGTATCGACCCAGGAAGCTTGCCTTAGCGTTGGTAAATGCCGCGAGGAGACTACGTCCATACTTCCATGCACATCGCATACAAGTCCTCATCGACTACCCACTTCGCAAGTATTGACGGCTCAAGCTGTCGTGAGAATCGCGAAATGGGCAATCGAATGGGCGAGCACGATATATCCTTCGCCCGCCAGCCATCAAAGGTCGAGCCTAGCGGATTTCCTTGCCGAGGCTAACCGTCGAAAACCGAAGCCCACCGAGTCCGTGTCGGGGCGATGCGAAGCCGAACCCATGGTTGAAACACCGAGGAGGCTTGGCAACTCACGTTGACGGGCCGGGAAAAAAAGCTAGCGGAGCGGTATCTTACTCACAGGCCGGACGGCCAAGAGATCACCTACTCGCCGGTTCACATTCAAAATACGAACAACGAGTGGAGTATGAAGCTTCGATCGCGGGACTTCGCCTTGCTCAAAGTCTCGAGATACGAGCCGTGCAAGTTCACGGCGACTCTCAAGTCGTCGTGAGCCAAATGTTGGGAAAATACGAGGCAAAAGCGGCGTAATGAAGAAGTATCTTGAAAAAGCAAAAGCACGCAACGGACTTTCTCACACTTCGGATAGTTCGCATCCCAAGGAGCAAAATAGCGGTGACATCTTAAGTAAATTGGCCTCGTCATCAACGAGCCCGCCAAGAGGAAGTCCAGCGAAGCATAGGCGATGCCAATAGCGGGGCCGAGGTCAGCGAGTCTCGGATGAAGAACCCAATTGGATGACTCCCATTCGAGAGTACTGGAGAAGGCGGCGAGCCGCCCCATGACAAGTGGAAGCTAGGAAGATCTGAATAAATCTGCGATATACAATTGAGCGAGGGAGTCCTATCTGAAAGTCATATCTCCATTCTCTTAAGGTGCTTGGGTCCGAACCGAGCTAATTACGTTCTACGAGAAATACACGAAGGATCGTGCGGAAGCCACATCGACCCGAGCCTTGTCAAAGAAAGTCATGCGATGGGGATACTATTGGCCACAATGTTCCAAGACTCGATGGACCTCGTAAAAAGTGTCCAAGTGTCAAATCCATGGGAGCGCACCAAGGCTACCACGAGACCGACCTCGCCTCCATACAGAGCCCTTGGCGTTTATGCAATGGGGATCGACATTGTGGGCCCTTTTGTAAAGCACCGGGACAGCTCCAATTTTTAATTGTTGCGATCGACTACTTCACGAAGTGGGTGGAAGCGAGCCCTTGGCGAAAATCACAAGCAAGAACGCCTCAACCGTGCGGAAGAACATAGTGTGTCGCTCGGCATCCCTCATATCCTCCTTTCGGATAACGGAACACAATTCACGGATAAGACATTCAAAGATTGGTGTCGAGAGCTTGGATCAAACAAAGTTCACCTCGGTGGCCCATCCTCAAGCAAATGGTCGGGGCGGGTTACCAGCAGGACCATCGTAAAGGTCAAAACTTCGTCTCGACCGAGCTAAAGGCCTCGGGTGGAAAATTTACCACGGGTCTTATGGTCGCGTGCGAACAACACCTCGGACCTCGAGCGGAGAAACACCCTACGCTTTGGTGTATGGAACCGGCGGTGATCCTGCGCAGATCGGAGTACCGAGTCTCCGTGCCATTGACTTCTGCCGAAGCAAATGGGAAAATCTACGAGCCGATCTAGACCTACTCGAAGAAAAGAGAGACCTCGCCTACATCAAGGAAGCTCGGTACAAGCAACAAGTAGCTCGGTATTACAACCAGCGTGTTAAAACCCGACAATTCCAAGTGGGCGACCTCGTACTCCGAAATAATGAAGTCGACAAAAGCCTGCAGCAAGCTGGAAGCCACATGGGAAGGACCTTACCGGGTCGACGAAGTCCTCGGCAAAGGGGCCTATAAGCTCGCTCAATTGTCCGGTGAGCAATTACCCAACGCATGGCACATCATTCATCTGAAGAGATATTATGCATAAGTGTCAAGGGTCGGGTCTTGTTCGTCCTGTTTAGAGTCTGAGTCTTATTTGGTGGTCGCGTCATCTCTTATCAATAAAATATTATTTTTACGAGTTCTACTTGTCACTAATGCATAATTAATCTTCACATTATCCTCTACGGAGGACGAATTCCCTCGACGGAGGTCGACACATCGTTTCATACGAATGTAAATTTAAACGCGCGCATGCCTACATACGAGATCAGATTACCTTCGTTTATTTCGAAGCAGTTCTCTCTATGTAGATGAAGGGGACCACCCCTCCCGATAACCTCGGCAAAAAAAAGGAACCATTCCTACATACGAGATCAGATTACCTTCGTTTATTTCGAAGCAGTTCTCTCTATGTAGATGAAGGGGACCACCCCTCCCGATAACCTCGGCAAAAAACAGGAACCATTCCTACATACGAGATCAGATTACCTTCGTCTATTTGAAGCCGTTCTCTATGTAGATGAAGGGACCACCCTCCCGATAACCTCGGCAAAAACAGAACCATTCCTACATACAAGATCAGTTACCTTCGTCTATTTGACCGTTCTCTATGTAGATGAAGGACCACCCTCCCGATAACCTCGGCAAAAAGCAGGAACCATTCCTACATACGAGATCAGATTACCTTCGTCTATTTGAAGCCGCTCTCTATGTAGATGAAGGGACCACCCTCCCGACGACCTCGGCAAAAATGAACCCCTACCTTCAGTGCGAACGATTTCCTTCGTCTATTTCAAGCGAATTCTCTGAGACGAACTACCTTCAGATATTACTCTTGTTCAATACAAAGTCAATAAGAAATCATTCTTATTAAATAAAAGATGACAGTTACATTTTACGAGGACGGAGCGGATCGGGAAAAGTCGAGCCAATCCCTAGAAAAATCGGGATTCAGACTCATCTATACTAATCCTACCTCTACCTCGTCCTCGGTCATATTACGGGCCCGCCGGTGCGACCTCGGTCACTTGAAGATGCCACTGCGAACTCGACCTCGGACACTCGAGGACGCCCGGTTCGACCCCTTGAGGATCCACGTCGTTCAAGGCAATAGCACGCCTCTCTTGGCGTGCCACTCCGATCGTCATAATTCGGTTCATTTATTCTAGGCGAAGCTCCGTGAAGAAGAGGCCTCTGCGTCCCGTCGAAGCATTTCGCCGAGCCGTGTGGTTGTCGAGCGATGACGATTTTGTATATGCTCCCGAGCCTTTTTAATTCACGTCTTGCTCGTGAATGCCGGAGGTCCGACCATATTCGCACTGTACCTCGACAACGGGCAGCACCTCGACAACCTCGCTTCAACTTCCGGGATCGTCATCCCACCATTTCGGTGGATAACCTCCTCGTACTCGGCATGCTCCTCGGCTATCACCTTGGCCTTCTCCTTGGCGACCTCGAGCGCCTCCAATCCAATTCAAAAGCGAGCACGGAGCTCGTCACGGCTCTCTGGCGGCTTTATGTGACATCGGACTCACTTTGACGTGACCAAGCTGCCTTTATATGGAGGAGTTCGACCTCTTTCAACTCAAGAGCCCATGACGGTCTTTGATTCGATTCAACCAAGGAGAAGCATCAAGCATTTCAGGCGACAACTGAATAAAAAGATAAGTGTTTTCATATAAACTTGTGGTTCTATTAATATGCCCTTAGGCAGAAAAAGTGTACATTTACATTCAAAAAAAAAAAATAATAGGGGGGATCAACTGACCCCTCCAGAAGCTTCCGCCATGTCCACATCCGCCGCCTCCGAAGCCTGGATAGCCTCGGCCTCTTCTTCCGCCTATTTTCGCCCGTTCACCGGCCTCTTGGGAACCACCGAGTCTCGGCGCCAAAGCATCACCGCCTCCCGACCCTTTGCATGATCAGACACAAAAGCGTCGGTCAGGGGATCCCGATCCACGGGACAGGCGCGAACAGACTCCGTGGACAAAAGAACCGAGGAGGAGGCAAGGTTCTGCGACGGAAGCTCCTTCAGCCGCGGATAAGCACATCAAAATAGGCGTCTCGGGACATCATCCTCGCCTCCTCGCACCCATACTTGGCTTTGTCCAGTGCAGGTAGTCCTCGGCGACCTCTTGATTGCATCCGAGGCGGCGCGCTTATTAAGCACCTCGATCGCGTCCGAAACCATCCGGGGCTTCGCCGACATGAACAGCCTCTCGCAAAGCGCACGGCGTTTCTCCTGCGAAGCTCGCCATGTCCGCCTCCCGACGGCGAACTGTTCCACCTCGGCCTTCATCAAGGCAACCTCGGCCTCGCCTTGCCCTGCCTCCTCCTCCACCAGTGCCTCCGCCGACTGGCCTTGCCGCCGCTGCCTCATGGCCGTCGCGTCCGCCGCCTTACGTTTGACGAGGTCCGGATCTTAGCCTCGGCCTCGAAATTTCTTGAATGAGGAGGTATTCTCTCCTCCACCTCCCGAGCATACTGGGCCACCCGATCAAATCAAGCAGCACGGGCGCCCTTCAAGTAACCCGATATAAGATCGGATACTTTAGACACCTCGGCCGCCACGTCCTCGACCCCTATACAATATATACATCGGTCGGAAGAACACAATTTTATACTACTACACAAAGTATAAGGACAAGTACAAAACCTCGGAAAGAGGCGAGTGACTTGGAACCAATGATCTCGCACTCGGCCTCGGCGACCGAGGGACTCGGGGATTACATGCTTCCGCCTCTTGGCGCTTGAGTGGCTGCGGTGAAGGGATCTCGAAGGCTCCACACTCATTTCGGGCATGTCCTCGACATCCTTCAAGGTCGAGAGGCGGCTCGGCCGCGAGATCGGCTCGACGCGAGATCGGCTCCTTCCTTTTCTTCTTTTCTCTTAGAAGGTTCACTACCGAAATACATAGGTCGGCATCAACACGTATAATCATGGAATAAAGAGAAAGAAGAAGGGCCTCACCCTTCACCGACTCCACCCCACAGGCGGGATCATAAGCTAAGCCATGCCGCAAGCTCGGCCTCGGAGAAGACCTCGTCAACAAGGTCGATTTTGTCCGTCGCCTCCTCCGGTCACGAAGCCCTTGTCGACAAATACATCGGCGATCTTATCGGATCGCCATGGAAACTCCATATGTCCACGAAACCGATGGAAGAAGAACTTCTTCGCGGTTGGAGATCTTGATTTAATCTTTGCTTTGAATTTCCTACGGGGTGATAGATAATACCACCCCGAGCCGCCTTCGATTCAAAAAGCGAAGGACAAGCCCCAGGTCAAAGGAAAATTATGCTATAGGCATAGACACCTAGAGGCGATCATATGCGAGAATGAGTTCGGCGAGAGTTGGGCAAGAGGTATGCCAAACATCTCTTGGAACTCAACGTATACATAAGGGTAAGGAAGACGAAGACCAGCCTTGAGGCTGTCCTCATACACGGCAACAAAACCATCCGGAGGCACAGAGCCCTATCCTACTTCGACGGGGCAACGAACTCAATATCAGAAGGAATACTATATTGAAAACAGATATCCCTAATATCAGAAATGCTTAAGATTGAAGAAAAAGAAGACACTTTACCGCAATCCCCAGGGGAATCGCAGACTACACTCGGAAAGAGGCATATGAATACGGGTAAAAACAGGCAGAGACACTAACGAATCAGACGGAGAAGCGGACACAATTTGTGACGAGACGACGACTCACTCGGAAGAGGAAGCCATAACTTACTGTTGTTTATCAGTGAAGATGGCAGGAACTTCAAATCGTCAATGGCGAAAAATAACCGCTTTTTCGCAGAACGCAAGGAGATTTGAAATTCTAGAAATGTGGAAAGGCAAAAGTGATATGAGATATGGCGTATCAAGGAAGGTATACCCCATTATGCGCTTTATCGGGAATCCAACCGCTGCCACATTAAATGCGTATTAAATGCGTATCTCGTGTCTTGTACTCGACAACGCAAAATCGCGTGTTCGCCTCGGCCACGCGCCTCGACGGTGAAGCCGTCGAAGACCTCGGTGAGCGCCTCGTCGGTGAAGCCAGTCAGAAGACCTCGGCCTAACGCCTCGTCAGGTTAAGCCCGTCAGAAGACCTCGGCCTAACGCCTCGTCAGGTGAAACCATAACGCCTCGACAGGTGAAGCCCGTCAGAAGACCTCGGCTGAACGCCTCGTCAGGTGAAGCCAGTCAGAAGACCTCGGCCTAACGCCTCGTCAGGTTAAGCCCGTAAGAAGACCTCGGCCTAACGCCTCGTCAGGTGAAACCATAACGCCTCGACAGATGAAGCCCGTCAGAAGACCTTGGCTGAACGCCTCCTTAGGTGAAGCCAGCCAGAAGACCTCGGCTGAACGCCTCGACAGGTGAAGCCAGCAGAAGACATCGCCTAACACCTTGTCAGGTGAAGCCATAACACCTCGGCAAGAGACACGCTAAACACACGTGTCTTCGGCGGACGCCTCTGCCAACACAGCATTTGATATACGACATCAGAGGAATTGACACACACCAAGTCAGGCCTAGAGAAGCATGTCCACATATCGTTTGAACCCGCTCGTCATAAACAACCCCAAATCGGCCGACCTCGCCTGCGTCTTTTGGGGGTTGTGATAGGATACTGACAACTACCGAGCCCAAGATCGGGCCCAATACAAGTAACCACGACATCAAGCTCGG
The DNA here is from genome assembly GCA_036937905.1 of Salvia rosmarinus. Classification (NCBI taxonomy): domain Eukaryota; kingdom Viridiplantae; phylum Streptophyta; class Magnoliopsida; order Lamiales; family Lamiaceae; genus Salvia; species Salvia rosmarinus. Next base: position 51,885,419 of record CM072820.1, on the reverse strand, counting down.
CTGGACAAGTTCGCCCAAGAAGACTTCCATCAACCAAAGGAACGCAGAAGGCTCGGCCATATCTAAAAGAGTCTAATAGGAGAAGACTTGAACCACAATAGGAAAAGACTTGACTAGAGTCAAACTCTTTTATGGTTGTGTATAAATAGAGGCTAGATTAGGCGAAATAGATTCATTCACTCTCTTTGTAATCGCTTACACTCTCAATACACATACTCTCTCTCTTGCCCGTGGACGTAGATCTTATTCACGATCGAACCACGTAAATCTTTGGTGTTCTTAGCATTTATTTCCTTACGAAATTAAGATCGATCACTCCTATTACTATGTTTCGTTTCCAAAAAGGTGGGAAGAAAGTTATCCAAAGGTGCTACATACTCAAACTTAACACCCCAATAATTTGTTGCTGAAGACCAAAGGACATTCCAGTGGGTTGTGTGCTTCTTGCCAGGTAACCAACCATCCTCAGACGGTTCATGTACAAAAGTAGCTTGTGCTCTCTCCTCTCTTTTTTCTTTAAACTTAACGAAATACATATCAGCCTCATTTGGGCCCCTCCTAGTTTTTGGTCTCAGGTTAGATTTCTTTAAGCAAAGTGCACTCGCGTCTGTGAGACCCTTACCAAAGTTTAGATTGGCAATATCTGCCATGACTTTGATGAGCATTTAGTTTTCTTTTTTGAGGGGAAAAAGTGGAAGTTTGTTGCAAATCAAAGATTAGGAGCCACGACGGATAGTCAGATCTCCAAATCATTACATCTTGATGAAAAATAGCGTGATCGAGCATATTAGGTTTTAAAAAGATGCATTTTATATATATGGCACATGCTTTTTAGGTATCACTATTTTTACATCCAACCCACAACTTATTATTCACTGTGCATTCCACTGTTCCACATCTTGGGTTGCATATGTATTGCAACATCATAACAAATGTATACATTATTAGAATAGTATCTTGCAGATGGAACATGGGGTATAATATAACGAGAGTTGGGGCAGGGCTAGAGATTTCGTGAAAAAGGGAAAGGTAGTAAATAGAATTGAATAGGAGAACATGGATTTTTTTTTACTTTTTTTGGGGGGGGGGGTGGAAATGAGGAGATGGCTTTTAGTGACTAAGGAAGTTAAGGCAGATCGCAAAACACATATATAAAAGGCTAGAAGATGAAGATGTAAATGAAGATGAAGATAAAGAATAAGAGAAGGGGCCTGTGCTAGTGAATTCAATTTGTATTTATCATATGACGTAATAGGCTCATTATTCTCAACCGTCTCAATTACTTTTGCATTTATTTGGTTTTAATGATCTCTCAATCTAATATAGTTCCCTTTTTTCAATGTTCGAACTACCTCAACCTCATTACAACCCATCAACTCATTGTGAAATTACACAGTTGCCCTTGCCCCCTTTTCATAACTAACGTATTCGACCTCATAATAACCTCACATGCACAGCCGTGTGGGTTGCATCAATTGTTTTGCTTAATTGTAATATCGACGTTGAACTACTTGCCAAGGCATTTCTTGATATCACTGATAAAGTTAGCTATTTTTTTTCTTTTCTTTTCTTTTGCTATTGAATGCGCATGATTCTGCATAAACTCAAAATTTGTTGAAGAGTTTGAGTGATAATTTTGTCAAATATTGGAATATATAAGTTGTTTCACAGTTGGACTATGGTATAGTATACTCTTATTAGATTTTATTTTACCCCTTTGGCTTTTTCTTAGTTAAAATGCTCTTATGTATCTGGAGGCCATAATAAATTTGACCGTAAATTCGAAGTGAAGTGAAACTGCAAATTTGTACTTTGTGGGTCCGTCAAGGAAAACCTATGCACCCAGGTACGAATGCTACCTCTATGTCCAACCAGCATACACGATATTTTCAGTTAGTCCATTTAAAATCAACCTTCGCAATTTTTTCTAGCTTCAGTAAAAAAAATTAGTTAAGCATGCAATTTTTTCCCCTTTACTTTTTCCCGCACACTACCCCCGAAAAAAGTAAAAAGAAAAAGAAGAATTCACTGATCCAGTTTGGTGACTTGCTGTTGTGGCTTGCTCTGATTGGTTGAGCTTCAGTGCGACGCAGAAATGGCAGTGGGAATGCATGCTGAAAAATTACCTAACATGCTGATAAGAAAATTTAGGAACATGAACATAAGTTTCTGCTAAAGATAGAACAAATCTCACCCACCAACACCGCTGCCGCTATACTTGATCTACTCTTCCTACGAATTAAGGTGAGAAACGAACTTAAATAAACAAGGGAAATAGCACTATTAAGGCTCCACTCCTTTTATATTTCCTCCACCTACCGGCCTAGAAATGGAGCAGGAACAGTGCTACTTTGCGAGATGAATCTAGAAATCGCTGCCTATTCGGTTATCTTTTTTGGTTTTCTTGGGGAATATCTGTTTTCTTTTTCTTTTTCCATATATTTTTCAGGCTGGGGTGGCGATGGTACTAGCTAAGTACTAATAGCAGATTTCTCAAGATTCCTCTTAATGCTGTCTGATTTAAATATTCTTCGTCTTCCTAGCAGTGGCAGTGGCAGTGGTGGCGGCGTTTCTGTCGTGGATGACATCGAGCAAAACAGTGCTCTTGCATTTGGGACATCTGGGGTCGTCCTCCGATAGCATCACGTACATGAGGCACCTGGGGCACCCCACCAGCATCATCGACGTTGCCTCCGGGCTGGTGGAGTACCGCAGCATCTCATCCTGCTGGTTTAGCTCGGAAGAGACGCACGAGCTCGGCGGGGACGTTGGGGACACGGTCAGCGATCGGCTCGGGGACTCCACCCGCCGGTGGTTCAGCCTTGGCGGTGACAAGTTCAGCTTCAGCTCGAGCTTAGGTCCGTTCCTTCTACTCATCTTGATTTATGATTCCTTTCCTGTGGCTTATATGATCACCTGTTTAAATTTGCATAAGAAGTGAAAGGAGATAAGTAAATAAACCTTAAAAGGGATGACCGGAATGGAAGATATGATGTGTGTATGTATGATATACCTGAAGATTGAGGTAGTATGGTAGGGGTCTTGTAGATTTATAGGCGGGAGGAAAGGGTGGCGGCTATACGGTGGTTGCGGCCACCACTTATAAGACTAACATGAGGTTGTTGGAGGGGCTGAGGAGGTTGTTTTGGAGGTGGAGGGCCATATTATATATAAGAGGGGTTGAAGTGGAGAGAGATGGGATGTAATTAAATTATGTTGAGAGGTGGAGGGTGGGGGGGTTAGTGGATTTGAAATGAATGGTAGGGTGTAAATTGAGAGGCAGGAAATGTATTAATTGTTGGAAAATATCCCAAGATGGTTGCAGAAAAGGGAAATTTGTAGTAAATATTGCAATTATGCAAAACTGCAGGAAGGGCGTCATTCATTGCCTATATGAGTCGGTTGTTTGTGTGTGCGTCTTCACAAACATATTTTATCAAGATATACATACGGTGTAATCAGATGTACCTTCCATAACTTATTCAATATATTTAGGGCTCACCAAAATTAAAACGAATTTTAAAATTCGCTCCAGATGTACCTTCCATAACTTATTATTATTATTATTATTATGCTACTGCCTATTTTCCCTTGAACTTTCAAGTTTTTGTTTGTATTTAGTTTTAAAATTTATATCCAATTTTATGTCACTCCATATAATATTTTTGTAGTCGGTTAAATTTTTAAGTTTGTTGAGTAATTTGGTTCGGTTTAGTTTCCTATTGAACTACCGTATGAATTAGGTTTATATAAATAAATAGTGCATGTCATATTTAATCGAATATATCTATACAGTATTTATAAGACCTCATATATGGTACATGGATGAAAGCTCAGCACTCAGCAGCTATTAAAGCAAATAAATTTCTAACAAATCCAACCACCAAAGTACGAACTCTGAAGTAGGATCTTAAATTCTTGCGTAGGTAAGATCGTGCCAGATTTATAAAGTTACTAAATGTGTTTGTAGCAACAACTACTTTTTGTTTCTCAAAATATATTTTTAAAAATTTTATTGGACGTGTTGCGTAATGTTATTGACCCATTAGGCTTTTGTTTATTGCTTATTTAGTCTCGAAATGTTGATGATGTACATCAGTATATGGATTGATCGCCGCCTGAGTCTTGATGTTAGCAACTTAGAATTATTTATCAATCGGCCCAATGCAATTCAATATCTCATTTATTGTGATTTAATATCCAAGTTGAATTTTTGAATAGTTTAGTTTCAAGAAATGATTAATAAGCCGTATTTATTTTAACAGGAATCAACTCAAGTGGGTAATTTAAGGAGGATGATAGTGATCTCACTCTCTCACACGCGCACACTCCCCCCCCCCCCCCCCAAACTTATTATTATACACATTTTCCTATAATTATTCTCAAAAAATAAAAGAATTAGAATTCCTGCGATTTTATTTAACAAGTCATCTTATCATTAAATTCATTTGAACAACCAACTAAAGTTTGAACTTTGATTTGAAACTTATTATGGTAAACCATCACGCATCTCCTCTTGGACATGTCAACTTTGATACCAAGAAAAATTGATGTGTTCTTATCGAGAAAAGGGCAAATTTGAAAAGTAAATTAGTGCAAGGAATGGTCATAATGTTGAATATAATGAATGTTATGTATGAAAATCCAAGACGAGATAATATCAATTTTCTCAAGCCTCCATTTAATGGGCTAAAACATCTGATGCCAAATGTTTCAACAATTTTCAGAGATGACGAACATAACAGATTGTCTCTCCATCAATACTGATATACATAAAATTCAATAATAGGTCACGATTTTGAAATTTCACCAACTTTTTTTTTAGTTGAGCCCGTTGCATAGGGATTGTGTAGTGCCATTTGCCTATGTTGAAAAAGGTGTCTGAACTAGTACGTAACTCTTTGCGGGCATAACTTAAAACAGCAGAAAATAGAAGATCAAAACTAACAATGAATTAAAACAAGAAAATACAATCGAAACTGGAAAACAAAACCGTAAACAGATGCCGAGTCGAGGAGGCCTCTTTCCGCAAGACGAGATACGCCCCGGTAGTGCTCTCGGATCTGGCGTATCGTCCCCAAAGATGAAACGGCAGCGTCTCGTAGGTGGCAGCACCGCAGACCAACGAGCTCCGCGAACCGACGGAGGCGGCGGCGAGCTTAGATGTAAAGTATGTATGCAGAGTGCTCTAAAGTATCTTTGGAATGCTTTTGCGTTGGGTGGCTTATCTTTGGGAGACATGTCCTATTTATAGGCGTCGTCCCCTCATAGAAACATCTTTGAGTCAACACCGCATTGATGTCGGGTGTTACGGAGTTATGTCCCCATTGAGTGCGCGGTTTCGGAGACAACGTGTGCACGTTTCCGCAGAGCCATCATGTCGGGCGTTAAGCGACGGTTCTGACGAATCTGGACAACGCGCGTCCATTCATTGACGTATCCGGGCGTCTCTTCGCACAGCGAGCCCAACGGATTGGGCCACACGAGTTGGGCCTCGGACCAACTCCATCGCACTGCGAGCCCAACGGTTGGGCTACACGAATGGGCCTCGGACCAACTTCATCTTTGGGCTCGATCAGCGTTGATCCAAAATATAAGGACAATGGGCCACCAACCAGCCCACGAAGCAAGCCCACGAGCAGGCCCAAAGAATGGCCCAAAGACCACCCAAAGACCAATTGCGAAGATCCAAGATCCAAGATCCACGATCCACGATCCACGGACCACGGACCACGGCCGAACCGGAACGGAGCGGGCGGAGCCGAGCCGGCCGGGCGGGCACGCTTGCGGCGGCGCATGCGGCGCCGGGCGGGCACCGGGCCGGCGCGGCGGGCGGGCGGCGGCAGGCCACAGTCTTGTGCGTGGGCTTTCCGACCCGTCACTTGTGCACATAATTATACTAAGTGTTCAATGACCCACTTATATGACAATTAATGAAGGTACATTAATCAATGTGGGATAAGGATTAATTAATCCATGCTTATCCCATTAATCACATAACTCCATGTTTAAGTGACCAACTTTGATCCATTATTTCTCACTCACCTAAATCGGTTTGAGAATGTGAATACACCACGATCTACTCGGAACGTAGATCGATCCTATGCCGCTTAATTTCACAAAATTAAGCGTTACGTCACTCAAAATCTTGGTCAAAGTAGCTTCACGGAAACTTGACCACATATATAATATTATATATATATGCGCGATTTTCAACAATCCCCACATGAGTGGAAATAGCCATATGCATGATGCGAGACAACAACTCGATCCTCAAGAGATGTTAAAATATTTGACGGTGGTTTATGGCCTTGAACCTTCCATAGTTAGTACCGCCGAGTACAGGCGGATTAGTGGACACGATGCCTGAACTATTCCCCACAGCGTGCTGCTCAAACAATGGTATTAACACTTTAACACCTCAACCTCATCCGTTCTCACGTTTGATTCCATTTTGGCCATGGACATCCACTTTGGATTCATAAGTGTTTTGTTTGAAGCGGCCCCACTGCACTTACATAGGTGATTCTTTACCGAGTATCTTGCCATACTCAACCTCCCCGAGGTATCTTAGGAATCATTAAGAGTCAACGACTCAACCTCACCACTAAGCAGTTTTTCAACACTCGTTTGCTTTCTAGAATGCACTAACTCGAGTGTTTATACACGAACTCATATAGCTTAGTTCTCCCATTGAACCAAGTTCTTGGGATCTCCGATCATCATGGTTGGGTTACCACTATGATTGTTCTTAAGATGTGGATTTTAGTCTCATTCCTTTAGCAACTTGATCATTTGATCCGGTTCAACCCTTTGGTTAATCGGATGCGCCAGATTATCTATTGACTTGACATAGTCGATTGATATAACCCCACTGAGATCAAATGCCTCACGGTATTATGTCGCGACGATATGTCGAGACTTACCATTATACAAACCACTTTTCGCCCTTCCAATAGTCGCTTGGCTATCACGGTGAATCATCAGCGGTGGCGCGGGTTTAGACCAACATGGAATATCTTCCAAAATTACAGAGCCACTCGAACTTCCTCACCAAATTTATCCAAAGCTATGAATTACGATTCCATGGTGGATCGGGCTATACACGTCTGCTTCGTGGATCTCAAGAAACACCTCTCCCCAATCGTGAACACGTGCCCACTTGTAGAAAGTGAATCTTTAGTGTCGGATATCGATTGGCATCACGGTGCCGCCTTCAAGCACCGGGATATCTCGTGAAATGCAACCACGATTTTGAGTATACTTAGTACCTCAAAACTCTCACTAAAGCCTTCCAATGCTCCTTGCTTGGATTGCTCGTAAACGACTCAATTTGTTCACGGTATGAAGCTATGTCGGGTCGGGTGCAATTTGTAAGATACATCAAACACCCGATGACCTTAGCATAGTCTTCTTGCCTCAACAGTTCACCCCTTCTTACTCAGTGAACATTGAGCTCTAATGGGTCTTAGCAGCAAACTATCAAACGCGTTGAATTTCTTAAGCACTTTATCAGCGTGGTGAGATTGTGTCAAGACAATTCCGTCGATCTTATTAGAATCTTGATTCCAAGAATCACATCACTAAACCCATGTCCTTCATGTCAAAATTTCTATTTAACATCGCTTTGTGTCATTAATGACTTGAGTATTGCTACCATGATCAACATGTCATCTACATACGTACACACTATAACATAACCATTATCGGTGTTCTTAACGTAGACACATTTGTCACACTCGTTGATTTTGAAACCATTTGCCAACATTACATTGTCAAATTTCAGTGCCATTCTGACGGCGCTTGTTTGAAACCATATAGAGACTTCACGAGTTTGCATACCTTACCCTCTTGACGGTACTACAAACCCTTCTAAGTTGCTCTATATATACCTCATCCTCGAGGTCACCATTCAAAATGCGGTCTTAACGTCCATTTGATGAATCTCAAGATTGTGCAAAGCAAAGAATTGCGAAAGCACCCTAATAGACGTAATCCTCGTCACGGTGAATAGGTATCAAGAAATCGATCCTCTCTTTGTTTAAACCCTTCGACAACCAAACGGGCCTTATACTTTTCAATTGATCCATCCGCTTGTACTTTCTTTTAAGGATCCATTTGCATCCTAAGGCTTACAACCTTCGCAAATCAACCAACACCCAAGTGTGGTTTTGCGAATGGAATCAATTTAGCTTTGAGCGACCTCGCCGAGCATCCCGTCCCGACCGAGCATAGGCTACTTTGATCGAAGTTGGTTCTTCGTCCAACATGAACGCAATATAGTCGGGACCAAAATCTTTGGCGTTCGACTCTCATCGCCACGCCTCGGTTCCGACCCTCCGATCGGACCTCGATCGCTATGCGATGTCGGTTCTTTCTCCAAAGGTTTAGAACTCGAAGCTTCACCATCGCCTATTGCTAGAATCGGCTTCATTTTTATCCTTGTCTTCTGAGGATAAACACTTTCAAAGAATATAGCATTCCTTGATTCAATCGTCGCCCCACAACATATCTCTGTACCTCGACTGTGGATCGAAACGATAAACCTTTGTCAATGCATACCAATAAAGATACAATCGATTGCTTTAGGTCCAATTGTAACTTGTTTAGGAAGAGGCACCTCAACCTTCGCCAAACACCCCCACACTTTGAGATATTTGACGATGGCTTTCTTCCTTTCCACAACTCGTGAGGAGTGACATCCTTACTCTTGGTGGAATCTTATTCAAGATGTAGTTTGTTTGTCAAAAGCCTTCCCCCACAAGTTCTGGGCAACCTCGAACTAATCAACAAAGCATTCATCATCTCCTTAAGTGTTCGATTTTCGTTCAAGAACGCGCCATTAGACCGAGGTGAATAAGGGTGTCGTTTGATGTATTATACCACTTTCACAGATAATGCCTCAAGCAGACTACATATTCTCCCCTCTATCACTTCGAGCAGTCTTAATTCGACAACTTAGTTGATTCTCGGCCGTTCTTGAAGTTTTAAAAGCTTCATAGCCTCGCTTTTACTTCTTAGAAGATAAAGATAACAATATCTTGTACAATCATCAATAAACGTGATGAAGTACTTTTACCACCTCTAGTTTGTACAAACTTTAAATCACATACATCGGTATGAATAAGTTCTAGAGGCTTAGTGCTTCGTTCTACCGAATGAAACGGTAACTTAGCTATTTGGCTTCCACACAAACCTCACATTTCGTTTGTGTATTGACTTCGTTTAACTTTAGTAAATCTAAATTTACTAATCTTTTTATTGCATTTAGATTAACATGTCCTAATCTACAATGCCATAAATCGAAACACTCGGTCAAGTAAGAGAAGTAGATGCTTTTCATTCATCATAATTTTGGGTACACGGCAAGACCAATTACATTTAGTTTGAAAAGACCCCGGTGAGATAACCTCTACCAAGAAACTTTCCAAACTTAGTCAGACAAACTTGTCCGACTCAAAACTAGTCTAAAACCTTTATTAACTAGAATAGAGCTCGACACTAAGTTCTTGCGAATATCCGGGACATACGACGACATCCTTTAATGTGATCTCAATGCCGGACGTCATCTTGAGCACCACATCACCAACTCCGCAACCTCGGATGACTTGGTTCCCATGTTGAGCTTCCTCCTCAACAGCTTGTGGGTGGAGAAACGCATCTTTTCGGCGCAGACGCGATGCAATCTTGATGTCGATGAACCATCCACCTTGATTCTCGGCGTGGTTGACTTCTTCTGTCACCACAGAGCCAAGTCATCCTTGTCCCATTTGTCAAGTCCTTCTCGACAACGTTGGCAACTTGCTTAGCCTTCTTCTTCTTAGTCGACGATGGTCCTTACTTGTGTGGCCATGCTTGCCACAATTGTAACGATCCCGTCAAACTTGCGGGCAACCACCTTCCTTTGCCTTTGTCATTGGCATTGGGACGAACACGTTGTTGGAGGGACCGCCTCTCCAACAGTTGGCTCTAAGATCGATCAAGCCCTTCCTTTTAGCTCTAGCTTCTTCGCGTCGACTCGATGCGATCGACGATCAAGTCTTCAAGTGTCATATCCTTCGCTTGTGCTAAGGTAGACCTTGAAGTCTCTCCACCCCTGGGTAACTTCTCAATCATCGTGGCGACGACAAAGCCGTCTCAAACAAGGTGTGCCCATTAACCTCGTGCACAATGAGTTGAAACTCTTGCACTTGGTCCATGATCGGTCGAGAATCGACCATCTTGTAGTCCAAATATTTGGCTACAATGAACTTTTTGCACTGCATCATCACTACGGTACTTCTTTTCTAACGCATCCCACATACTTTTGGATGTCGTTACAACAGCATAAACACTATACAAGCTATCTTCTAAACTACCAAGTATAAAATTTTTACAAAGGTAGTCGCCATGCGCCAGTTGTCATATGCTGCTCGGACGTGAAAGTCCGTCACTTCAGCCCCCGGAACGGCGGGCTCATCTTCTACCAAGAAGTTGGCGAAGCCCAACGTCGTGGTAGAACGGCATCTTTGCGCCATCTCAAGTCGGATCCTCCAAACTTGACGGTTTCTCGTGCGGCATCATCGTCCTGCGGTATGAGCGGTAGCGAGATCGATCCATGATCGATCCACGGTGTTAGATCCCATGGATCCAGCGACGACCAACGAAAAGTGCGATCGTCGAACGAAGGAACCACTAAAGTGGAACCAATTGTTGAACCACTAAAAGTGGAACCAGCGGTCGACCCAAAGGGTCCCATGGTTGACCAAGGCATCGAACCAAACATGACCGAAGCCATTGTGCGAATTGGCGGCGGCAGAGGCGGCGCGGCGAAGAATGGAGGCGGCGGCGGCGGCGGCGGAGGCAGTCGGTGGCGAGTGCGGTCGACATCTCCAAGCAAAGGTATTAGTTTGAGCGTTTTTAAGTTTATTAAGAGTCGAACTCCTTCGTGGCAAGTACTATCTCGCCTTGCGATTGTTGGAAAAAGGTGTGTAACTAGTGCAGAACTTCGGGCGTATTCTGACTTAAAATGTAAAAATAGAAGATCAAAACTAACAATGAATTAAAACAAGAAAATACAATCGGCGGAAAACAAAACCGTAAATGATGCCGAGTCGAGGAGGCCTCTTTCATAAGACGAGATCGCCCGGTGGTGCTCTCGGATATGGCGTATCGTCCCAAAGATAAACGGCAGCTCAGAGGTGGCAAAGACCACATGAACCAACGAGCTCCCATGAATCGACGGAGGCGAGGATGAGCTCGACAGAAAGTATGTATGCGAGAGTGCTCAGTATCTTTGGAATGCTTTTGCGATGGGTGGCTTATCTTTGAGAGACATGTCCTATTTATAGGCGTCGTCCCCCATGGGAAGCATCTTGAGTCAACACCGCATTGATGTCGGGTGTTACGGAGTTATGTCCCTATTGAGTGCGGGCGGTTTCGGAGACAACGTGTGCGCGTTCCGCAGAGCCATCATGTCGGGCGTTACCGAGCGGTTCTGACGAATCTGGACAACGTGCGTCAGTTCGTTGGGCGATCGGGCGTCTCTTCAAGTGCAGCCCAACGGATTGGGCCACGAGTTGAGCCTCGGACCAACTCCATCGCACGCCAGCCCAACGGATTGGGCTACACGAATCGGGCCCGGACCAACTTCATCTTGGGCTCGATCAAACGCGTTGATCCAAAATATAAGACAATGGGCCACGGAACCGGGCCCACGAAGCAAGCCCACCAACAGCCCAAAGACCACCCAAAGACCAATCACAAGATCCAAGATCCAAGATCCACGATCCACGATCCACGATCCACGATCCACGATCCACTTTACCACCGGACCACGGACCACGGAATCGAACCGAACCGAACCGAACCGGAGCGAGCGAGCGAGCCGGGCGGGCGGCACGGGCGCAGGCGCGGCGGGCGCGGGCGCCGCACCGGGCCGCCCGCGGCGGCGGCGGCGGCAGCACAGTCTTGCACAGGCGTGGGCTTTCCAACCCATCACTTGTGCACATAATTATACTAAGTGTTCAATGACCCACTTATATGACAATTAATGAAGGTACATTAATCAATGTGGGATAAGGATTAATTAATCCATGCTTATCCCATTAATCACATAACTCCATGTTTAAGTGACCAACTTTGATCCATTATTTCTCACCACCGAAATCGGATTTGAGAATGTGAATACACCACGATCATCTACTCGGGCGTAGATCGATCCTATGCCGCTTAATTTCACAAAATTAAACGTTACGTCACTCAAAATCTTGGTCAAAGTAGCTTCCTGAAACTTGACCACATATATAATATTATATATATATGCACGCGATTTTCAATGACTATTCTATGTTTTGTTAACCGTAAGTTAAGTGCGATTTACCTATCTATGTTTTGTTAACTATAGGTTCGATGATGACTGTGTCCATTATCGAGCCATACTCTTTATGGAAGTTATATATAAATAAAACATATTTGTCCCCTAGGGACGGCCCAATGGTTAAGGTGGGTTCTTGTGGTCGAGAGGTCACTGGTTCGAACCCCATCAAACGCCTCTATGGGTTTGAGCCTGTCACACCTGGTTTTCCAAGTGTGGTTTACCTGTCATGTGTGGTTTGCGGTATTACACGTGAATGTGGGATTTCCCAAGACACCTAAAAAGGTAATGGTGCGGGTTCCCATGATATCAAAAAAAAAAACATATTCATAAGCCATAGTTCTCTGTTTTATTAGTGCATGGGGTAGGTTAGTACGCGTGGAATATTATTTATAGCTATGTTTATTTGCAATATATTTAAGCATCACCTGTTTTCACTTAGTTTCCAAATAAATAAATACAAGAATAAATAAATACAAGAATCAGAGATGACCGGAGATGCGTGTCCAAATGAAACATTAGAAAATTATTCTTCGAATCAATAATCATCAATCTTTTTCGGACTTGGGGTGGTAAGATTTTCTGTTCGCAATAAATTATGAATTTTTTATTCCTCAAAATATCTAAGTTCAGTTTACCAATATCTTTCACATTAGTAATGTTTTCCCATTCAGCCCAGCACTATATTAAGACATTAAAAGTAATTCAAAAGCAGAAACTATATCATGCTTTCGGAAGGAATAGACACATACATACTTGATATTTAGATTCATTTAAACATTCGTTTGAACTCGATTCGATATATATAACAAATGAATTTGGTGAGTGAGGCTTTATCCAATTGGTACAATTCCAACATTTAAAGATCTAAACTCCATCATTTGATAAAATATTTCGAGTCGCAAGGTCTTAACTTTATCTACCTTCAAAAATAAAGAATTTGTAATGTAGAAGGAAACAGAGGCTTGGAAGAGATACAAAGAACTCATTTTGAATGTTTGAGTTCCAGGTTTGATTCTAATCTGGACAAAATAAATACCTGAATAATTTTTAGCAGTTTAAAATGTTAATAACTGAAGAATTTAAAGGTCATCTCACACGTAAATTTTAGTTTGTGTAGTCAAATTATGATATGAGTATACAAACCCATCCTAATTTCGGAAGGAATTAACAATACTATAAATAGAAAGGAGCGGCACATTGTTTTGGGATTTAGAGGGTGTTTGGCTGAGCTTATAAGCTCCCAAAAACAACTTATAAGTTGTTTTTGTTTAAAACAACTTATAAGCGTTTTGAGCTTCTTATGTGGTAATGCGGGTTCTTATGGCAAAAAAGTCACAGGTGCGAATCTCATTATTCTATAGATTTGAGTCTGTCACACCTGATTTTCCAAATATGAGGGTGATTTATTCGTTCTGTGTGGTTCGCACGCTATTACATAGAAACATGAGGTTTACCCAGTGTGCATCGAATGTAATGACATCGGGTTCTATATGAATACTAAAAAAGGAGCGGCACTAAAAAATAAAAAAATACTCACTCCGTCTACCAAGAGTATGTCACAATTGCCTTGTTCGGCGTTCACAAATAGTGTGTCACTTTTATTTTTGGGATATTCAATCCTTATAATACAATCTCACAACCACTCATTATTTATCAAAAAACTACCCCTGACTCGTACTTAATTCTTATAGTTCAACCTCAATCACTCATTTCTTATATGATGAGACATTTTCCACTCAATCTATCAAATATTTTATCATAACCCGTATCGTCCGCCAAGTAACACATTCTTTGTGGACGAATGGAGTATAAATCAAGAATCAAACTATTTTATATGCCGAACACTATAGTTTCTAAAACTTTAATTCTTAATAATATATATATATATATAGGAGATGGTTCATGAATGAGATCAAATACAAACCAATCTTAGAATATAAAATATGAATCATTAGCCTTTAATTCATGAAGATTTACGGTGAATTCATCACCTTACTTGATGGATTCAAACGTCTGGATTCGAATCCCATGATGGTGAATTTTTTTTCCTGAATTCAGACACTTGCACGACGAATTCAGACGCTTTCAGAAGTCCGTAGTTTATAGGTTAATGATAGTTTTTACAATGCCCACTCCCATAAGACATACATACATACATACATACATACATACATACATATGAGTGAGTGAGTTATTATAAAAATATTTGTTATCCTACAAACGTGAGAACAGTGCATTCTTCATGAAAATTACTACACCAAAAAATATTTGAGTCTTCGCTCATCATGAGATTCGAACCTGGGTGGTGCAAAATGCATTCATATATCAAAGTGATGCATCAAAGTAGATTTTTGCGATTTAATGGATGAAACTGGTTCTCTGATTCTCATTTTATTTGAACCTTCTCATTCATATATATATATATATATATAAATATATATATATATATATATATTTATATATATATATTCTATCATTCCATCATTTCGAAGAAGGCATATTTACTAGTATTGTGTTCGTTCGGATCCTTATATTTTGTTCTTCTTAAATTTGGTTCCTTTTACTTTTATTTATAGGCATTGACTCCTTAATGTATAGTTTCATAAAAATTAGAAGGTTCAAATTATAATGGAAGTAAAATAGAAGAACTCAGAATCGAAAAAGAAAATAAAAGGTGGAAGAAGTCAGCACTATAACTTATAAGTAAAAATATGAAGGCTCATCAACTCAAAAAATGCAATTCTCCTTATTATTTCTGTTGAGTAATAATTGATCTTTTATTAGTAAAGAAATCTAGCATTCCGGCATCAAAGGAATATATACTAATTTATCGTACAATAAGAGCATAATAATATATCACTATTAATCTAAACAATCGACGTAAAATTAATGGTCTCGATTAATAATGAGTTCACAAAATTAAATAGTATGTCGGATTGACATCTAATAACCAAATACTGGCGAAAAGGTCTAAAATAAGACGCTCGTGTAATCAATCACTTAACGGAACCACTAACCCAACAATCATTTTTCTTTTCATTTTTATAAATGGCCCTTCGTGGCTGCTAAAGAAAATTTTCTGCATCTGCCCTTGATAGGATACGGTTCAACTACTAGGTCCAAACATCGGGTCCAATATAAATAGGCCACATCAGTAAGCTCGGTCAAGGTGAGTTCGCCCAAGAAGACTCCTAAACCAGCTACAACTCAAATCTCGCAAGTGGAGACGTAGAAGATTCGGATATCTAAAGGAATCCTAGATGCATATCTAAAAGAATTCTTATAAGAGAAGACTTTATATTAGAGTCGAACTCCATATCATTGTGTATAAATAGAGGCTAGATTAGACGAAAAAGGATCAGCTACTCTCTTTGTAATCGCTTTCAGCTACTCTCTTTGTAATCGCTTTCATAATCTCAATACACATATACTCTCTCGCTCGTGGACGAGATCTATTTTAAAGATTGAACCACGAAATCCTCGTGTTCATTGCGCATTTATTTCCTAACGAAATTAAGATCGATCATCGGCGCCGCCTATGGAACCGAAATTCGTTTTCGATCAACCTTTGTTTACGGGGAATCAATCACAACGATGAATACAAGAAGTCTTACATCCAGAGTCGCCGCAACAACAAAGAACAACGCCGACAGACACGCCGAGCTCGGCTTGGGAAAAGCCCTACGAGATACGACCCCTCAAGGACATGTCCAAAGTCTCGACGAGCAAGGCCATCCCATCCTCGCATGAAGAAGAAGAGTATCAGAAGCGGCGAGGTCGCAATAAGAACCGAGAGGAACCCCAGCACCACAGCTTAAACCCGGACGAGGTAGTTAAAGGTTCCTCGAAAAAAAAAGGAGAGCTTCCTCCGGTACCTTAGCCGAGAACAAGGTCGGTATCATCACGAAGACAAGGAAGCCGAAGCCTCGTCAAAGCGCGAAGCAGCACAACGAGGTGAATCCCCCAGCCTCCGGATGATAGGCGCTCATACCTCTGCAAGGGTTGGGGCCCAAACCGATCGTACTAGGGACGAGCAGCGCGGGATAGGACGTCGTAATCATCGCGAGGTCGATCCCCATCACCGAAACGAGTTCGGCCGACGAACTCCGCATCGCTCTCCGGAGGGCGGATTCGATGGATACGGGAAAATAATCACCCCCTTCTCTGACGAAATACTCGACACTCCACTCCCAGACAAGTACAGGGTGCCAAGCATCGCCCCCTACGATGGACTGAGGGATCCGCAGAATTTCCTTTCACAATTCCAATACAATATGATTAACCAACGTCTCAACACCATCCATATGTGCAAATTGTTCCCGGAGTTACTGGTCGACAACGCCCGCCGGTGGTTCGACAGCCTACCTCCCGGTAGTATTGGGTTATACCGAGATCTGATGGAAGCCTTTCACCAAGGTTCTTCCAAAAGAGTCCAAGACCACATCACCACCTCCTTACGGTGAGACAAGGTCGGTGAGTCCATCGGCGACTTCACGACTCGGTTCAATAAGGAATGCCTCAAGGTCGAAGATATAAACGACCTCCTCATCATCTCGACCTTCCGAGCGGTATCTCGCCGGGCCTTATATAGGAGATCGTCAATACGAACCCCAGATCGCATCGGAGTCTATGGCGCATAGCGGATCGGTTCGATAAAGCGGACGGCCGATGTAAGAAAGCGCGGCGAAAAGGTGGAACCCCGCAAGGGAGAAAAGAGGATGGTCGAAGAGACCGGAGCCAAGGCCGACGAAGGCCTTGGAAAGAATACAACATCGCCCGATAGAGTCCAAGCTCGGGCCTCGTAATAACTCGGAGCAATCCCAGTATGCACCCTTGACGAAGTGAAGGGCAGAGATCTACGAGCTCCACATGAACATGTTCGAGAAACCTCGGCTAATGACAGGGGGATCGAAACGCCGGTCCAAAGACAAATATTGTTCCTTCCATGAGGATTATGGACACGACACGGAGGAGTGCAGAGATCTCATGGCAGACATCGAAAAGTTGGTACAAGACGGAGTCCTAAAAAAGTACCAAGGGCATAGCCGACGAGCTGGTCAGTACGAAGCCCCCCACCGGGGTCAGAAGAAAAGGAAGCAAGAAAAGAGTAGAAACTGTAACCCTCATAAGAAAGCAAGACGCGATACTGATGAAGAAGGAGATGACGAACCCCAATATGATGGGATCATCTCCACCATCACGGGGCTCCCTCGCGGAGCTACGAAGTCCTCTCTGAAGGCTGAGGCCCGAAGTCCCCATACCAGAGAACCTGTGAACAAAAGATTTAAAAGGGACGAGGCAATCACCTTCTCCGAGGACGACCCCGTGCCAGCCGTAGTACCTCATCAGGACACGATGGTAATCCAAGCAGTGGTCGCCAACAAGCTAGTTTGGCGCATATACGTCGACAGTGGTGCGTCGGTAAGAATCCTCTTCAAGGAGTGCTTTGACAAGTTGGGAGTTAAGGAGACACGCCACACCGGCACCACTGACACTTCGAAGCTTCGTGCAAGAAGAGACGCGACCGAGGAACCATCAACTTCCGTCACAAGGGAAAAGCACCGACGAGCTCCACCAAAGTGGTACAATTCTTCGTGGTAAACGCCCACTCACCATATAACATCATACTAGGGCGAGATTGGTTGAATGCGGTAAGGGCAGTGTGTTCAACGTATCACCTGACCATGAAGATCCCCACAAGAGGAGGAGTAGCCGTGATCCGGGAGATCGTAAAAGCCAAAGAATGCATGCAGTCGCCGAGAGGTGCCGGACTTCAACCCAAAGACCCACAGGCATAGAAATTAAGGAAGCCCGAGGATTTGAACTCGAAAGGCGTCCATCCGCCTCAGCGGTTCGGTGAAAGAGGTCGATTGTATGAGGACGATCCTCTCAAGGTCGCCAAAGTAGATCTACCGAGGTACCTCAACGGAGGAAGCAGATTATCCAACTCCTAAGGGAATTTAGAGACGTCTTCGCCTGGTCACCCCTCGACATGACCGGGTCTCACCGAGTATTATCACCACCGCTCAATATTGACCCAAGTGTAAAACCAATTCGCAAAAGCAATGATCTTTGCAATGAACGGAATCAGTCATACATGACGAGGTGAACCAACTATTAAAAGCACGCATACTCGTTCGGGTTAAATATCCGACCTGGATAGCCAACCGGGTGATGGTCAAGAAAGAAGGAGGGGGATGGCGAATGTGTATCGATTACACCGATCTCAATAAACATTGCTCAAGGATCATACCCTTCCAAATATCGACAAAAGGTTGACGCTTTGGTCGGATACGAAGTCTTCACTTTTGATTTATATGAGGAT
Organism: Salvia rosmarinus; assembly: GCA_036937905.1. NCBI lineage: Eukaryota > Viridiplantae > Streptophyta > Magnoliopsida > Lamiales > Lamiaceae > Salvia > Salvia rosmarinus. The sequence goes on along the minus strand of CM072820.1, from coordinate 51,866,736 downwards.
ATCACCAAGTCCCGATGAGTGACGAGGACGCATCCAAAACAGCCTTCATTACGGACTTTGGAGTCTTTGCATATAAGAAGATGCCATTCGGACTCAAGAATGCAGGGCCACCTATCAAAGGATGGTGGACAAGATATTTCACCTACATAGGTCGAATATGGAGGTATACGAGATGATATTATCGCCAAGAGTAAAGAGGAAGCCACATGTGTTGCCGACCTCGTGATTGTCCTCGCTTACTTGAAGGTTAACCTAAAGCTAAACCCCGTATGTACATTCGCAGCTCGGTCCGAAAATTTTGGGTCTTGGGTCTCACAAGAATGATTAAAAGTCAACCCGCCCAGGTTCAAACCATTTTGAGATGAAGATGCCAAGACCATCCACGACGTGCATAAGTCGACGGGTGCATAGCGCACTAAGCCGCTTTCTTTCAAAAGCCGGATAAGCGCCCCATTTTTCAAAATACTCAAAAGGCTCCTGAGTTCTCCGGGATGATAAACACAAGACAGCTTTAGAAGATCTCAAGAACTATCTCACCAAACTTCCCACTTTATTCGTCTCGAAAGAAGGAGAGGTCCTTTCCCTATACCTCGCCACCTCGGACGAAACCATAAGTGTAGTTTTGCACGAGAGGACGGATGTCGACCCTCAGATATTTCATCACGAGCACTAAAAGGGCCGTAAACGAGGTATCAGCCATTGGAAAAGCTCGCCTTGGCATTAGTAAATGCTGCAAGGAGAATACGTCCCTACTTCCACGCACATCCCATTCAAGTTCTCACCGATCATCCACTTCGCAAGTGTTGACGGCCGTAAGCCTCGGGATAAATGCGGTGGGCAATTGAATTGGGCGAGCACGACATCTCTTTCTGCCCTCGTTAGGGACAGGCCTTAGCGGACTTCCTTGTCGAGGCTAACTTCGTAGAAAAGCCGAAACCCGTCGAGCCGACCCCAGATAACACCGAAGCCGAACCCTTAAAGGAACCATCTGAAGATTGCTGGCAAATCTATGTGGATGGAGCTTCGGGAAAAACGGGCAGTGGGGCAGACATCTTGCTCATAAGTCCAGATGGACAAGAGATAACCTACACACTTCATTTTACATTCAAAAATACGAATAACGAAGTGGAATACGAAGCCTTAATCGCAGGACTTTGCCTAGCTCAAAGTCTTTAGATACGAGCCGTGCAAGTGCACAGCGATTCTCAAGTCATAGTAAGCCACATGCTGGGAAAGTACGAGACAAAAGGCAACAGGATGAAAAAATACCTTGAAAAAGCCAAAAGCCTACAACAGTCTTTCTCATACTTCCAGTTGGTTCGCATCCCAAGGGAGCAAAATAGCCGAGCTGACACTTTAAGCAAACTGGCCTCGTCGTCAATGAGCCCGCCGGTAGAAGAAGTCCAGAGCAGAAGCATATACGATGCCGAGGTCGAAGTCAACATAGTCTCGGACGAGGAACCTAATTGGATGACCCCCATTCAAACATATTTGGAGAAGGGCGAACTACCCCATGACAGACTCGAGGCTAGGAAAATCTTGAGCAAATCTTTGCGATATATACTGGAGCAAGGAATTCTCTACAGGAAATCATACCTTTAGCCTCTCCTAAGGTGTTTGGGTCTGAATCGAGCTGATTACGTACTATGAGAATTACATGAGGGATCATGTGGAAGTCACATCGGACCCCACGCCTTATCGAAGAAATTCATGCGATGGGGATACTATTGGCCAACGATGTTCCAAGACTCAATTGACCTCGTGAAGAAATGTCCGAAGTGCCAAATTCATGGAAACGTGCCGAGGCTACCTCAAACCGACCTCGTCAGCATGCAAAGCCCTTGGCCATTTATGCAATGGGGGATTGATATTGTAGGTCCTTTCTGCAAAGCTCCAGGGCAGTTTCAATTTCTGATTGTCGCGATCGACTACTTCACGAAGTGGGTGGAAGCCGAACCCTTGGTGAAAATCACAAGCAAAAACGCCCTCAACTTCATCTGGAAGAATATCATGTGTTGCTTCGGCATCCCTCATATCCTCGTTTCGGATAATGGGACCCGCTTCACGGATAAGGTCTTCAAAGAGGGTGTCAAGAGCTTCGATCCAACAAAGATTCACCTCGGTGGCCCATCCTCGTGCAAATGGTCAAACCAAGTCACCAATAGGACCATCGTGAAAGGGCTAAAACTCGCCTCGATCGAGTAAAGGGCAATGGGTGGAAAACTTGCCGCAAGTCTTATGGTCGATCGCACAACACCTGGACATCGAACGGAGAAACACCCTACGCTTTGGTGTATGGAACCAAGCGAGAATCCTGCAGAGATCGGTATGCCGAGCCCCGCACTATCAACTTCTCACCAAGTAAATGGGAGAATCTACGAACCGACCTAGATCCGCTTAAAGAAAGAGAGCTCGCCTACATTAGAGAAGCTCGGTACAAGGAACAAGTAGCTCGGTATTACAACCAGCATGTCAAATCCCGACAGTTCCAAGTAGGCGACCTCGTGCTTCGAAATAACGAAGTCAGTAAAGCCGCAAAGCTTGGTAAACTTGAAGCCACATGGGAAGGGCCTTACCAGGTCGAAGAAGTCCTCGAAAATGGTCATATAAGCTCGCACATATATCCGGTGAGCAAATACCCAATACGTGGCACATCATCCATCTCAAGAGATATTTTGCATAAGTGTCAAAGTTGTTCATTTAGTCATGTCGCGTCCTTTTTGTAACGTCGTGTCGAGGGTTGAGTCTGTACGGTCGTCTTTTCGGTCTTTTTACGTTGTTACGTATTTTATTAATAAAATCTTTTTCTTGCATATTTCATGTCACTTATGCATACTACCTCTTCCCCATAATACATATACCCTCTTCGGAGGACGAACTATACCCTCTTCGGAGGACGAATCTACCATCTTCGGAGGACAAACTATACCATCTTCGGAGGACGAACTATACCATCTTCGGAGGAAGAACTATACCCTCTAAGGAGGAGATCTAAACGCGCGTGAGGGAACCACCCCTAGCGATACTTCTTGCCAAATAAGGAACCCATACCTTCGTTTATTTCGAGGATGAATTACCTTCGTTTAATACGAGGACGAACTACCTTCGTTTATTTCGAGGATGAATTACCTTCGTTTAATACAAGGACGAACTACCTTCGTTTATTACGAGGATGACCTACCTTCGTTTGATTACGAGGACGAAATGTATACAGCCCTTTCAACACAAGGCAAAGAAAATTTATTTTTATTTCCAAAGTATACAACACATACATTACGAGGACGAGGAAGTTCCAGGAGGCTGGGAAAAGCTAAGTCAATCCCTAGCGAAGTCAGGGTTCAACAGCTCATCTATGCTAACCCTATCCCTACCTCTGCCTCGTCCTCGATCGACGCCGGGAGTTCGGCCAGCTCGGTCTCTTTGCCTCGCCAAACTACCTCGGCCGCTCAATGAGATACGAACCCGACTTCTCGATGGGCGACGTCTGTCTTGCATAAAAAACTCAAGAGAAGTGTCGTCGACATTCCACGTCGTCGGAAGAGAAGAAGAAGTCTCGGCAGGAGAAGGAGCTCTGGCAGACGAAGAAGCCTCGGTCGTCGATCGAAGCACCCGCTCGAGGAAAGGATGACGATCCACGACGATCTTGTAGAGGTCACCTAGCTTCTTCAGGTCGGCATACTGCTCCTGAAATTTCCAGGAGTCTCGATCGTACTCTTCCCTATACCTCCAACAGCGGGCTGCGAGCTCTGAAACTTTAGCTTCGGCCTCCGAGATAGTTATTCCACCACCTCGACGGATAACCGCTTCATATTCAGCATGCTCCTCGGCGACCGATTTGGCCTTATCCTCTGCGATCTCGAACTTCTCCTCCAACTCCAAAAATCGAGCCTGAAGCTCGTCAAACTTCTCTTGAGAAGCCCTGAGTTGTACATCAGCCTCCTCCCGCACATGGCCAAGTCTGCCCTCTAAATGAAGGACTTCGACCTCTTTAGATTCGAGAGCCCGAGTCAACATTTTTATTTGATCCAACCAAGGCGACACATCAAAAAGTTCAGGAGAAGACTGGAGACAAAAACAAAATTTCTTCAATAAAAAATGGAGTTTTATTAAAGCCTTTAAGGCAGGAATGTGTCGAGGTACATATACAAAAAAAAGGATCAATGACCCTCCAAAGAACTCCCCGCCTGTGCTCGTGACCTCGCCTTCCTCCCGACCTCCAGAAGCCTCGGCCTCCTCGCCAGCTTCAGCCTGCACCATCTCAGCTTTCTCCGCGACCTCGGTAGCCACCGCCGCCCTCGGCCCCTTACCAAGATCGGCCATTATGGCTTCGAGATAGGTGTCCCGATCCACCGAGCAAGCACGGACTGAGTCGGGAGTCAGCAAAGTTGAAGAGAAGGTCAGGCTCTCCAACACGGGCATGCTCGCCAAGCCTCCAGCAAGGACCTCGGCGTAGGCCCGCAGCAAGGCCTCGTTATCCGTCGCCTCATACCCGTACTTGGACTTATCCAATTGCGGGTAATCCTCGGCAACTTCATCAAGGGTGGTCGCTACCACACGCTTATTCAAGACCTCGGCCAAATCGCTGGCCAACTCGGAGAACCTCCCGGACAAGAATAGCTTCACCACGAAAGAGCGAATGAGCTCTCCTTGCAGGCCAGCCTCCTCGGCCTCCCGACGCTTGGCCGCTTCAACCTCGGCCTACATCGCTTCCACCTCCGCTGCCTTCTCCACCTCTGTCGCCTTCGCAGCTACCTTCTCCACCTCGGCTGCCTTCGCCGTCGCCAAAGCCTCGGCTACCCTCTTGGCCGCATCCCTAGCCTTAGCCTCGGCCTCGACCACCTCTTGGACAAGGAGGGTGTTCTCCTCCTCCAGCTCCCTAGAATAACGAGCCACCTGGCCGAACTGGGCGACAACGTCATTCAAGTAGTCCACCACTTCGGCGGACATCACAGACACCCTACCGAGCTCGGCCTTCATGTGCTCGGTCCCCTGCACAAAAATCAGCAACATCAAGCACGCACATCGATACATAGCTTTGTAACGTGCAAAACAGTGCTTTACCTCGGGAAAGGACCGACGCGCGACCTGACTGCCGACGATCGTGCACTCATCATCGCCGGCAGGAGAAGCCACGCGCTTTCCTTGTTCAGGCGTGGGGCGACCGCGGCGAAGGCGACCTCCCTCTAACAACGGTCCTCTCTGAAGAGGCCTCGGCAACACCCTTCAGTGCCAATGTGGAAGGTTCGAGATCAGAACCCGACCTCTTCCTCTTCTTATCTTTAACAAAGTTCACTGCAAAAATAACATTAGAAAGTTAGAACATAAAGCAAAAAGTCAATTAGAAAGCTGAAGTGAAAAAGGGGGCCTCACCCTTCTCCGGCTCTACCGAAGTAGCAGGATTATAAGGGCTCAGCCCCGCATCGACGAGCTCAGTCTCAGTAAAAACATCATCGACTTGGCCGACCCTTTTCAATGTCTCCTCGAAGTCACCGAAGCTGTCGTCGACGGCCACATCCGCCAGCTTCTCGGTGTTCCATACGAACTCGAGAAAATCCTCCGACCGATAGAAGAAGAATTTCTTCTGCCAATTCGAGATTTTTAACTTCGTTTTCAACTTGAAACCACAACGAGGTGACACATAATACCACCCCAAGCTAGACTTGAATTGGAAAAACCTAAGGATCAGCCCTAGGGTGAAAGGATGATTATGCCGATGGGCATAGACGCCAAGGCCCGTCAACTGCCGGAATGAGTTTGGCGTTATTTGGGCTAAAGGAATGCCGAACATTCGTTGAAGTTCGACATAAACGGGAGGAAAAGGAACACGAAGACCAGACCTAAGGTTGTCTTCAGAATCAGAATAAATCCTCACGGAGGAAGCATGCCCATCCCCACCGGTGAACCACCAACCCCATAGATGGTGGAACAAAAACTAGTAGCAAGCTCTACTATGTCAAGATTCTGACACGAAGGAAGGTGGAAACTTTACCAAAATCCCTCAAAGAGGGGAAAATTAAATCACAGATATACGGAACAAGAGAATCAACTATATAGACTTCTAAAGCCACCGGGGCACCCGGTGGTGACACAGACACAACGCAGCCATCATGGTCGTGAGACTCCTCAGAGGAAGAAGATGAAGCCATTAAAAATAACTTACTGGTTTTTGGATACGAAATCGAAGAAGATGGCGAAGACGCAGCGAGGACGACAATGGCGACAGTTGAACTCTTTTTCTGAAAGTCAGAGATTTGGAGGAATTTGAAAAGTGGAAACGATAAAGTGATATGAGAAAATACGTATCATGGAAGTTATTCCCAATATGCACTTTATCGGAAACCCAACCGCTGTACGCATTAAATGCGCATTAAATGCAGATGACAGATCCCGTGTTCGACATCGGCAAACCATCTCGTGTTCGGCCTCATCACGACGCTACGCATTCAACCACGTCGTATATCCGACTTCGGTATAACGCCTCGGTAAGGTGAAGCCAAGCAACATACGACTTCGGCATAACGCCTCGGCCAGGTGAAGCCAAGCGAAATGCAACTTTGGCATAACGCCTCGACAGCGAAGCCAAGCGACACAACTTCGGGAGAATATGATCCCTACAGGACTATACGCGCTCCACTACACCAGATCAGGAATCTCAGCGAGGTGATGTCAAGACACTATCCCCTATCCATTACAACCTCACTTCTACGTCTTTTTGGGGGGTATGATAGGATACGGCCCAACTACTAGGCCCAAGCATCGGGCCCAATATAAATAGGCCCCATCAGTAAGCTCGGCCAAGGTGAGTTCGGCCCAAGAAAACTCCTAAACCAGCTACAACTCAAATCTCGCAAGTGGAGACATAGAGGATTCGGATATCTAAAGGAATCCTAGATGCATATCTAAAAGAATCCTTATAAGAGAAGACTTTGTATTAGAATCGAACTCCATATCATTGTGTATAAATAGAGGCTAGATTAGACGAAAAATGATCATCTACTCTCTTTGTAATCGCTTTCATACTCTCAATACACATATACTCTCTCTTGCTCCGTGGACGTAGATCTATTTTAAAGATCGAACCACGTAAATCCCTCGTGTTCATTGCGCATTTATTTCCCTAACGAAATTAAGATCGATCAGCCCTTATGTGTATTAGTCTTGAAATTAGACTTCCTGTTATACATAAGATGTTTATTAGTGTGGATTGTCTGTTTATCTTATTTCTAAATTGAGGTTTGTTACAGATTTAGATATACCTAACTATAGTTGTACTCTATTTATTATTTATGATATTCCAAAATTGAAAGAAAAAAGAGAGAGAAATATTGCATAATGACAAGGAAGCTAATGTTTAATCAATACCCAATTTCATTCACTGATCTTGTTTATTCAATGATTGAAAATTTTCATGTTTCTTTAAACTTCAAAAGAATCTTTAATTGCAAGAAGGGTATAAGCATGTTTTAATGCTTAATGTTAAATATAAAAAATGCATGCATATGGTTAAACACAAAAATGCATATTAGTGAACACAAATGTACATTAGTAATTGATTGCCTAAGACCCACGCCTGATGATGAATCTTTCTTACTCTTCTAGAATCCAATATACAAAAGCTTTCTTCTAGCTTTATAGAGATTGTATGAAGGATTTAGAAGAATGCAAAATACTAGCAAAAAAGTAGCTTCATGTTTCATGATCGAATTAATTGAAGATAAGATGAATATTTGAGGCGATTTCGCCCAAAAAATTTGAAAATGAAGGGGTCTGATGGTGGTTGTGAGTATACACAAACCAAGTCACTCGTGAGCTATTTAGAGTTCGACGTAAAAAAAGTTCGATTGGAATTCATTCGTTTTCTATACAGGTTGAGCTCAGACCTCAAATCGAGCTCAATAAAAATTTTGAGTCGAGTTCGAGCTTAGGGATGTTTAGCTAGCAGGCTCAAGAACATGTTGGTTTTGTGCTTAAATGAGCCAGTTTAAGAAGATGTTCGCTAATCTTAAAAAAATGAACATGTTCATGAATTATATTTTGAAATAATAATTTGTATGTATTTTTTAAAATAGTCATTGATATATAAAAAACATATATTTATTGATAATTGACAAAAATCAATAAAAATTATTAATAATAATCATAAATCTAGAATAAATCACATTTAACTTGTATAACCAATTAACTAATAAACATAATCAAATGATATTGAATAGTATATTCCATTTATGTATTGTATAAGTATTGGTAGGCCCCCGAGAACGTAGTGTCAAGTGTATGAAAAAAAGTACACATGACTGGAAATTTTTCAGTTTTCATCAACCTTAGCAAAGAGAGACTTAGTCAGTTGATACTCATGCTAAGAGATATGGATTATGAGACAATGAGATTATGTAGTGTGTGTACGAAAAGTGGTGGAACATAAAGGCTGAACTCTATCCGCTTAAAATACTTGTTCGAAACAGATTCAACAGAGAGTTGAGTCTGGAAAAGTGAGAGAGAAATATTCTTAAGAAACTGTTAGATGCTAAAAGTAAAGCGAAGCAAAACAGCAAACATCAAATCAGTAAACGATATTTAACGTGGTCCGGAGAAACTCTTTCTACATCCACGAACATGACGAACAAGCAAATTTCAACTAACCTTAGTAATTGCTTGTTTCATGCTTCCAAGAGAAGTGATTTTTTATTTGAATCAAATCTATTTCCTTATATATTATAAATTTAATGTAAAATCACAAAAATGAAAAATTTATGCAATGAGATACTGCATAGGAGAACTCAAAAAATATAAATTGTAATTCATAAATATACTTTAAAAGTAAATAAATAGAGTTAATATAAATTATATAACTTAATGATATTAAATAGTATATTCAATTTATAGTATAGTGGTCATCGTTTATATTACTAGTACATAATGAAAAATACTTGTGCTATACATTTTAAAATTCTGATAATCAAATATGCATTTTTTATTTTCATCAAATTTTAATATATATTATTATGTATATTATAATGTAAAATAAAATATTTGATTGTAGCAGTGACGGATTCGAGCTCGATCTCGAATAATATGAATTTTGTTTTTGCAAGTTAAATTCGTGTCGAACTCGAATAACATTGACGAGCCAAACACGAGTACATTTCTAAATCGATCTCGAATATGTCTTATAAATGAGTAATTATCAAGCCAAATTCGAGCCGCTCGTGAACTAATTTTTTTTTGCAACGAGCCAAGGTCGAGTTTGGTGGTGTTCGGCTCTATTCGGTTCGTGTACATGCATAGACTGTAGTGGTTTCTAGTGGCTGATTTGGTTGGATCTTGAGTTAGAATGAGGAAAAGAGATCGATATAAGTGAGGAAGAGATTTATGCAGATTGGAGAAGATAGAAAGATAGATATGCAAAAAATGAGAGACTTGCCTACATTAAATAGAACGTTGGTTACAATTAAACAGAACACTGCACACAATTATACAGAAACATGCATAGACGCTGCTTACAATTAAACAAAACAATGCACACATTTTTATAGAAACCTGCATAAACCAACTGAACTGAAGATGGCAAGAGCCAGATAGACTTGTTTGGAGAGGCCACAAAAAATTCACACCGTTAAATAGAAATATACATAAAGTAAATTCACGAGTATATATATTTTGTATGATAATACCCTCATTCGATTTAAAAAGGAAAAAAAAACGCGGATTCATATAGCTACAGTCTAGAATGTCCATAGAAAACACAATAAACTATCCAAATTTAGTATTATATACTACCTAAATTTTGGATACTATCAAAAGTTATATATATTATTTTGCTGGACGAGTGCATTTTCAACCACTCAGGATCAAATAAAAATTATTTTCAACAATTAGATCGTGAAGATCTATGGTGATGCATTACTTTGCTGGATGAGTGCATTATGCACCACCTGTATTCGAATCTTATGAGGAGTGAAAATTTAACTGAATATGATTCTCACGTTCTCACTTTAAATAAGGTTTTTATTTAAACCTACACTTATAAACCATAGTTTAAGTGCAAAACTTTTTCTTCTCCAATCTCTTTATGTTATTTGCTTATTTCAAGTTTGCCAACTTATTTCATAAAATTTCACAGAAAGCATGTGGATGCATTGACATCATATTACTTTATCTCCTTTAGTCGTATTAATAGGTGTCTAGACTAATATAATAGTCCTGTTCATATTGAAACGTTGTACACGTGGAATTTTTCTTGTTCTAACTCAGAAATTGATGCAGTAACTTTCAAAGTAAAATTAATTAAAATATAGTTTATAAATCATCAATAAAGCTAAGAACTCTGTGTCAAGGAACTATATTTCAACCGAAATGAATTATTTATTTATTAAAACATACATATTTAACTTATATATCACACCCGATAGAATTTAGAGGAATATTTCTATACAATAAAATCCACCAAGTGCAAAACCATTGTACTTTCAACGGTTATTACACAAAAAACAAAACAATGAAATATATCAAACCGACCATAGTTCCAACATCATTGATTCCCCCGGGAAAAGAAGGTCTAGTTTAATCCATGTGCCTTTAAAATGAAAGAAATTTCAATTTAGGCCTAATTAATTATTGATGTCGCACATGCACAATTATGTGGGATTAGCTCCCTATCATCTTCAACCAACTTACCAGCGCCGCCCCAATTAAATTATTAATTTTCCCCATTATATTTAGGATTTGCTCTTCCTCAATATCACATAATTTACACAATTTATGATAAAATAATATTTAAAATAAAGAACTTTATGTTTAGTATTCTCATCTATTTGTACCATATGTTAACTATATGAGTTCTTTGCCAAATGTTAGCCACTGACTTATTTTCTACTATGTCAGTCTTGTTAACATCTCAAGATGTTTAAATTTTTCAATCAACCACTTCATCAAATTGAAAATATTGTTACAAACACAAAAATAAGTGTATAAAATTAACTGGCTTTCCTGCTCATATAAAGATGTCTCGACTTAGGGGGTATTTGGCTGAGCTTATAAGCTCTTTAAAACAGTTTATAAGATGTTTAAGAGCTTATAAGTTCAATCAATATTTTTGACAAATTAAGTTATTAGAGAGCTTATAAGTTTTCAAAATAAGCTCTATTAAAAAAAGCTCCAAAACCTAATTTGTTTTTTAATGATCTTCTAAGTCACAAAAAAACTATAAAAATAACCCTGATATATTTTCTTATTTTCATGTTTATCCTTGTTATCCAAATATTTTAGCATCTTATAAACTTTTAATACACTATATCTTATAAGTTCTTATAACAACTTATAAGTTGTTAGAGCTCATAAGCTTTCTAAAATAAGCTTAGCCAAACACCCTCTTAGTAGTCACACTTCTTTCATTTCTTGTCCCTAGCTTCTTAATATATATAGGGATTGAGAAAGAGACATTCATACTTTAGTCAAAATAGATGATTGGCTTTTTATATTATTTCTTATCTTAAGAAACCAAAATGAATATACAAATATTTAAAAAAATCAGTTTGTTTAAGGGTTGCCCTTTGTGTTTGGTCAAGAGTACATTATATTTATAAAGATGATTCCTTATATTTGGACTTTTTTGTTATTTGAAGGGATAATTGTAAAATAAATCACGATTTCAAACCCTTGCAAATAAATCCTATATCTTTTTTACTTTGCAATTAGGACTTCCCAATATTTTCGGCAATTAGAAAAGAAGACATGAACGCCAACACAGACAAAAATCGATCAAAAAAATGACAGTGTTATTATTAAATCAATAAACTTTAAGTGTATGATTTAGCTACTACATATAAAGCCATTCCATAGTCTAAATTGCAATTCATGAACTGACAACACAAAAGTGTGACATTAAGATCGCAACATATGATTTATTTAAACTCTGAGAGTGAGAATTAAATAAACGCTGAACTCAACTTAAAATTTTAAATATGTCAGAAATATAATATTATACTGTGTACTTAGTTTGTGAATTAATGGTGTAGTTCTTTCATTTTCAATATTTCTTGTTTTGGTTAGTTTCAACTGCATGTCTTCTCAATTTATGAGAAATGGAGTACCATTGTCTATTTACATGTGAATTCAATGTGTTTTGTCATTCAATCTTATCAGTGCCATTAATCATCGTGTTTATGGCCAATAAATTGTCTGTCTGAAACAGCCATAATAGTTACGCCAGATTGCAGTTAAGCCTTCCAGCATTTTCTTAATTTAAAATGAAAAAATAAAGAAAATAAATAATAATAAAAAGCTCTCTTCTAAATTATAATCATCTTCTTTATTTATTTATTTAATATTAAACTATAATGCCTCATCATTTTGAGTTATGACTATACAATATCATTGTCTTTTATTTTATTCATAATTAACAATTGATTTCCAAGATATAAATATAAATGAGAAGGTGCGATTAAAGATTCACATCGATAATCTTTTTACTCCACCAACTAGATTATTCTATTGGACCTTAAACATGATCGGGTTATTACATTTCTTCTTTTAATTAGGATAATTTTACCTAATGTCGTTATTTGCAATACTAACGAATTGGGAGAAACTACCAAATGTTTTCAGTCATCAAACTTAATAGGTTTCTTATTAAAACTGGAAATTTTGAAAAGAAAACCTTTCTCTTTCGTGCGAATATAAGTAATAACAGCACGGCATTTTCAGATTGATGAAATAAATCCTTAAATACGTTTGCTTTCAAAATAAGATTACACTATTATTTCTTCATTAATATAATAAAATAAAACATGAGCAAGATTTAATGGAATAATTATGAAAAACATACCAGACACACTAATACACATGTATTTGTGTCGTGATAAAGATCGAATAAATTAATAGAAGGAAACCATAATTTTATTTTATTCCGGTAATTTCAAGAAAACTTCTGATTAGATATGCTTTTTATTTTTTGAAGAAATTATATATGCTATTGTTATTTATTGTATGTATACTAATGTGTGGTGAACTATGAAATAGTAATGATATATAAACGTAAGATTACAATTAATTATTAATAACTTAATGGGGTGGTCTCTTGCTCGCGTACAGTGAGACCACTTAATTAATTAGTTAATTGATTAATTATTATTAAATTAATTCTAATTAATATTAATTAATTTAAAAATCTTATTGTAAATTATTAAATAATTATTATGAATTAATAAATAGTAATTTTGAATTAATAAACCCTAATCATGAATTAATAAATTGATTAATAAAGTCTAATTGGAATTAATAAATCCTAATCATTAATTAATAAACCCTAATTTTGAATTAATAAACCCTAATTGGAATTAATAAACTCTAATTTTGAATAATAAACCTTACTTTTGAATTAATAAATCATAATTATGAATTAATAAACCCTAATTTAAATTAATAAACACTAATTTTGAATTAATAAACCTTACTTGTGAATTAATAAACTATAATTATGAATTAAAAATCAATAAATTTAATTATAAATTAACAAAATCTAATTATCCTTACTCACCATAACTAATATATAATTATTTTAACAAAAAACAAGGGTGAGCTCACGATGAGGCGGAGCTCACCCAAGTTTTTGTCTAACTTAATTAAGGATACACCAAGATAATGGATCACATGTAGAATAGCATCACACAAATTGTGACGACCACATACCTAATACGATAGTTTACTTGAAACTAATGATGATTATCATGTATAACATCATTATTTTATTTTATTTTGTACCATGGGAAACCCGCACCGCTATTCGCTTTGGGTAAACCCCACGTTCAATGCAATAGCCGCAAACCACACACGACGCCATACTTGGAAAGCCAGGGTTGGCATGCTCAAACACATAGAGGCGTTTGATGGGGTTCAACTTACTCTCGATCACGTGAACCACCTTAACCATTGGACACGTAAGATAACATCATTATTCTAGCTACTCACAAAGCTGGGTACGTAAGATAATATTGCTCGACAACGTTTATATAGAAGATTTATTATAAGATTGATTTAACTGCAAAAATAACGTCAATCTATTGAACCCAAAACTTAGTTACGAACTAAAGCAAGAAATTTCTGTTCATCTTCATTAATTAAGTGAGTACCTTGTTTCTCATCGGCCAAATATAAATCCTTACAACTTAATTTATTCTTGATGTACGTAGGCCCTCCACAATTTTGACAAATCAAGAAAAATCTAATTTAATGGCCCATCATTATAAATATAATAGTGTAGAATATATATATAGTAACCAGAAATCAATTTGGTTTGTAGATCATGATTAATGAATAATCAAGATTGATTTTAAAAATGAGATATGTTTTCTTACACAAAAGATGATGCTTTTTCAGTATTATGTTTTTCACATATAAAATATGCTTATATATGCTTTTTTATGCATAAAATAATATTTTTTTATTCTTATAATTATGTTGGTTTCTATTTACACTATTTATACATATCCCAAATGGGTGAGTCATATTTGTGGGAAGATAAGATTATTCAAATTTAAGGATAAGCATACAAAATGATGAGAATAAATACTCATGAGAATGCGATGCAATAAATAGGAATCAATGTAACGTGATATAATAAAGATGCGAGTCATGTGACTGAGTGGAACGAGCTAATAGAGTATTATCAAGTGCAAGTTAGTTTGATTTATTTATATTACCAAGTCTCACCAAACGAGTTTGAATGAGAATTAGCATATACATAGTGCTTGCAATTTTTTTGACAAAAATTAAATTAATTTTCCGAGATGATTTTGTAGTATGCAGGCCACCATAATTGATATGTAGGACTGTATCTTTCTCAGTTTTCTTTATAGAAATTTATTGGCCATTAACTCATTTTGAGCACAATTGCGGAATTGTTTTAAAAGCATGAGCAGAAATATTGTACAAAGAGTTCTGGTGAAAAGAAACTGGCGATAAAAATACCCTAAAAACAGTAAACAATAGTGCACATTAATGCCAACACATTCAAAAATTTGCATTGTGGTTCAAGACATGTTCCATCCTTTATATTTTTTAATGAATTAAAAAGCCCAACTTTTGATCTAACAAATTTTCTTATCTTATCGTGAGTTTATGCACGCACCACTCTTTTGTGAAAAATATAGTAAAAAAACTCAAACTCATTTTACAATAATTGACCATAATAAAAAAAAAACATTAACCGACAAACGTCTGAAAAAACGAAAAGAACTAAAAACTTACAATTCATAGTCAAAGAGTCTGAAATAAACTGATCTGGAAACTTAACACACTAAAAGATTATAAAACAGAAAAATTGAAAAGAAAAAATTGCTCCATCTCATGAAACAATAGTTTTTGCCTTCGATCTAAGTCCTTACAACCAAAAATTACGCCAATTGACAGGTCTATAAATTATTTGTTTTTCTTATTAGGTATTTATGATATAAAACTATTATCACCAATTATACGTTGAAATTTATGAAAAATTATTATTATTATTTTCGATTCAAACGTTGAGGAGGCGAGAATTGGAACCTCCAAAACTAAGATGGTATTTCTTCATATTTAAAGTAGAAAGTAAAAATAGCTTCTATAAAAATATAAAAATTACCCAAAAATAAATTCCTCATATTTTGTGTTATATGCTATTGGAAAGTTTATAAGTGAGCGATATGTAATAGGCATGTGAGTGATGCATGTTGCGCGGACAATTAATTAATGGCATCTGACATGAAATTAAAAGGTTTTGCATTAATACACGGTATAATATCAATTGCATTTAAATGATCATGATCTTGCATATCTCCCCATTGATTTACGAAAAATGAAAACGCATAAATAAAGGAAAAGTTATCGGCCCATACCATTAAATTCTCAGACGTGCATAAAAATGTTAATGGTGGTTTCTTCAATACCAATATCTAAATTAATTATCAATAAAAAAATTGACGAGAGAGACCATGAAAATAATTAGTCAACTTTGATTAAGGTTGGATGGAAAAGTTGAATTGTGACATGATATTCACGGACTCTGATAGTTTGAGAAAAAAAAATAGAAAATTATAAGGAGGGAGAGATCAAATAGGAACGACACATGACTAATTTGTTGGTCACAAGTTGGCCACTTCTTTGCAAGAACAAAATGCTCATAATTGATGCTTGTTGCATTGAATTTATGGATCACTGCAAAATGAGAAACATCATGTTACTTCAAGAATGAGAACATGAAGAAATTCAATTGTCAATTTTTTTTATATATCTAAATACATCTGTAAATATCGCGTCTTTAATTAAGCATTATCTTCAAGACATATGCGTTTTTATTGCATGAACCTTGGGTTATTTTTTTATGTATTTGTTTTGGATATTATATTCAAGGACATAAAAAAATTGAAAATTTCTATGATGTTTCAAAATAATTAATTTCTCGTTCACTACAAGAAAAACGCGCGTATAACGACGGGAAATTATCCATCGTGACACGACGGACCTCGATCGATCGAAGCGGTATTATACCTTAAAATAAATGTAAGACAGGGCGTCGTAATTCCGTCGTTGATTAACGATGGAACTAAGTCCGTCGGTCATAAACGACGGACTAACGACGGATAAAATCTTCGACGGATCAACAACGGAATATCAACGATGGAATAACGACGTACATAATCTATGACTTATCAACGACGGATCAACGACGTAAATCAACGACGGAAATTTTGTAGTCGTAATTCCGTCGTTGAAAGGTTTTCGCCGTTGATCAACGACGGAATATCAACGACGGACAAAAGATTGTCGTACGTCCGTCGTTGATCAATGACGGAAATATTTCAGTCGTTGATTAATTCGTCGTTGTTCTGTCGTTGAGTTTTAACACAAACACGAGATTCCTCCCTAGTTTTTTCATTCTCGCCCGAATTGAATCCTAATTTAATTTGTTGCCTTCGCCGTCGACTTTAACACGCCGTCGCCGCCGCTGCCCCCTCGCCTCCTCCGTGTACCCCACCTCGCCGCACTTTGCCTCGTCTCGTCGTACGCCCAGCCTCCTCGCCGCGATCGTGTGCAGCCTAGCTCCACCTCGCGCCGCCCTTACCTCTCCGCCGTCGCCATCCGTTTGAATTGCCACCCCCCCGCCCACGCCGCCCGCCTTGCCCACGCCACGCCCGCCCGCCCACGCCGCCTTCCCACCGCCCCCGCCGTCGCCCGTCTCGCCGTCGCCGTCACCGCCGCCCTCCCTATTCGTATATGTATACGTATATGTATATGCATTGAATGTAGATGTATGAATGTAGCTGTATGAATGTATATGTATATGCATTGATTGTGTGTATGAATGACGACATGTACGTATGAATGTAGATGTATTTATCGTGAATTTATGTGATGTATATGTATACGTATATGATCTTGAATTTAAGTGATGTTGAATGATCACGTATATATATATGTATACGTATATGAGATTGAATTTATCGTGAATTTATCGTATATGATGTGATGAGATTGAGCAATATGTGATGTGATGAGATTGAACAATATATGATGAGATTGAGTATTATGTGATTATATTTCGACGCATATGTTTAAAATGTTTTGATTGTTAACTTGTTGGGATGATAAATTCATCGTACTTCTTTGCAAGAATAAAATGCCCATAATTGATGTTTGTTGCATTGAATTTATGGATCACTGCAAAATGAGAAAAATCATGTTACTTCAAGAATGAGAACATGAAGAAATTCAATTGTCAATTTTTTTTATATGATTAAATACATCTGTAAATATCGCGTCTTTAATTAAGCATTATCTTCAAGACTTCATGTGCGTTTTTATTGCATGAACCTTGGATTATTTTTTATGTATTTGTTTTGGATATTATATTCAAGGATAAAAAAAATTGAAAATTTCTATATTGTTGATACGTGATGTTTCAAAAAATTAATTTCTCGTTTTTGAATTTAAATTTATGACATTTTAATCCCGGGATTGTAATTTTACTGAATAACCTATTTCACAAGAGTTACACCGGTGAACTTTACGTCATTTATCTGTTGAAAAAAAACTAGAATATAAAATAATCTAATTATTCTTACTCACTAGGCCAACACAGCACACCTCTTTTTTTCTTCATGCAAGATAAATCAATCATACCAATTTAGCCCATGCCACCTCAGGCTCAGCTCTTACAATATAATCAACTTTCCAAGTTAATCGTACCACTAAACTTAGAAGGGTATAGTTGTTCGGTAAAGAAAATATAAATCAACTTTTCATGTTGTATTTAGTTATATTTGGAGATATGAGCACTCTGATTTATCAAGTTATTAGTTCACAATAAGTGATTACACCCCCTTCCTCTTACATATCTACCCTAAAAAAATAGTTGTTTATTTCTTTTTTGTCCATCCCATAATTATAGCACGTTTTCCTTATAGATACACATTAATTTCTTTTTCCCATAATATACCCTCACTTAATCTTTTTTACAATAAACAGTCTTATTTGCGCATGAGTAAAATGTTATAGTAAAATAAAAATATAGAATGATATATGAAAAGAAGAAGACAACGATACAGATAGAGTAACAATGAATCAGTTTCTAAAGAACAAGGCATTCAATAAAGACAAAAATTTGAGTAAGCTCCGCCTCAACCGTGAGCTCACCCTTGTTTTTTTGGTAAAAAAATTATATATTAATTATAGTGAGTAGGATAATTAGATTTTATTAATTTATTATTAAATTTATTAATCTTTAATTATAATTTATTAATTCAACATTAGAATTTATTAATTCATAATTATAATTCATTAATTCACAATTAAGGTTTATTAATTCATAATTAAGATTTATTAATTTAAAATTAGGGTTTATTATTCAAAATTAGGGTTTTCATTTTATAATTAGGGTTTATTGATTGTGTAGGATTTATTATTCAAAATTATAGTTTTTATTTTATAATTAGGGTTTATTGATTGTGTATGATCTATTATTCAAAATTAGGGTTTATTAATTCACAATTGGGGTTTATTAATTTAAAATTGGTGTTTATTATTCAAAATTAGGGTTTATTAATTCACAATTAGGGTTTATTAATTCAAAATTAAGATTTATTAATTCACGATTATGGTTTATTAATTCATAATTACGGTTTATTAATTCAAAATTAAGATTTATTAATTCACGATTAAGGTTTATTAATTCAAAATTATTATTTATTAATTCATAATTATGATTTATTAATTTATAATTAAAGTTTATTAAATTAACTAATTTTAATAATAATTAATTAAAAAATTAATTAGGGGATCTCACTCGCACGCCAAGCAGGGAGAGTAGAGGCGGCAAAAGGCGGGTCGGGCGACCCGCCCATCGGGCTTATTGTTTTTCCTGGATAGGGTGGCCCTACCAAATGCTATCTGCAAAATATGGTAGCCCACCACCTTGATCCGGGCCATCGGGCCACCGCCAAACCCGCCTAATATTTAATTTACTAAAATATTATTTTAATTTAAAAATATTATTTTAATTTCAAAAAAATATGATAACAATAAATAAATTAAGTCTACTAACATCAATTTCAAAATAAATAAGATAAATTATGTCTACTAACATCAATTTTATTTTCTATATTTACTATTTCGTATTTACTACTAATATAAAATATAAAAAATTTAAATGTGTGGGCGGGCTTTTTGGCCCGTTAACCCCGAGCTTTTTAGTCCCAAAGCCCGATCAACCCAATGGGCTATGTGGGCGGACTTTTTAGGCCCGATTTTTTTCGGGCCACTATTTTTACGAGCCCAACCCACCAATTTCGGGTACCTCGGGCCGGCCCATCGGTCCGCCGGCCAATTTTGCCGGCTCTACAGGAGAGCACCCTTCAATAAATATATGTTTTAGATTTTGAGGCTGAACATACAAAAACTTACCAAGAAGATGAAAATAAAAATGGAAAATAGTGAAAAAAGGCTGGCCTAACCAATGCTGTATTTAACATTTATGAAAATTGAATTAAATCTCAACGTCCTCTCATTTAAGCCATTGTGTCTACAGCAGCATTAACTGATGTTACCCTACAATATTAGTCTTAACATTTCTGCTTCTTTCGGAAACCAATTTAATTATATTTTTTCTCCTTTCGTGCAAAAGGAAAAGAAAAGATTATTACCATTTAACATTAATAAAGGAGTCGATGAAACGAAAATCATGTACTGGGATGATTTGAGATTGGAGTAAAATAACTCAACATTAAATTTCCTTTTCCAGTTCCCACAGTTGTCAACTTCATTATTTTATGTAACATTCATTGAAATTTCCTGCAAAATCAATTAAATGTTGATTTATAAAGAAACCCCAATCTGTAATTAATTTCTTGTTGCATTTTCCTATGTGGGCTTTCAATGCACGATTCCAGTATAAACAGCGTCAGGTTAATTTTAAATGTTGCAGATAACCCTGGAATCGCAGTAAGATGTTTGATTGACTAAAGAAAGATTTATTAGAAATCAATACTAGTTATTGCAGTGTAACCTAATTAATATGATAAAATTTAGTGAAATATAATTCATATCAAATGAAATTATAGGATAAATTGAATTGACTTCAGCTTCCATATATATATACCCCATCCAGTGACGGAGACAAAAATTTGAAATTGGGGGTCCAAAAATATTTGAGAAGAAATTGAAATGTTTTTCCAGGGACCTACCAACATAATCTCTTTTTTCTTAAGAAGACACCATAGACATTCCCTCACTTTGAAAGTCGACCACAAACAAAAGTTGTCTACTTAATTCAAATAACTAGACGCAACACGAAAACATCGAGTTCATTATTGAAAATTTTAGATTCAAAATTATTCATTAACGGACAAATTTTCAGATTTTAAAACTCTCATATTTGATACTTCAGTTTCTCTCGTAAAGATGTTAATCTGACGAACTTAAACTTTTAACAAGTTTCTTTGAATCAATTTTTGGGATGGATAAAGAAAACGTCAAATATTTAGAATTCAAAGCATATTGAAATTTTCGTTTTCTTTCGCTGCTTTCTTTTCTCCGTAATTTATGGAATTTATTCTCTCATATACGATGCTTTCCCTTTATCAATTTTCTCTGTGCTAATTTAGATATTCAATTTTTTACATTGGAGAAGTTGAGGAAGCTTCATAGAAGATAGAGAGGAGTTGAAAAAATTCCATAAGATAAAGAGATAAAAA
This sequence comes from Salvia rosmarinus, assembly GCA_036937905.1. Taxonomy (NCBI): domain Eukaryota; kingdom Viridiplantae; phylum Streptophyta; class Magnoliopsida; order Lamiales; family Lamiaceae; genus Salvia; species Salvia rosmarinus. The sequence goes on along the minus strand of CM072820.1, from coordinate 51,845,518 downwards.
CAAAAAGAAAAGAAAAAAGAATAGAAAATCCCAAAAATTACACAAAAAATAAAGAGATATGAACGAAAAGAAAAAAGAATAAAAAAATATTGATTATAAATTGATACACAACATATAACCTCTCTCTATAATAATATATATTTTAAAATTAAAATGTAAAATTACTAAAATATGCCATTTTTTTTAAAATTATTGGGGGGGGTCGCACGCGCCGGCACACATGTTTTGGCCTTGTGTGTCCATAACTCAAAAATAGGTGACCTAACGGCCACCGCCCGACCATTCTCTATAGAATGAGAGATCCGAGGGGGGCATGGCCCCCGGCCCCTTACTGCCTCCATCCCTGACGCCATCCTATTCCTACTCCATACTATACTGAAATTTCTAATTCGTGTAAATTTTATGTCAAAGCAGTTTTAACTTAACAATGTTCTTATATATGTAAGACTGGTTCATTGGAACATGCACGACAACTGAACATAAATCAGGAAATCAGTTAAAACGTCACTATAAGTTGGTACCCTCACACAGTCAAATCTAAGCTTTATAGTTTTATTTTACAAAAATAACTTTATATACATAACTCTTTGATTTAGTTGAAATTCGTTTAAAGTTCTTTGATCCTCTAAATAGTCTAATAAATTTAAATACAATTTGTGATCGTGAAAAACAATTAATCTTAACATTTACATAGTTGGCCGAATTAGAAACAATTATACTATCGGTGAATTTATTAGAAACAGTGAAGCCTGACAACTCAAGGGAAATAAAGTTAATTAAATACATGATAGGTTAATCTTTCGACTTTTCAGATAAGGCTTAGACAGTTTGGTGAATTCAATAATCTCCTGGATATATTTTCTCCGAAGGTTAGTTTCAGGAGAATATAAATAAAATAATTTAAATATAGCATATACTACATAGCAAGTGCAAAAAGAATGGAGAATTGTTAGGTCCATAATATTTTCTATCTAATTATAGTATTATCTAAATTTGATATTTATGTTTCATGAAATTTGCAAAGTCTATTTTGTGCACGTTCAATGGGAATAGTGATAGTAAGTCGAGTAGATATTAGACTAGATATGTCGTTAAATATTAATTGTCCAATTCCATTGGCTCTTGATATGTCATTAAATATTAATTGTTAATATCTGATTTGAGCCATTAACTAGTGATAACATTTTCTTTTTTCTGTTGCCACTACGACAGAAATTTTCTACTTGCAGTGATTTTATGTGTATACATCTTATTAATGACATCTCTATTAGTTAGTGATATCAAACAATAATTGTTTGTGAGAATCAATACAGAAATTAGTCTTATCGAATAGCATTTAATAAATCACACGATCACATACTGCAAAATTATAGACAAACAACAATTAAAGAGAGGTGAACTTCACTTATGTCACGACCCACCGATAGCAAAAATGTTGCATAGAGTTCTAAGGAATAAAAAGTTAGGTTTGCCTTTATTGGATTCATCAGACCGAAATTAAAGCCCAATTTACACATATCTTATCAGTTTAATGTCACTAATGAAACAACATGTGAAACAGTGGAAGCAACTTTAGCTATCAATATAATTCAGATTGCTCAATCAAATTAATTAGCTATATAGGTTATCTACTGTATACAAACAAGTATCGAGTAAGGATCACATAAAATATACGTAGAGTGAAATAATTTTCGTGAATAAGTTTGGTCTATACTTATACTATCATATACCATTTTACGGGGTGTGTTAGTTGGATGACCCCGCAGGATCCCAGAAAAGTTAGGGCTTTATACTTGTCCCAAAAGGGGAAGCTCTCCCCCTAGAGTCCCCACACTTCATCCTTATGAAATGTGAGATGGTAAATCACGGTAACTTAACAGTTAAATAGTTAGAAAGATTTTTGCATAGTATCCACAAGAAGTCACCTTAAAGAAGGTAAAACTCTCGTACTACGACTGATAAGAATCGATCATTGGTCCTTATCCCAAATCTAATAGCTTTTAACCAACTGAGAAGTCGACTTTATACTATTCTTACCTTTAAGGCAACATTGTCTTATTGCAGTGTCGTTGAAAAAGGTCAGTTGATTATTTGAGATTGTTTGTTCGAATCCACTAATGGGATTTTTGGGCCCAAGCGAGATTTAAGGCATTTTTTCATGTTAAAACTTAGTAAAGTTTAATTTAAAAAGGGCCCTTCTTTTTTTTTCATATAATTAAGAGCCCGTGTGAGCTTTAAGGCCTTTTATCTTTTTTTTATATAATTTAGTAATTTTTTGTTTAAAGCGCAAGCGAGATTTAAGGCATTTTCCTCTAGTTATAATTTTATTAAAAAATAAGCTAATTCTATACATAGCCCCAATTTTACTCATTGTAACCCCATATATAAAAAATATTTATCAATTTTCAATTGTGTCCCTATATAGACTATAGCCCCCAATATAAATAAAAATATTTCCTATTACTTCACAATCCCCAGGATGGATTGAAACTCGTCGTTAGAATTGAAGGAGAATATTCATGGAATGTGAGGAGTCTTCGGAAGTTTTAACGTTATTATTTTCTGATTGTCTGAATGATTGATCCTCGACGGAGTAAGATGATGCGGAGAGGTAGAGTTTGTTTTGGTATTTGACGGTATCATATCATTAATCGGAGAAAGGAGATGCCGAAAAATTTTGAGAAGAAAAATGATTTGCTGGAACCAATTGAAAATTAAGCATTTACTTCTTATGACTCAAATTATCAAACAATTTGTGTGCTAGAGTCTAGAGAGCAATACAAATAAAAACAACCAGATTCGACGGAGTTCTTCTTTTATTTTGCAAATTTATAGGGTAATAACATTTATTCAGCACTTTTTTTCGCGAACAATACTCTCTCTATCAACACTAGAAATAAAAATATGGTCATTGTGCAAATATTTGGAAATTAACCTTCCATTCAATGTTTATGGAGAATCCTGCTCGATCGGAATAATTATAAAAAATTAATTACATTCACAGTGAATATTCGAAACATATTTATTGTTAAGAATTTGATTGGGCGGCTGCAGGAATAAAATTGTAAATTGATAAATAATTTTAATATTTTTATATATGTGGTAACTATGGTAAGTAAATTGGGGGCTATGTTTAGAATCACCCAAAAAATAATTATAAAAGTTTTGTATTTTTATAAACCATTAATATACGGCGTAATTTAGGCCCAAGCGAGATTTAAGGCATTTTTTCTTTTTATAATTTAGTAATTTTTCTTAAAAGGGCCATCTTTTTTTTATATAATATAGTAAAAATGAAAAAAAAGGTCTGCGTGAAATTGAAGGCCTTTTTTTTCTTTTTACTATTTAGTAATTTTTTTATTTAAATGACCGGAGCGAGATTAAGGCTGTTTTTCTAGGTATAATTTAGTAAAAAAGTTACTTACAATTTCTTTTTATATTTTTGTAAACTATTAATATAGGCCCTAATTTTAAGAATTTGCGCAGGCCCTAGTTATCTTAGCCCCACCTCTACATAAAAATGCATGCGTCGTGCTAGCAATTGAATTTTTGCATATGACCGGAAAAGAGGGGATGCTGAGGAAAAGATGGGTTGGATACTAGCAATTTGGATTTGGGCTACGGTCAAGTTGGGCCGCTGTCAAGGACTTACGTAATTATTTACTATTTATATTTGTATTTCAATTATGTTGATTTACAACATTTAGCATATATAACTCGGAACCGATCTTTTCAACCAATTTTTCAAATTAACAATTTAAATTAAATGATGATTTCATGTAAATTTCATTCCATTTACTACTTAAAATGTTACGCCAGTAAATTGCATCAGAATTATAACCACCGAAATTCCTGAATTATTTGATTTGTCATATTAATTTTTTTCCTTATAAACAATATCTTTTTAATGTTTATTGGTTTCTTATCCATATCATTTCACATGATTCTTTATTAATCTATTATACTTCATATTTCAATTTAATCGATATAAATTCAAAATATATACATCTTCATGTGATTATAATGTTATTGTAATTTATGATAGACAGAGGGATACAATTAAGTCAGAAAGATGTCTTTGGTTATGTTAAAATCTTCAAGGATGTGAGAAAATAGATCATATGTGGGGTGCCACCACGAAACAGATCATGCATGCAACAAAATAAAAAAAATGCAAATAAAACAAAAATTTGCATGTTGGCAAACAGGCACGCTGTTGTGCGCCATCATGCTACGAAAGAGTAACATGCATATGACAAAGAAAGAGTCATGCATATAACAAAACAAAAACTTGCATGTTGGCCAACGAGTGATGAGGTGATGTGCCAATGCGCGTTGTGCACCAACGTGCCACGAAATAAAAACATGCATATGATAATACAAAGTCATGCATATAACAAAACAAAAACATGTATATTGGCCAACAGACGTTGGAAAATGTGCGAGCATATGCCTCATCATACTTTAAAACGGAAACTCATATGCATGTTTGTAGGGTTGTCCAAATGGTATTTAGTTCTCGGTTAGAACCAAATTGAACGGTTGCGATTAATCAAAAATTGAAAGTTCGATATCAATTTGCGGTTTTCTTTTGAGAATTTAACTTTCTTTGGTCCAATCGATTTAGAACTGATTTTGTTATTTATTTATTTATTAATTAATTAAAAATTCTAGAACTTAGTTTTAAATTATTATTTTCATTATTAATTAGATATTTTAATTAGTTTTAATAAATTTCATTTATTATTATTATTTTAATTATTAATTTATTTATTTTGATTTTTGGTTAATCGAAAATCGAATGATAATAACCGATTGATTTTCAGTAAACCAAAAATCTAAATCGATTTGGTTTCGATTCCATTTGTTCCAATTAATTCAGTTCAGTTAATTGAAAATTTCGATTCGATTAATCAAAATCGAACCGCTTTCCACCCCTATATGTTTGTGTTCAACCATATGCATATATTTCTTCAATAACATGTATAAGTTTTTTATATCACATAACAAATAAAATTACGATTTTATACTTACTGTAGTGAAATCAGCAAAAATCGACTTTAAAAATCCGAAAAATTCTCCATCATAGGATTTATGAGATAAATAGATAAAATTGATTACTACATACTACCTGAGACTTGAGTTTTGGGGAGGATGTTAACAGAGGCGATTTGGAGATTTTCTAATTTTGGGAGAAATTATTTTGTTGTATAATATTGGAATCACCTAATGTTGAGATTGGGCCATTAGCTCTTTCTTTAAAGCACTTTTTACTTGGTCCTTCATTCTTATGTATATTGCAGTGGGTGCCCACCAAAAAACAATGTATCAGAATTAAATATGTTCGGTTTACTCTTTCATAAATATTTAAAATAATATATGAGGATAATGTTTCTAACAAAAGTTATAATCATTTAACTATGAGTATATCATTGTATACTTCTTTTGGAATCTTGTAACCAACTCTCTACAACTTTATGAATTAGATGGTTCTATTCATAAATGAATTATACTCTACGACTTGATTATCTAATAGGAAAATCGTGTGAAATCGAATTTCCACAAAATCATAGCTAAAATTTTGTTTTTATATAGTTAATTATTTTCATTGTACTAAGGTATGTCATAATATTATTTATTTTGTCTACACAAAGTAAAATTATATTTGAATTCATTTTGGGAGTACAAAGGAAAAGGACGCGAGAATAAATAGTCAAATGTAGTTACCCTTGTAACATTATTAACCTATATTTTTTCTCAATAAATGATCAACTGGCCCATCGACTATTGGCTGATCGCGGATTCAGAACTACCATCTCAAGTTCGAAATATGCATGCCAAAAAAAACCAATGTATACAAATTCCTTGAGCAAATAAATATAGTAGAAAACTGGAAACGTAAAAAAGAAGAGATCTACTATGTTTTTGTTTGGATATAGTATTTGTATTCTCTAATAGATGGAGAAATTCTAACTACTAAATGTATATGTTTTATGTTCGAATCTATCTTAATGTACAAGTAACTTTTTATTTCATTACTTCTTTAATATTTATCTCCATACAACGATCCATAACCAATACAGATAAAGTAAATTATCTAGGTAGACTAAGGCCATATACCAGAGACTTAACCTAGCCCTCATAGAATTTAAAAGTGGTGGTCTTATGTACGTATATATGTGGATTTTGATACTTTTCTTCAATATAAATAATATTTGATATTTTTCTTCAATGTAAATAATATCTAAGCAAATGATATTTCTTTTAATATAAATAATATTTTTTTAATAACAAATGATACTTTTGTCCGTCCACACGATGCGAAAGGATATACAAGAATTTTTGTGAATTTAAAATCATGAAACTTAACCACGAAACTTGATTCACCAAAAGTAATCATAATAACTTCTAATCAACTTATAATAATAGAGTTCGCAACTTGAACGTGAAAAGAGATTAATTTGAAGGATGAAAAACTTTGTTCCAAAAAGATAAGCTTTTTCCTGGAAGCTCTCACACTCCAGTCCCATGAGAATATAAGGAAGCAAATCATGAGAACTCAACGATTAATAAGCTAGGAGGACTTTACCTAGTGTCCACAAAGATCCACCCTGAAGAGGGTGAAACTCCTACGTACGCTGCGGCTACCTGGACTCGATCATTAATCCTTGTTCCAAATCTACTAATTCTTAATCAACTGAGCTAAGTCTTTTGGAAGGGATGGAAAAACCTTACTGGAATTAAAGACATCATTGCTTTTATTATACCCGCAAACAAACCAAACACACGAATCACAGTAACAACTTTGACGCTCTCAAATCTCAATCAATTCATCACGAAGAAATATTCAATTTTTTAACACTCTCAGCCAGGGCAATATTCGTCAAGCTATAACCTCCATCAACCACAATATTCTGCCCACTTATATACTTAGCCTCGTCGCTAACCAAGAACAATGCCGCCTCCGCCACGTCATCAACTCCGACCACTTCCCCCTTCAAATTCGCAATCTCCGACACGAACTCCTCCACCTCCACCTTCTCCGTCATTCGGAGCGCAGCCATGAGCATCGGGGTGGGGACCCCGAACGGGGACACGCAGTTCACGCGTATTCCGTAGGCTCCCATCTCAATGCACAAGTTCTTTGTCAGCCCCACGAGCGCATGCTTCGAAGCCACATAGGCATGGGCCACGGAGCCGTGGGTGACAGAGGCCACGCTAGAAGTGAAGACGATGCTCCCCTTCGCGGCCGGGATCATTACCCGGGCCGCGTGCTTCGCGCACATGAACGCGCCGAAGACGTTGACGTCGAAGACCCGCTTCACGTCCTCGTATTCCGCGGCGAGGATCCGGCTGTTGTTCTTTCCTGTGACGGCGGCGTTGGAGAACATTATGTCGAGCTTTCCGTACTCGGAGACGGCGAAGTCGACGGCGCCCATGACGTCAGCCTCGATCGCCACATCGCAGTGGACGTACGAGATGACCTCGTGGGACCCGATGTTACGGCACACGGCCCGCCCTAGGTCATCCTGCACGTCCGCGACAATGACCTTAGCGCCGTGCCGGACGAAGAGCTTCGCCGCACACTCGCCGATGCCGCTGGCGCCGCCTGTGATGACGGCCACCTTGCCTTCCAGCCTGCAAAATTGTGCATCGGTCACGTTGAAAATGTTATATTGGACTAATTGGACCTATGAAAGGAATAGTAGATATCTTTCATATTGTGTAGACAATCGAATTAATGTATTGCACACGAAAGTTTAGCACATATTTCATCCATTCGCATATATATATATATATATTCATTTGTAGGTTGTGTACGTGTCTTACCTTTTAGCCATTGATGCAGCAGGAATTAAGGTCCCTTTGTGGTGGGAAATCGATGTTTGGATGGAATATATAGACTTGAGGTGGACAACAAGATCTAGTTTCATGTGCATATATCAGATTTTTTGTTTTGGGTCGTAGGAAAAGACGAAATAATGTGATGTATATGACATGGATCAATAATTTAATAAATATACTGCCATTTATGAAATAATTATATATTCTTGTCTGCTTCTTCCCGTGTCACCTTTTTAAATTTAGTAGGTAATTATTATTATTGTTTATTTATTTGTTTTATGTTATTTTTTTGTGTCGGAATATTTAATTAGTTTTGATTCGTATTAGGTCGGGTTGGTTTGATGGTGGCTAAAGATATTATTAGTTTATTATAAACTCTATTGTCGCGAGGTGACAGTTAGAAGGGGTCTTGTAAAAATAATTTATTTCGTCCTTTTAATATAATTGCCTACTTAAATAACATCAAAGTTTTTTTTTTCTTTCTAATATACTTATCCAAGTAGGAGAAAACTATATTTGAACGGAAATAGACGGAATTTCTTTAGTTTATTTGGAGATATCGTTTGTGCTTCATGAAGTTTTATCATCTATGTATAGGGGTGTCTAAACTGTTTTCGGTTTTCGGTTAGAACCGAAACCGAACCGAAATCGACAAATTTGATTAACCAAAAACGACAAATTAGTTTAATTATTTGTTAAATATTTTATTTATTTATAATAAGTTTTAAGTTTTTTAATTATTATTTTATTTATTTTAATTATTATTTTTATTAATTAATTTTAATTCGATTTTTCGGTTAACCGAAAACCGAACCGTCGGAACCAATAGGTTTTCGGTTAACCGAAAATTTAAAACGGTTCGGTTTCGGTTCCATTTTTTTTGGAGAAATTCGGTTCGGTCAACCGAAAAATTCGGTTCGGTTAACCGAAACCGAACCGTTTAACAGTCCTATCCATGTACATAAATATTCAATTTTTTTTGTAAAGAACGACCATATGAGATCTAAAATTTTATCTATATATATATAGCGAATGGATCAGATATGAATGATTTTTTTGTAAGAAATAAAAATAAATCTAAACCATTGATTTTAGTAAATCAATTGACATGATTTATTTTCGTTGTACTACAAATTATAACTATATGTGCTAAAAAAATTCCGTGTTTATGTCAAAGGTTAAATAAGTAATTTTATCTTTTAAGAATCAGTGTTTTTCCCTTAATTTAAGGAAAAATACAGTTTTATACTTATTTTTAAGGATTTGTTGTAACTTATTCTTTAAATCATTATCTGCAACATTATTTCAGTTTCAATACTTAATATATACAAAATTATTTGTGATTCAAACTAACAAATTCATAGAAAACTTAGGTAAAATAATATATATATATTGATTCATACGTGTGGTTCTATATAGCACTCGCAATACAAAAAACGCGCAAAACAAATGACGGATTAGCGACGTTAAAATTTGGGTCGAATGTCTGACGGATTAGCGGCGGAACTCTAACGAAATAAAATAACGGCGGACTTGCGGCGTATTTAACGCGGAAATAATATAACGCCGGAAAATACGTCGTTGATCCGTCGTTGTATTTAACGACGGAAAAAATCCGTCGTTAAATTAACGATTTTTATTTATTTTATTGTAGACTTTAAATAACCGTCACGATCCGTCAGAAATTAACGGATTTTATTTATTTATTTTTAATTATTATTACGACGGATTTATTCCGTCGTTAATATTATTTTTAGTTTTATTTATTCTAAATAAATTTTACTGACGGAATATATTCCGTCGTTAATAATAATTTTTTATTTTTTTGCGTCAAGAATTACAATGACGGAATATTGAGTCGTTAGTCCGTCGGTAAATCTTAACGACGAGATGAATCCGTCGTTATATTAACGGATTTACCATTTTAATTTTCACATATTCTAACGACGGATAATGTCCGTCGTTAACATTATTCCGTCGTTAGTACGTCGCTAAAGTGTTTTAATTATAGCGACGTAGTATCCGTCGCTAATCCGATGCTAAAAATTATATTACGACGCGTTCTTCCCCAATTTCATTACTCTGCTGGCTTCAAACCCTAGCTCCCCATCCCTCGCCCGCCCCCATCCCCAGCCGCCGCGTCGCCCGCCTCCGGCCGTGCGCCGCCTCATTGTCATGCCGCCCGCGCAGCACCAGCCCACCCCCCTGCCTAAGCCCGCCCACGCCCCGTTATAACCCGTGCCCCATCGCCACCAAATGCTCAGCGATCCGTGTATGAGTATATATGTATATATGTATTTGTATATATGTATTTGTTGATTTATATATTGTATATATATGTATGTATTTATGTATGTATTTGTATAACATTTGGTATATATGTATGTATTTATGTATGTATTTGTATATATGGAATTATGAGTATATATGTATGTATTTGTATATATTGGTATATTGGTATGTATTGGTATATTGGATGTATAATTAAATGATTTGATGCAAATGGATGTTCATATTGGTATGTATTGGTATGTATTGGTATATTGGTATGTATTGGTATATTGGATGCAAATGGATGTTCATATTATTTATCGAATATTTGATTATCGATAGTTATTAATCCTCGTGACAACAACTTAGCATCTATTCTAGGAGGTAAAAGGTATTCGATTATTTGACCGTGGCATATGGCTCATTGTGGATCTGAACCGAATCTATGATCCACTTCCAATCTCTACAGAGATCATTGAACTATTAAAGGTTGCGCAGACGCAATATGGTTGATGTTAACACCATTAGTAATGCACGTTAATTCAACGGGCAAATTTTTTTGGTTTATCTACGGTGATGATATCGTGCAATATAGATAGAGTTTGAAGCTGATAGTACCTTTCATATGTTAACTTAGTGTCGAACAATATAGTAATTGAAAGAATAAACTGTTGTAGCTAGGACATGATATGCTCGGTTTATTATTTGAATACCAATGCATAGCATTTCATTGGACAACATTATTTTTGACATTATTTAATGAGATTAAATTGGGGCCGCTATTTATATAATTCTTGAATAATAATTTATAAATGTTTTTACGTCAAAAATTTTAGGTTCGAATGCATCATTACGTAATTTTTTAAAAATTATTTATTTAATTGAATTTGATGAAATAATTTTAATTGGGGTAGTTGAAACAAGCGTGATTTATGCGCAACACAATAAACTCCAACACTAATGAAATTTGATTAGTGGTTATTTAAAAATAATAACGTATGCATAGATAAATAATCGAAGTTTATTTGATTAGTGGTCTTTTTATGGTTCAACGAATGCATAGATGATAACGTATTTAAAATAATGCACCGACGAGAGCACGAACTCTAAATCCAAAATAAAGTATCACAAAGAACAAAATATAATACCGAAAACCAAAAGTAAAACGAATCACAAAACAAGAGTACTATTAAGAGACAACGAAAATGAATAGATAGAGGGCTATGTGCTCGTGTATTTGTGTGTGTGAGAGAGAGAGAGAGGAGTTTTAATACCATAAATTTTGAGCGGTCTTTGCCAAACATGATTTTGAAGAATCGGTCGACAATACGCAAAAATCCTCCCGCTTCCATGAGATCTCTCACATTCCATGCTTTGATCAACACATGTTATGCCTCTTGAAACCATCTTCTTCTCACCGTTGTAAAGTGATCTCATTACAACACATTGTTTAAATTGTTAGCTAAGCCACTACCAGCCAACAAACACCATGCTTTTAACACCACTGAGTTGGAACGTTAAATAGATCTCAACATTCTCACCGTTTCCAGTCGTTCGCGGAAGCAAGGCCGACGGTGGCTCGACGGCTTCGGGCATCTGCCTGGTGACGGTGGATCTGGAAGGAAGGTAGAACTCTAGTAGTGAAATTGGGGTAAATGGTAACAGTTAATTTTGGGTCTTTTTAAGGGTAGAAAATCAAACGACTCCATTGAATAAGGTAATTCTCCCGGGTGAAGCAATAATTAAGATTGAATGAACTCATTTAATTATTTTTCTTTTTTCAATTAAATATACAAATTTAAAGTTAGCGATGGACTCGAATCCAAATATTTGATTTCACATATTAATCACTCTATTCTATCTTCCGACTAATACATAATTTCATTTAATTCTAAAACTTCTCGTTGGTTATTATTAAAATCGATCACTAATTATTATATCCACAACTTGTTAATCGATAGCTTTCCATGCGCGATAAAGGCACCAAAGCTTAATTTAACAATAAGAAAAACTATGCATATATAAAAAATCATATTGAAGAATATAGCGAATTATAACTTTTATTATATATTTGGAATATACATGTCTTTCTATGTACTAGATATACAAAGTTCAAAATATTTTCTATGTATCCTTAAAATACATAATACGCCAATCTTCCAATATATCTTTATAAATATAATAATATAAAAGGTTTGGATAATAATCATATCCTTAGTGTTATGATAAAATAATAAAAATAATAACGTATGCTAAGTTATAATAAACTTCAATTATAGACACTTGAATATACATAATTGAAGTGATAAATAAACTTCAATTATTTATCCACTTCAATTATTTATCCACATAAAATTTTGGAGAAAAATGAAAAGGAGGCGAGGGTACAAATTCTAACGACTAGAGCCTAAAAATCAAAATGGGGTCACTAACCTTTTTATGTGAATAGAAACTTATGTTTAAATAAATGAAATAGTATACACGATGACCAATCTATCACGTACCGCTCTAATCCAAAGGACAGTTAGAGAATCTGAGCTTGGAGCGATGAATGCAAAACAATTGATAGAATAATCAAAGATTTCGTAATAATATTTATCGAACTTCAATGATCAAACCTTATTTACAAGGCAAAAACAATTCAACCCTTATTCACAAGGCAAAAGTCATATACATATGTAAAGGCTACGAGTTCCTTTAACGATGGGTTCGATAATTCGACAGACAAAATCATCACAATAACATACAAATTTTGAGTAATATCAATGAAAGCATGTGAATGCATATATGACGATATGCATCCAAGGGTTCTTTCTTTCAAACATAATAAATATCAAAAGACCCCCGACTACTCAACATCTCCGCCCATCACCATCACTTAATCAATCACACATTTAAAACAAATATGCGGTAATCGAAGTACAAATAATGCACTCGATGGCTCATGCCAAAATAATTTATCAAGTTTGAATTACTCGCCTCACCACAAGAATACACGAGGTTTTGATTTGAAATACTCGTGCTTACTAAACATTTTCGTCATTTTAATAAATATCGCTGCCAAGCATTTTCCACGTATGTATGATCCACATCCACCACAATCAAATCATTCACAATTCCTCATACTGGAGAGGAGGCCTCCTATCACAGACGCCGTGATCGCCGAGCACCCTTTCAAAGACACAAATACAAAATAATCGGTGCACAAAATCCGAGCCATCTCGGACGGGATACTAATTCTCCATCATTCTTGGGGTACTTCCAAAATACGAATTCAAGCATGTCATAAAGTGGGGCTACCAACATTATGCATCAACAATCATGGATTGGATACATACATAAAACATAAACATTTTGGGTGTAATTAAATAAATCAGCTCATAATTATCGCTTTCAATAAAACATCATAAATAAATTATTTGGTAAAATTCTACCAGTTTGAGTATAGTAAAGCCCACCTTACTTGAACTCCGATTTCACTATCGTGCTCTCTCCTCGTTCGAGTGACTTCACGTCCCACCTTTACGCAAAATGTACGCTTAGTGCGTTGGCACGCCGAGATTTTCAAAGTTCATTCAACTTTGATAGTTAAATTAATAATTGAAGTTTGGATGATTCTTTATACGCCTTAATACGCTGAAACGACGGCGTATATCAATAAAATAATTCTCGATATCGAGAGGCGTAATATGATCTACGCCTCATTTTAACCTTTAGTTAAACAATTAACGATAATAACGTTATTCAATAAAGTGATTTCATTTATGAAATCTTTTCTCACAAATGAGATATTCTTATAAAAGTAATACGTTTTCACGTATTAACGTATTTAACTAACGATTTAAACGTTAATTTCAAAAGTCAACCATTTTGACTTTTCTTAATAAATTTTCAATAATTCATATTTTAACGAATAAAATCAATATAAATCGATTTTCAATCGATTTATTTTAATAAAACTTTAATTCTTGATTTTCACGTAAATCGATAAACTTAATTAATATTTTCTTTCAATATTAATCTTTTAATGCATTAAGCATTATTTACGCTTTTAACGTTATTTAATATAACGTTTCGTCATAAACATAATATTCTATGTTTAATAATTCTCGAAAATTTTTAATATGTCTAAATTAATTTCTAGACATATATTATATTATTTTCTTAATTAAAAAGGAATTAAAATTCCTTATTCTATTTAATATAGCTCACGGCTATAACAAAAATTTTTCCTAACTTGTTCCAAAAATTCTTCTAAATTCATATAGTGTATTATTTTACACTATAATCATTAATATGTATTAATATCACTATAGAAAAATTTGGAACTCACCTATATACATAGTATAGGTCACGGTTTTATCACAAATAAATCCAATAAATTTTCAAAAATTCTAATAATCATACACTAGGCTCCAATACCAATGTATAACATAATTATAACCTAAAGTTTTATAAAATCAAACTATACATCATAGAACCATTAATTGTAGCTCACGGCTACTTAGGGTAATAAATACCAAACAATTTTATAAAATCCTATAAAATTACACTATGCTTAAATACTATCATGTAACACTAATACATCATAATATTACATTATAACACATTATAAACCATTTAACCTTTAATCCTAGGTCACGGCTATTTCAATTAAAAATAAATATACACATCCAAAATTCTAATAAATTTCTACATCACCTAATCAATACCCTAGATCAATAATATGCTATTATATCATGCATATAAAAATTATACAACAAGGTTCCAAGCTTAGCTTATTCACGGCATTTTTGGAATTTTACACAAATAGATTCCAAAAATTTCTAAATTAATATCATGCACTCCTACAACAATATAGATCAACAATCCAACCTTAAATCATGCTTAGAAATTTTCGAGCATCATCAAAATAATTTAAATAAATTGCTTAGCTTATGAAATAAATTATCTATGCACATATTAACATATGTAACATAATTTCTAAGCTTATAAACATGCTAGCATGATTTCTCACAATTAATACATGCTTGGAAAAATAAATCAACCATTGATTATTGAAAACTTAGGTATAATCGAAGCTCGCTCGATATCTAACCTCGTTAACGGTATCGATTTGGTGTAGGATGATTAATGCTCAAGCTATTGGGGATGGAAATGAAGAAGAATGTTTGGTTTTCTAAATGGAGAGCTCACTGGCGAGTGTTTGAGAGGAAGAGATGAAAGTGTTTAAGTGTTAAGTTTCAAAACTATTTATATATTCTTAGCTAATCAAAAGAATTGAAACACTCTCACATGAGCTCTCTCTCGCTCTTACACTTGCAAGACATTAATTTCTTAGTCAAAGTGATTAGGTCATACATGAAATATCTTCTTACAATTCATTTACTACTTTGTGCTTTATTAAAGGAATTTTGGGAGAAACAAAATTTATTTTGTTTCATGCTCCAAGTGCCGTAAGCCCAATCGTAGAGGGAGAAGAAAATTTTCAGATTTTTTACAATTGTAACATGCATGTAACATTTTACACTCTATCCCAAATATTTGTAATACATCATCAAGCTTTCCAAGTCAATTTAATCGGCTCTCACTCACAATTTAATCCCACTTGCATGAATTACTTGGTTAGAGTGCAATTAGATCACACTTGCATGATTTAATTCAAATCATAGCAAAGTGTAGCAAAATTAACGTGAATCATGCCACACACACACTCACGGCTATTTCAAGAAATAAATGCCCAAATTTTGATTTCATGCTATTTATACATATATATCATAATATATGTTTTAGATGATAAATTATATCATAGGAAAAATTATTAGAATTAATCCATAGATAGAAAACCCTAATTCTCGATTTAGGGTTTTGAGAATCATTAATAATCAAAAATATCATTCCAAAATTTTCTAGCATTATTTCAATGCTAAATAATATTCTAATTATATAAAATAATCATAGGAATTTAAATATCATAATTCCTTGATCGTTAGACCGATTCTCAAGTCATCTCTAAACGTTAACGCTTGAAACGCCTCAAACGTTAAATATCGACTCATCTCAAAATGGTCGTAATAAAGCTGTAATCACTTTATTAAATTATTCCAATAATAATGGAATTAAATTCTAAGCTTAAAACTTAGAAAATATCACGAGCATTTAATTATCGATACGTAATCGACGTTGAAATTATAATCGTTGAAATCGTTACATTCGTGTTTCTCAATTCACATTCATTCGTGAATTGTACATAGGAATTTATTATTCCAAAATAATCGAAATCGTTATTCGATAATTTATTAATCAAATTATTATAATAATATTCTAATTTACTAATTAATATCGTAATTAGGCGTTTAAATAATCGGGTATTACATTCCACCCCTTAAAAAATTTCGTCCCGAAATTTACATACCTCGAAGAGATCGGGTATTTTTCTTTCATTGCGTCCTCAAGCTCCCACGCGGCTTCCTCTTGTCCATGATGCTTCCACAAGACTTTGACTAGTGGAATCGATTTGTTCTCAATTCTCGAACCTTGTGGTCTAGAATAGCCATAGGTTCTTCATTATAGCTCATATCCGGATTGAGGATCACGTCGTCTTGATGGATCACATGCTCGGGATCGCATACGCACTTTCTCGAGTTGTGACACGTGAAAACATTGTGCACGCTTTCCCGGACTTGACGGAAGAGCCAACCTATAGGCGATCGGCCTATTCTTTCAAGGATTTCATAAGGTCCAATAAATCGGGTCTTAACTTTCCTTTACTCCAAACCTTATTATCCCTTCGATGGAGAGACCTTTAAAAGACTTTGTCTCCATCCTAAAATGTAGCTCGATCTTCGCAGACGTAGAAGACTTTTGTCTATCTTGAGCTTCCTTTATTCTTTGCCTAATTTGGCGTCTGATCTCAATCATTTCGCTTATAGCGTCGGCCCTAGGATTCTTCTTTCACCCACTTCATCCCAAAGAAAGCGGTGATCGCATTTTCTTCCATATAAGGCTTCATACGGGCCATATCGATCGTCGCTGATAGCTATTGTTGTAGTAAATTCGATGAGAGGTAAAACCTCTTCCATTTTCACCTCGATCCAAAACTACATTTCTCAACATGTCTTCGAGTGTTCGATCGTCCTTTCCGATTGTCCATCGGTTTGAGGGTGAAAAGTCTTATGAAATTTAACTTCGTGCCCAATTCTTTTGTAAGCTAGTCCGAATCTTGAAGTAAATTTTGAATCTCTATCGATGTGATAGTTTTCAGTACTCCATGCAGCGCATAATTTCCTTTACGCATACCGGGCTAGCTTATCGCACCCGTGGGTAATCCGAATTAGCGTAAAATGTGCACATTTGGTGAGTCTGCCCACTACTACCCATATAGCGATTGTCACTCTTTTAGACCTTGGTAAACCCGTAACAAAGTCCATAGCTATATCTTCCCATTTTCATTCGGTATTGCCAAAGGCTGTAGCTTTCCGTAAGGACGTTGGTGTAATGCTTTTACTTGTCGACAAGCAAGACGGTAGCTACAAAAGAGGCTATGTCTCTTTCATACCTTCCCACCGAACTTTTTCTTCAAGTCTTGGTACATTTTGTACTTCCCGGATGGGTCAGTATAAGGTGTGTCATGAGCTTCACTCATGATTTCATTCCAAGATCGTTGTTGTCTCAGGATACACAATCTTCCTTCAAATAATAAAGCATTGTCTCGGTGCTTGAAAATTTTTCATCCTTCCGTCCTTACTCGGCTCTTGCTTTTTCAACTTTTCTCCATCCTTCGCCTTCAATGATTCTTTTCCTCAAGTCGACGTCAATGTGAGTGTAGCAATACAATTGTGATCGCCTCGGTTGTTCAACCAATTCAATCTTCATCATTTCAAACTCTTCAATGAGTTTTTCTTCACTTGTGAGAGACATCCCAATTTGCTTTGACTTTACGACTCAAGGCATCGGCTACAACATTCGCTTTGCCCGGGTGATAGTTTATACCACAGTCGTAGTCTTTTACCAACTCGAGCCATCTTCTTTGTCTCATGTTTAGATCTCTCTGCTCGAAAAAGTATTTTAAACTTTTATGATCGGTAAAGATTTCACATCTTACTCCGTAGAGATGATGTCTCCATATCTTTAAAGCACGCACTCTCGCCGCTAGTTCCGCATCATGTGTTGGATAATTTAATTCATGCGGTCTCGGTTGTCGAGATGATAGGCTATCACTTTTCCACCTTGCATTAACACACGGCTAATCCATTTTGGAAGCATCCAGATAGACCACGTATTCTTTATCTCGCTCGAACTGCTAATACGAGGGCGAGTTAACTTTTCCTCGAGTCCTGAAATTCGCCTCACATTCATCACCCATGTGATTTAATTCCTTTTACGAGTAGTTGGGTTATTGGTCTTGCTATCTTGAAAATCCTTCGATGAATCTCCGATAGTAACTCGCCAATCCCAAGAAACTTCTAATTTCATTTTGTGTCCTCGGCGATTTCCATTCTCGACCGCTTCTACTTTGGCCGGATCAACTTTAATCCCTTCACCGACACAATGTGTCCAGGAACATTACTTCCTTTAGCCAAAATTCACATTTGCTAAATTTAGCAAAAGTTGTTCGTTCTCAAAGTTTGCGATCGTCCGGAGTGTTTCCTTGTGTTCGTCTTCATCCTTTGAATAGATGAGGATGTCATCTATGAAGACTAAGACAATTTATCTAAAATGGGTGGAACACCCTATTCATGAGATCCATGAATACCGCCATGATTGGTCAATCCGAATGGCACAACTATAAATTCATAGTGGCCGATCTCGCTCGGAAGCGCTTTGATACATCTTCAGTCCGACTTTAAGTTGGTGATAGCGACTTGAGGTCGATTTTCGAGAACACGCTAGCTCCTTTTAGTGATCAAACAAGTCATCTATCCTTGAAGTGGATACTTGTTTTGAGTGTCATTTTGTTCAGCTTCTCGGTAATCTATACACATTCTCAAGGAACCATCTTTTTCTTCACAAACAACACTGGTGCTCCCAAGGCGAGACACTAGTCCGATAAAACCTAGGTCTAACAGCTCTTGGATTTGAATTTTCAACTCTTCCAGCTCTTTTGGAGCCATTCTCAGACGGTGCTTTTGACATCGAGCCGATCCGGTTCCGTGTCAATGGTAAACTCAGCTGTTCATCGAGGTAATCTGGTAGATTTTCGTGAAAACATCCGAAAATTCTCAGACAATCTCTACATCTTCAACTTTTATCGTTGTTTGATCTTCTCCGTTCAAATAAACAAGAAATGCATGGCATCCCTCTTGTTTATCATACTCACCCTTCACAGATATAATCGGAATTTTCTTTCCCATATCGATTCCAAAAAGCTTGTAGCTTCTTTTCCGTGAAAATGGAATGAAATTTTCCTTTCTTTACACAGATTGTAGATGATTTTCAGCCAACCAATCCATTCCCAAAATTATATCTACGCCACCCATGGGTATTATGTTTGTTATTCGTCGTAACCTTAAGTGATCCTATGTTCAACTTTAGGTTTGAGCAAAAATTAGTAATACCATAATCCCTCCTATGGGTGAAGAGATGTTCATATCCTGGTTTGCTTTCTCGGATCTAAGTTCCAATAGATCTACACATGTTCTTGCTACAAAGAATGTGATGCTCCGTATCGAACAAAAGTATAACAGTACGCTGAGAAGTGTTCCCATACCGCCAGTTTCCGGTTTTGTTCATTCTGCCTCCGCAGCATATGCTCCGCTCGAGCCTACCGAGGCCGACGGGTCCGCCTTTGTTGATTCCGTTGTGGCTGCTTTGTTGGCGTTGTTCTGATTACGCCGTTGTGGTGGTTGTCGTTGTTGTTGCTTTGCAATAAACCAATCGCTCTTAGGGGTTGGGCGTTCGGGCTGATTCGGCCTCCCCACCGTCCCTGCAATGCACTTCCCGCAATCTGTTATGAATGGCCCTTCATGCCACATTTGAAACAATTTACCAAATGACAAACTCCTTTGTGAAATTTCGGCATTTTGGGCAAGGAGTTGTTCTTGCTCGATCCTGTGGTCCTCCGTTCGAGGGTTAAAGACCGGTTTCTTCCATCCTCGCCTTGCAGATCTGTGTTTCCTTGCCACGGTCGCTTGTTATTAGTATTCTCAAAACTTCCTCGGTTGTTATTCCTGCACTTCCTTCCCATTTTCTTTTCCTTTGTCCTCGTGTGTTCGATGTACGTATGTTCGGATGACTTTTCTTCCGCATAGTCGCCTCTATGTCCAAAGCTCGCCCAAGAGCTTTGTAAGTCGATCTCCATGGTCGGCTAGAGACATTCTTATCTCGATCTCAATCCGACTTGAATTTTTCTGCCATCTTCATATCCGTATTCACCTGATCAGGGGCATATCTGGACATATCGCAGAAGATGCGATCATAATCTGTTACTGACATTTTCTCCTGTTTCAGATTATAAAACTCATGTTCTTTTCTCTTCCGATAACTCTTCGGAACATACTTCTCATACAGTTCCCCTTTAAACTCTTCCCAGGTGAATTCATTTATATGATCCTGCTGCAAAATTTTTCGTCGGCTTCCCACCAAAAGTCGGCGAGTCCCGGTTGAAAGGTAATACAGATAGCCGCCTGCTACTGCAGGCAACAAGAAAATCAAATATTCTTTCCATAGCCCCGATCCATTGCTCGGCATCATCCGGCTTCCTTTTCCATCAAAGGATGGTGGGTTCATCTAAGAATAATTCCTCGATCCTACGATCGGGTGGAGGTGGTAGTGGTTGGGGTATATTCGCGGGTTACAGTACAGAATTCTTCCTCCGCCTACCTCTACCTCTTCCTCTTCCCCTTCCCTACCTCTTTGTGCAGGATCCTGCTTGGCGGCATTCATTGTTTAAACATACAATAAATATTGAAAAATCATTTTCACAATTAACATATATAATATCATCATACAATTTCTTTTATAAGGCTTTTAATTCAAGCTATTCATTCTTATCACACAATCATTTACGCAAAAAGCCCGCTTGAGGTTATCATATATATATATACATCGAAAATTTGTGCCTCAAGGAGGACTATTTTGTACAACAGATATCTGAAGAGATAATGTACAATAGATGGCATTTCTAAAGCTTAACCCGATCGAACAACATACGGGATTACAAGATAATACAAAATACAAAATACAAAGTTCACTTCCTTTTAAAACACAAAAGCAACCTACACACATCTTTGGACTATATACATACGGACTAAAACCTAGCTAAACAGTCATCGATGTATCACTCATCATCATATCGATCCTCCTCGGGATCCTCCTCGTCGTCTCGAATCGCCATCGAGTCGTCATCCGAATCATCGTCCGAGTCGTCCTCACGGCGTACTCTGACGGTCCCGCTCCGTCATCCCCAACCATAGGAATGTCACGGATCGGATGAAGTCATCGCGATCATCGAGACCCTCATCCCGCCAGCCAGTGCGGCTCGGCCGGCGGTGCAGTATTTGTCATAAGGCGGCAAGATAGGAAGCGGTGGGTGTATGGGGTGTCCAATCAGCAGGGAAACACTGCATCCCCAATGCTCGGGCCGAGACGCCTCTCCTCTGCAAGCTGCCTCGCCCTCCGTGAATCACGGCACCACCGGGTCCACTCGACGAGGTACTCCAAGTAAAGCCATTCGGTGACTCGTCACGCCACGATACTCCCTCGGAGGAGGTACGTCCTCTCGGGGCTACCAGTGAATCTCTCAAAACGAGGTCAAATGGCTCACAAATCTCGGTAGATCTGCTACTGTGTCGTAGTCACCACCATATCGGTAGATGTAATCTCCGATATTTCCGTGCATAATCTTCCCAACAATCGGTGGCCGCATCGAAGACGCTTCACGCCATCAAGTCTGTACTCCATGCTCGTGCGCCCCTCCAATGACGAAGGTAGTGCGTGAGGAACTCTCGAGATCATCTCCCAAAGACATCCGATACTCGCGGTACCTATGAATGATCTCTGCGGGGTGGCACTCGTCCAAGTCTGCGTCTAGTGGTGTGTCGAGTCACGGCCATCATCACGCACAAGCGAGCATAAGACAACTAAATAAGGATAATCGATGCATAGATAAAATAAACTTAACGCGTCGCTAAGCAAAAGAACAAACCGGGCAGTCTATAAAGCGGATAAACAATCCAAACACCTCGATAAGCGGATAAATGTTATAATGGAAATTGTTCTCATATACAACACACGTTGTAGCTTTCCTACCATACTAAGAAACATACTGTCTAGCAGCATAAATAAAATCTTATCATATAACTAAATTCCAGTTCTATAAGATTATGAGCTAGCTTCTACTGGCTCTCGTGATTTCTGGAGAAAGAAACAGGGGATCTTTCCTTCATAAGAAATGTACTACAGTCCGTTAGGAGTATGTAGGAGAAAACCTTGTACAAATCGGATTCCAAACGAAGGAAAACGGACCAAAATAAAATTACTGCGCGAAGCAGTTCGCCTTTGCCGAGGTGAACTGTCCGGGGTGGACTGTACTGATTCTCGTGAATTTTGGAGAAGGAATCAGGGTTTCGATCCATCATAACAATTAAAGTAAATTGCGTTAAGAGTACGTAGGCGAAAACCGTTCGCAAATCGGAGTCCGAACGAAAAAGAACGGATCCAAACAAAAACACTGCGCAAACAAGAAAATGTTTCTGCGAGTTCGCAGAGATCGTAGGCAATGCCGATATCGAGGTCGTGCATGCCGTTGCCGAGACGGGCTGCCGAGGCCGCGGTGACGAGGTGACTGAAGTCAGCTGGTCTGTCGAAAAGAATCGCCGAATCTTGAAATAATGGTCGATTACGACAAAGGCGGCTCGGCGAATCGGCGTCGACCTCGAAGTGGATTTGCCGAGCGAAAATACGTCATGAATTGTCAAGATGCAACCTTCAAACTCGAAGTGGATGTCGAGGTGACACCAAATAAACTCCCGTGTCGATGCCGTGGTGATTCAATTGAAGTCGAGAAATGCCGAGGCGCATAGGTCACCCGAGTCGAGGTAAACTCGGGTTGACTTCAAACGAGTGGAAAGCCTTAGCTTTTCATTTTGATCTCGATTCTTTGTTCTCGAAAGAAGATGAGAAGAGTTCGTACATTTGTCCGTCTATGTTCTTTTCAAAGAGGATCATGCATCTTATTACGCCTATGTTCCATTCGGGATGACATAGGCATTAATCAAAATAAATATTGAGAAAAGATGAATAAATATTCAATATAGCGAACATAGTTCGTTTTAAACATACGCATTTCTTGCGAAGAAAAGAAAAAAAAAAAAAAAATTATCAATAAATCAATAAATCAATAATTCATGGTTATTTACAACCTTTTTCATTTCATTTGTCGATAATATTCTATCAACACAAATCATTTGTCGATAATGTTCTATCGACACAAATCATTTCATAATTCTCAACCTTTTCTTTTCAAAGATGAAAAATAATTTACCTTTTCCCGGTCGAAATGGATGTGATGGAGTGTTGAGCGTAGTCAGATGATTTCTAGAAGTCTAGTGACTCAATCTAGACTTAACTTTTGAAAGAAAGTTTAGGGTTCAGAGAGCAATATGCTCTGATACCACTCATCACGACCGCCTAATCCAAAGGATAGATTAGAGAGAACTGGAGCTTGGAACAGTGAATGCAAAACAATTGATAGAATAATCAAAAGATTTCAGAATAATATTTATCGAACTTCAATGATCAAACCTTATTTACAAGGCAAAAACAATTCAACCCTTATTCACAAGGCAAAAGTCATATACATATGTAAAGGCTACGAGTTCCTTTAACAGTAGGTTCGATAATTCAGACAGATACAACTGTCACAATAACATACAAAATTTTCAGAATATGCAGCGGAAAGCATGTGAATGCATATATGACGATATGCATCCAAGGGTTCTTTCTTTCAAACATAATAAATATCAAAAGACCCCTGACTACTCAACATCTCCGCTCCATCACCATCACCAGCTCAATCTGCACATTTAAAAACAAATATGCGGTGAGTACAATAATGCACTCGATGGCTCATGCGAAAATAATTTATCAAGTTTGAATTACTCGCTTCACCACAAGAATAACACCGAGGTTTTGATTTGAAATACTCGTGCTTACTAAACATTTTCTGTCATTTTAATAAATATCGCTTGCCAAGCATTTTCCACGATGTATGATCCACATCCACCACAATCAAATCATTCACAACAATTCCTATACGGGAGGCCTCCTCTCCTGACGCCGTGATCCGCCGAGCACCCTTTCAAAGACACAAATACAAAATAATCGGTTGCACAAAATCCGTGCCATCTCAAGACGGGATACTGAATTCTCCATCATTCTTGGGGTACTTCCAGAATCTGAATTCAAGCATGTCATAAAGTGGGGCTACCTGACATTATGCATCAACAATCATGGATTGGATACATACATAAAACATAAACATTTTCAAGGTAATTAAATAAATCGCTTCATAATTATATGCTTTCAATAAAACATCATAAATAAATTATTTGGTAAAATTCTACCAGTTTGAGTATAGTAAAGCCCACCTTTACTTCGGAACTCCGAATTTCACTATGCGTGCTCCTCTCCTCGTTCCGAGTGACTTCACGTCCCACCTTTACGCAAAATGTACGCTTAGTGCGTTGGCACGCTTTCGAGATTTTCAAAGTTCATTCAACTTTGATAGTTAAATTAATAATCAAGTTCGATGATTCTTTATACGTCTTAATACGTTGAAACGACGCGTATATCAATAAAATAATTCTCGTATATCGAGAGGGCGTAATATGATCTATACCTCATTTTAACCTTTTAGGTTAAACAATTAACGATAATAACGTTATTCAATAAAGTGATTTCATTTATGAAATCTTTTCTCAAATGAGATATTCTTATAAAAGTAATACGTTTTCACGATTAACGTATTTAACGTAACGATTAGACGTTAATTTCAAAAGTCAACCATTTTGACTTTTCTTAATAAATTTTCAATAATTCATATTTTAACGAATAAAATCAATATAAATCGATTTTCAATCGATTTATTTTAATAAAACTTTAATTCTTGATTTTCACGTAAATCGATAAACTTAATTAATATTTTCTTTCAATATTAATCTTTTAATGCATTAAGCATTATTTACGCTTTTAACGTTATTTAATATAACGTCATAAACATAATATTCTATGTTTAATAATTCTAGAAATTTTTAATATGTCTAAATTAATTTCTAGACATATATTATATTATTTTCTTAATTAAAAGGAATTAAAATTCCTTATTCTATTTAATATAGCTCACGGCTATAACAAAATTTTTCCTAACTTGTTCCAAAATTCTTCTAAATTCATATAGTGTATTATTTTACACTATAATCATTAATATGTATTAATATCACTATAGAAAATTTGGAACTCACCTATATACATAGTATAGGTCACGGTTTTATCACAAATAAATCCAATAAATTTTCAAAAATTCTAATAATTATACACTAGGCTCCAATACCAATGTATAACATAATTATAACCTAAAGTTTTATAAAATCAAACTATACATCATAGAACCATTAATTGTAGCTCACGGCTACTTAGGGTAATAAATACCAAACAATTTTATAAAATCCTATAAAATTACACTATGCTTAAATACTATCATGTAACACTAATACATCATAATATTACATTATAACACATTATAAACCATTTAACCTTTAATCCTAGGTCACGGCTATTTCAATTAAAATAAATATACACATCCAAAATTCTAATAAATTCCTACATCACCTAATCAATACCTAGATCAATAATATGCTATTATATCATGCATATAAAAATTATACAACAAGGTTCCAAGCTTAGCTTATTCACGGCATTTTTGGAATTTTACACAAATAGATTCCAAAAATTTCTAAATTAATATCATGCACTCCTACAACAATATAGATCAACAATCCAACCTTAAATCATGCTTAGAAATTTTCGAGCATCATCAAAATAATTTAAATAAATTGCTTAGCTTATGAAATAAATTATCTATGCACATATTAACATATGTAACATAATTTCTAAGCTTATAAACATGCTAGCATGATTTCTCACAATTAATACATGCTTGGAAAAATAAATTGAACCATTGGATTATTGAAAACTTAGGTATAATCGAAGCTCGCTCGATATCTAACCTCGTTAACGTATCGATTTGGTGTAGGATGATTAATGCTCAAGCTATTGGGGATGGAAATGAAGAAGAATGTTTGGTTTCTAAATGGAGAGCTCACGGCGTTGTTTGAGAGGAAGGAGATGAAAGTGTTTAAGTGTTAAGTTTCAAAACTATTTATATATTCTTAGCTAATCAAAAGAATTGAAACACTCTCATGAGCTCTCTCTCGGCTCTTACACTTGCAAGACATTAATTTCTTAGTCAAAGTGATTAGGTCATACATGAAATATCTTCTTACAATTCATTTACTACTTTGTAAGCTTTATTAAAGGAATTTTGGGAGAAACAAAATTTATTTTGTTTCATGCTCCAAGTGCCGCCGCCACTGTAGAGGGAGAAGAAAATTTTCAGATTTTTTACAATTGTAACATGCATGTAACATTTTACACTCTATCCCAAATATTTGTAATACATCATCAAGCTTTCCAAGTCAATTTAATCGGCTCTCACCTCACAATTTAATCCCACTTGCATGAATTACTTGGTTAGAGTGCAATTAGATCACACTTGCATGATTTAATTCAAATCATAGCAAAGTGTAGCAAAATTAACGTGAATCATGCCACACACACACACTCACTGGCTATTTCAAGAAATAAATGCCCAAAATTTGATTTCATGCTATTTATACATATATATCATAATATATGTTTTAGATGATAAATTATATCATAGGAAAAATTATTAGAATTAATCCATAGATAGAAAACCCTAATTCTCGATTTAGGGTTTTCGAGAATCATTAATAATCAAAAATATCATTCCAAAATTTTCTAGCATTATTTCAATGCTAAATAATATTCTAATTATATAAAATAATCATAGGAATTTAAATATCATAATTCCTTGATCGTTAGACCTGATTCTCAAGTCATCTCTAAACGTTAACGTTTGAAACGTCTCAAAACGTTAAATATCGACTCATCTCAAAATGGTCGTAATAAAGCTGTAATCACTTTATTAAATTATTCCAATAATAATGGAATTAAATTCTAAGCTTAAAAACTTAGAAAATATCACGAGCATTTAATTATCGATACGTAATCGACGTTGAAATTATCTTGTTGAAATACGTTACATTCGTATTTCTCAATTCACATTCATTCGTGAATTGTACATAGGAATTTATTATTCCAAAATAATCGAAATCGTTATTCGATAATTTATTAATCAAATTATTATAATAATATTCTAATTTACGGAATTAATATCGTAATTAGGCGTTTAAATAATCGGGGTATTACACCAACCTATGCTTATCGGTCATAAAAAGACAAACCCCAAAGCCCTCCACTTTTCTTGCGCATTTAGAAGCTTCTATATGAGATTCTTTATTCTAAATCTGATAGTTCTTAATCAATTGAGTTAAGTATGTGATATATATGAGGTTCTTATGTACATGAAAGTTAACTTTGTACATGAACTTGATATAATGCATAATATAAATAGATTGTATATATATGCATGCATAAGTGCATGCAAGCATGATTTCTCAACTTTGTATGTAATTTGTGTATATGTACATGTATAAGTTGAGTAGTATGGTCGGTCGCCCTTTCCACAAGTAAATAAGTGTTATTATATAAAATTATTCATATATTTCAAAAAGTTTGTACTTTAATATTTAACGTTAATACTACCTCTGACTGCGCCTGACCACTGCTACTTCAATCACATGCTCTCAGCTCATTGCCGTCTCATTTCACTTGTACTTGATTAAGTCTGTGTTTTTATTATATATACAAATAATTTATATTTGTTGATTTATATATATGTATGTATTTGTATAAAATCTATTGCTTGTATGATATGTTTGTGAATACTTAGAAAGTCATAGGATTTGAAATTGAGATGATCTCGCTTAAGTTTTTCGGTTTGAGAAGGCTCGTAGCCTTAATGTTGTAGTAATTATACTTTCTAGTCATGAGCAAATTTGTGTGAACTAGCATTCAGAATTGATTGATCATTCATAGTATTGCAGAGTCGCCATCCATCTAAAAATGAATATGCATAAGGATTATTTAGAGACTCGACTCGATTGAGTTCGAGTTTACATAGTCTGTAGATCCGAGTGTGTCGTTTACGCCGAGAATCACAAAATATGATAAGGGCCTACCGCCCAAATAGTAAAATTGAGCTCGCCCACCAATATGCAAACTCGGCCATAATCTAGGGTGTAGATACGCTAGTTAATATGTTGTGAGTGAACCACGTAATTTACATTGTCGAATTTAATCAATCTTTCTTGCATATACATCGTAACAATAACAGTACTTTTCTTCATCCATATTCGTAAAATTCAAAATCTGGACAACATGGCATATTTGAAATAGAAAAAGTTCACACATGATTAGTCTTATTTCTCTTTGATAAAGAGTAGCAATCACAAAATTTCTCTCAACTTTTCACATGTGATGTAAGTGGTCACACCATTAATATTTATATGTATTGCTATATATATTAATGTTGTGATCATTTACATCACATGTCCCACACGTGAAGGGGTTAGGAGACTAATTTTTGTGATTGCTACTTTTATCAAAGAGAAATAAGACTAATCATGTGTGAACTTTTTCTATTTGGTGATTTATATTTATGCATCGATTTTATACCTCTACAAATTAGTTTCATGTCGATACGCATCCGTGTTACTTTTTATATAGTATATGTCTCGCATTTCTATTTCTATAACATGAGAACCTTTTGTTATGAAACGAGAAATAGACTTGGATCCGAATATGAGTATACCGCTTTTGCATCTAAATATTATCCTAACATAACCAAACATTAGAAAATTATGTCGTATACCTCATTTACCAATAAATAGAGTTATGCGGCATCTCTTTCACCTAAATTCTCTCCTATTACAAATGTACTTCCAAATCATTAACCAAATGTAC
The DNA here is from genome assembly GCA_036937905.1 of Salvia rosmarinus. NCBI lineage: Eukaryota > Viridiplantae > Streptophyta > Magnoliopsida > Lamiales > Lamiaceae > Salvia > Salvia rosmarinus. The sequence continues at coordinate 51,816,238 of CM072820.1, read as the reverse complement.
TTCCAAATCATTAACCAAATTAAAGTCGGGCTTAGTAGTTGGTACTAGAATATTTGCCTCTCACTTCATCTCCCAACATTTGTGAACATTCATCTCCCAAGATTTGCTTCTCACTTCCGTAATCCCATTTCCCATGACAGAACATTTGCCTCTCACTTCCGAATCCCATTTCCACTTCCTCGTGATGAGTCAGAATCGTGAATGGATGTATAAGCGTTTTAGTACTCGTGGTGGATTAAATCATGATTTTCTTCGCGGACTTGAAAACTTCATTGAGTTTGCTAGTAATCAACTATCATTCATGGATGGGGAAAGATCAAGTGTCCTTGTAAGAAGTGCAATAATATACCTTATCAAGTACAAGATACGTGCGATATCACGCTTCAAAATTTGGATTTGTTCCAAATTATAACACTGGATCTTTCAGGGAGACAAATGTGAGTATAGATCCGACAATGCAGTATCACCCCGAACCTCAATCAAGTACGTATCAGACGATGGTAATGGATGCTGCTGGTCCTCAGTTTAACTTTGCCGAGCACAAGAGGAACCAAATCTTTGAGCACGAAAATTTTACGACATGTTGATTGCCGATAAACCGTTGTGGCTGTGTTGCTCAAACCATTCACAATTGTCTGCATTGTGGCTCGACTTACGAGTTGGAAAGTCGAGAATAATATATCCGAGAAAGGTTTGATCAAATAATGAACTCATGAAAGAGACAAACCGGATGGTAATCTTGCACTGATGACTTCTCAAGATGAAGAAATTGTTGCGTGGCATGGGATCGCTCAGTGCACAAGATAGATTGTTGTCCACATAATTGCATGATTTATCACGACAAGATTCGAATTGACGAGATGTAAAGTTTGTGAGCATCCACGTTTCAAGAGCAATAATCGAGCATCCAAACTCGAAAGAAATCAAAATTCCATGTAAGAAGATGTATTATTTTCCTCTTACTCCTCGACTACGGAGGTTGTATGCATCCGAGGCTACAGCGAGAATATGCGTTGGCATGCATCGTCGATCGATGATGGGGTCATGCACCATCCGTCGAACACACCCTGCATGGAAGCATTTGAACATGAAGTTTCCTTTGTTTGAATCGAGATTCGTAATGTTAGATTGGGTCTTTCGATGATGGTTTCCAACCTTTTGGTCAATCGGGACAACAATATTCTTCATGGCTTGTTATAGTTACTCCTATAATCTTCCTCCATGGATGTGTATGAAGGAACAATATATGTTTCTCACAATTCTAGTGCCGGGCCACGTAATCCAAAAGAAAAGATTGATGTGTTCTCGCAACCATTAATTTCGAGTTAGTAGATTTGTGGGAAGCGGTGTCCTTACCTATGATGTCTCATTGAAACAAAATTTTCGATCGTCTTGCATTGCTTTGGACAATTAGTGACTTTCCTGCGTACTCTATGTTGTGCGGATGGAGTGCAATTGGAAGGTTAGCTTGTCCACATTGCATGGAGGATATTGGCGTTAACTTTACCAAAAGTGGTAAACAATCATGGTTTGATAATCATCGAAAGTTTTTAAATCCCGATCACCAATTCGGAAGGGATAGAAGAGGATTCGAAAGAATACGGTGATTACTAGTAGTCCACCAAGCGCTATCGGAGAAGAACTATTATCTAGGATTGAAGGAATGGGACTAGTGAAGGTGGTGAAAATGGGTAGTGATGCAATAAATAGTAGTATTTCCAAATATTTTGGTAGTGGTTGGAGGCGTAGTATATTCGGGATTTACCGTCATCGAGTTCTCTTTTGATTCGACATAATTTGGATGTCATGCACATAGAGAAGAATGTATTTGATAATGTGTTCAACAACGTGATGAATATTCGAGTAAGACGAAGATACGAGCAAATCAAGAGAAGAACTTAATTTGTCTTGCAATAGACGAGTTGAAGATGAATGAGTCGACAGCAAGTATCCAAAAGCTTCTTACACACTTGAAAAACATGAGAAAAAGTCTTGTGCGAATGGGTGAAAGGTCTTAGATTTCAGACGGGTATGTCTCAAATATGGGCGATGTGTAGACATGACCAAATTGAAGATGTTTGGGATGAAGAGTCACGACCGCCATGTTTTTATGCACGTATACTCCCGATCGCATTTCGAGAACTTCACACCTAATGTTTGGAAAGCGAACGAATTAAGTTTATTTTTCAAAGATTTGACCTCTCGAAACATCAAACTTGAGGACATGTGCAAACTTCAAGAAAATATTCCAATCATTTTATACAAGCTCGAGCGTATATTCCTCCTAGTTTCTTCGATTCAATGGAACATCTACCATCCATCTAGCGAGATGAAGCTCGTATTGCGGACAGTTCAATACCGATGGATGTATCCATTCGAAAGGTAAAACGTTCACTTTAACAATTGTTGTCCATATGTATAAATATACACATATAACTATTAATCTTTTATATACATTGATAGATACTTACGTAAGTTGAAAACAACGTGAGAAATAAAGCTCGAGTGGAGGGTTCTATTTGCAATGCGTACTTAGTAGAAGAAGCATCAACATTCTGTCTTATTATTTTGAGGGTCACGTAAGAACGAAACATAAGAATGTGCCTCGCAATTATAATGTTGGGGAGATATTAGGCATGAAGACTTCCGGATATGCTTTCAATATTCAAGCAAGGTGGCGCCTTTGGAAAAATGTCGAAGAGATATCTAGATTCGGTGAGTATGATGTTGCTCGATTATATGTGCTATTGAATTGCGTTGAAGTTTGGGAGAACTATTTAAAGTAAGTATTTATAATTTCACGTTGTATAACTTTCAATTAGTATAACTATTTAAATACTAATTATAACTATTTGTTTTGAAGTTTGTTTATCGATTTCTTGAAAAGATTACATCCACGGATCTCCTCCTACGAGATTCAAAAGGAAATCGATGAAACTTCTCACATTGGTTTGATACATATGTGAGTATATAATCCCATTAACCGAACCTTTGTAATATTTAATCGGTCAGATTGATAGATGTTTATTGATTTGTTGGATTTAGGTCAAAGACCATACCAACGATGTCGCCAATCCATTCATATTGGATTTAGCAAAAGGTCCTTCTCCGATGATTAAGACGTATCCGGTACTACATAAATGGGTATAAATTTCACACGTTAGAGCATGGGACACAAAGAGCCACCATGAGCGATGGTGTGTGCATTAAAGGTGAAACTTATGGTGCGTACAAGAATGAACTCGATTTTTATGGGCGATTCTTGAGGTTTGTGAGTTGGAATACCATGGGCTACCTATGAAGACCGTAACAATGTTTAGATGCGAGTGGTTTGATCCATCACGATTGGGGACATCGTGCATCACGAATACAAATTGGTTTCATGAATTATAGACGAAGGTATAATAAGTATGAACCGTTTGTCCTTGCCACAAGCCGTTCAAGTATACTATTGTCCTTATCCGAGTTTAAAACAATCTACAAAGTTGGTGGGATGTATGCAAAATTAAAGCGAGAGCTAATGTGGAAGTCTCGGATGAATCATCTAGTTCGATAGTACCTCCGCCATTTCAAGAGGATGAAATGCCTTTAATTACAAGTGTAGTGGTTGATGATGACATGACACGAGTTCATCCCGATGGCACTTTGATAGACATAGAGGAAGCGGATGACTAATCGATCGAAGATGATGAATTGTCGAATCGATTCATATGAATTATCGAATCGAAAATGATAATACATTGAATGATGATGATTATGATGGAGATGAATAGGTCGATTATCTATGCTGCGGTGATGAACTTCTCCCGCAATTTGACTTTTCAAGGTATAATCAATACCCCGGACCTCTCTCTCTCTATTTTTTGTCGACATCTCTTTTGTCAAAACATAACAATTCTCTACTCAAGATTTCAGATTTGGATGCCTCGAACCATGGTCAAGGACTGGATACTCGACCTAGATATAACAATTAGATAATGAATGTGTACACATCAGTGATAAGCAAAAATATTCAAATATTATCATGCATAGGACACATCAACGAATACAATATCAATCCGCAAATTTAGAAGTATAAGCCTAAAATACAACCGAACAACCATTCAAGCATAAGAAAGTAAGTTTTCTCTGTGATCTGAACACATTTCAATGAATCCTATTGTCAAAAGCTTTATAGGAAAAGAAACAAGAATTACCTTGAAAGATATTGTAGATATAACTTTTCCAATGACAATGTTTAAACAAATAGCTAACAAAAACCAAATTCAGCACAATTGATAACTTTTGAAGAATAAAAAATTATTAAAGTAACGTACCAAATCTATTTTCAGATGGCAAGTCGAGGACGAGGTAGAGGAGTCCAGTCTAGTGATCGTAGGAATATTTCCGCATCTACCTCCTCAGATGAAGGAGTTGGCGCCTCGGTAGGAGGACTTACGATAGGTGGAGGAGAGGGGTCGAGCAGTGGGTCTGCAGATCAGACGATGGGGAAGAAGACCTTGACTATTGTCAATGGGTACCTATAGTTTAATTAGATTATTTTAACTCAATTGTACTTATTTGAATATAATGTATATTATTTTAACTCAATTGTAGGATTTTATGTCCATCGCATGATGTTGCACATGTGATTCTTGAGTCGTTCGAAGGTCATGAACCATCGGGGTTTCGGTTGGAAATTGGTCCCCGAGGATCGTAGGCGGTGTATTTTCAAGACTTCGGTATTATTGATTTACATTCAATTGAAAAGATAATTGCATTATAGAAATAAAAATAATAATTGGATTTCATATGTATCGCCCAATGTTTCAACCTTATATTTCTAAAATTTCTTATTAAGTTGAATGGAAATTAGCCTCAAAATTGAGTTATTTTACGCTCTTGTTTTATACCTCGGTGTCTCACCTCGAGTTCTTATTTTTAATAAACAATTGTATTAGTTTGTGTTTTTAGATGGATCGGGGCTGGATCTCCAAAGCCTATGAGGTTTCGTTATTGTTTTTTCTTTTAAGATTTATATTTGGTGTTTGGTTTTGTATATATTAGATTGACGATTTGCGTTTTGTTTGTGTTTGTTGTCTCGTTGTTGGTTGTTCACTTGTATGATGGGATTGCGATGTTTGGTTGTGCATTGGGAGTTTTTTGTTCTTCTTTCGAATTGATTATTGCTTGTTGGTAGATTGAGCTGGTTTTAATTAGCATTTCTTTAGCATATAGCACGCATGCGTATGAATTTTATGGTCAATTATGCTCTATGCATTACTGTTAGATTATGAATCAGATTTTATTGCGATAATGCCCGATTTTGTGATAGCGATGATTAAGTAGCTATTTTGACTGCGATGGTTTATGAGCAATACGTTATGAATCAGTAGTTAGAGGCTATTTGCCTTTTTCTAAATTTTGAAATAGAAAATGTTTTGCTCCAATTTTCACGGTGAAGTGATATATTGTAAAGAATTGAGAGCATGTCGTGTGAATTCTTTTCAATAGAGTTTGAGCATATCAACAACCTTGTTTTGTTGACATTGAACATAGATTGTAAGTTGTATGAACTCAAGAGTCTTGTGTATTATGTTTGCCGGAAAGTAGGAGGTTTGTTGTGTATGGTAGGATGCTATTTGGGTTCCGATTAGCTAATCTTATGTAATGGAGCTTGAGTGAAGGGCATGGCACCGTCCTCGCTCTTCTCTTAAGGCTCCAAACATGTAACGCCGTTGTTGGGATAAAGGATGACCAAATATGGCGGAAGCCATTATTGACCATATCGTGACATATATTTTATATATTGCCATAATCGACCCCTTTTGACATTACATAATATAATTTGATTTCTTACTACTAAATGATTGATAACTAATAATTTATATCATCAATCCATTAATTTAATGAACTATAACATTTAGTCATTTAGTCTTATAAGATCCCATATAAGACCTTACTTTCACGTTATTTTCGATCCCAACAAATGTATTATTTTCGAATGTGCATTTCAAATGTATCATTTTCAAATTTATGCTTCCAGAATTATTTCTTCTGGGATGCGGCCGCTTTGTCTACTGAAGTAGTCTACCGTGCATGGTGCCAAAAGGGCAGTGAGATATAAGGATCTTATTCATAAGATCAAGAGACACAGAGCTGACGACGCGCCACCTCCATTCATTCCCGGATCGGATTGGCTGCGTGGCGAGGTGATTATTGGAATCAGCTTGAGGTGCAGACTAAGGCGGAAAAAGCTAGGAGGAGTAGGATGACAGAGCCAGATGGTGAGGGGACGGGGATCGTTAAGCACAGGGGTGGCTCCAGATGTGCTTTAGATTATGCTACCAGCATTGTAAGTATTTTGTTTTTCGGAATTCAATTTAGGTTTTAATGTTGTTCTTCTTTCCGCCTCACATATATCATAATCTGTTAATTGCTAAGTTATTAGGCATACAAACTAATTGGATTAAAACATCATTAATGAAGCTTGTTTAATTTTCTTATTTTTAAGTATTTCGTACTTCTATTATATGCACACAAATACTTATTATCATTTACCTACGTGTACATTAATAATGTTTGAATGAATGAATAGGCCAGAGAACGTGGAGTCCATATTTCTGAGGTCCAGTGGGATGTTTTTCAGAAATATCATGTCGCTCCCGATGGAAGTTATACAGATGGGAAGGCTCGTAGCATCGCGGTAAGTAGATTAAATATTAAATATGGTAATGATGTAAAAATAACTTCTATTTGGAAACTTAAACGATTTTACTACAAATACAGGAGGCGGTGGAGGACGGGTTCGATTTTGACTCAAGCCAGCGCAGATGAGAGCCCAGAAGTAGATAGGACTCAGATCCTCAAGGGTATCCTCGGAGGCGCCGCATCGAAGAAAAAGATTGTTTGGTCTTGGTTCTCTCTCACGTACATTCATGGAGGCGACTCTAGTTCCCCTCTGCAATGACATCTCGTATGGAGTCTCCGGATATCGAGGCAGATTGACGGACATGGAGGAGCGGATGCGGTTAGAGAGGCGGATGGTCGAGCAACTACGGCCGGAGAAAGAGGCGTGAGCAGGCGGGCGAGGATTCAAGCACAGCAGTGAGCATGCACGATGCTTCAACGTCTTCAAGCTCGGATGGAAGCTCAGCGGAGGCATTCCAATGATTCCTATCGGGCTCCATGAGCAGATCGACCTCGACCACCCTCCACCATTTTGATTCCTATCTTTACGTTTTTACTTCATTTATGGATATGTTGAATTGTTGTTGTTGGATTTGGATTGTTGAATTGTTGAATTGTTGAATTGGATTTGGATTTATAACTCCGTATCGAATAGTTGTTGTGAATTATCAGATTGTGGATGTATTGAATAATTGTGGATGGATTGTGGATGATTGTGGATTTGTGATTTGGATTGTGGATTTGTGATGATTTGGATTGTGATTTGGATGGATTGTGGATGGATTTGTGATGATTGTGGATGTTGTTGGATTTGGATTTGGATTTGTGATGATTGTGGATGAATTTGTGGATGAATTTGTGATGATTGTGGATGTATTGAACAGGTAAAAAACACGGGTAAAATCTAATGTGAAATTGGTCATCGAAATATTTTAAGTATAGCGGCGGAATAGAGGCGGAATTAAGTCGGAATCGCGACGGTTACGAGACGGAACAAAATCTAATTTGTCGTGGTGTAACAACGGATCTCTCTGACGGACTATGTTAGCGACGGAAAAATCCGTCGTAATCTGCGGCGATTTACGACGAAATAGCGAATACATTGCGGCGGATCGAGACTCAATTACGGCGGAATTATTTAGCGACGTAAAAGTCCGTCGTTATTTGCGACGGATCTCTGACGGAATTGCCTAAATAATTTAGCGTCGGAAACAATTACGTCGTTAGTTACGACGGACTTTCCGTCGTTAATTCAACGTAACAAACGGCGAGTCAAACGACTAATCTATCAACGACGGATATTTCGTAGCTAGTCCGTTTCAAAAGTTTGCGGCGAATTTTACCGTCGTTGTCTGCGTATAACGAGGCTTTTAGAGACGGTACATATCCGTCTCGATCCGTCGCAGATCTGTTTTACGACGGATTTTTGATGTTTTGCGACGGATTTTTCCGTCGCTGTTCGCGTGTTTTTTTGTAGTGTGGTATAACAGTTGCATAACATTTTTTTAATTATTCGTTGCACATACCACTAAAATTTCAAAAATTATTGTCTGTTTATTTTATATGTTGTTCGTACATATGTTGGTTGTGCTTATTTTATTTTTTGTTATGTATATATATCGTTGCACTAGTGGAATATTTTTTTAGTATTTTTAGCGTTTTCATTTTGCACATGCGCAAGTAAAAAAATTTATATATGTATTCATTCATACGTGCTTTTCAGTAATTATTGCACCGGTGAAATATTTTGAAGCATTTTTTTACTTATTCGTTGCACATAAGGTTTAATCTTATCAGGACAATCATTTTTAAAATTTTAGTGGTATGTGCAATGAATAAGTAAAAAAATGTTATAAAACTGTTATATCTGTGCTATATAGAACCACACGTATGAATCAATATATATATATATTATTTTACCTAAGTTTTCATAAATTTTTAGCTTGAATCATAAATAATTTTGTATATATTAAGTATTGAAATTGAAATAATATTACGCGATTTAAATGATAAGTTATAACAAATGTATAAAATCACGTTAAATTGAGAAAAAAAAGTATTCTCAAAAGATAAAATTACTTATATAACCTTTGCATAAACAAAAAATAATTTATAGCATATATAATATTTGTAGCACGAAAATAAATCATGTCCATTGATTTACTAAAATCAATGGATTAGATTTATTCTTATTTCTTATTATTTCCATTCTTACAAGAAACAACCCTTAATATATATATATATATATATATATATATATATATATATATAGTGGATAGGAAAAGATAATTTGGTAGGAAATGAGAATGAATCATCGTTGGATCAATGGTTGAGATTTAATTTTGGTTGTGCTACAATTTTGTGTTTTGTGTACACATGGATTATCGCACTAGAACCCTTCTTGTGCTTTCTATTGCAGAATGAAAGATGTGCTAAACTAATATATTTAGCATATGTGCTACGAAGAGATGAAATATGTAAAACTAATATGCAACATAGTAATTCGATTATGCTACACAAATATGAAATATATGCTAGATTTACATATCTATTCATATTTTCTATATTTATTTTCATTCTCACACGAAACATTCCATATATATATATATATATATATATATATATATATATATAAAATATGCCTAACACTAGTACAAGTTAAACATCGATGTTTTTAGTACAAATTCTTTTAGTTCCCACATATTTTCAGTTACAATATTATCAGGCTCAACACTAACATCTCAAAATCTGCTACCAAAAAAAAAAAAAAAAAACAAAAGAAAAAGCTCTAAAATTAATTTATTCAAAATGTATATATACTATATTACAACAACCACCGGTGACAATTTTTAAAGAATTATGACCTAAAAAAGTGTCAAAAACAAAATTGTGACACTTTGTGACGAGTAATTATTATGTATGTCACAAAATAAAAGCATGTAGCGTGGGAACCATTTTTATCGTGAGAACCAAAAAATGATGAATTCGAAGTGAAAATTGATGAATCCATTGGTAAAGTTACTAAATCCAAAAAACTTGAATTTTCGTCCCTTATAAGATTCGAATCCTAGGTAAAAATTCCAATTTTTGGATTCAGTATTTTCCCCAGTGGATGCATTAATTTCATAGCAAATTCATTTTATTCACAACGAATTTTCGTGATTCTTAATTCTCACATTAAAAATCGTTCTTATTTGAACATTTCTCTCTATATGGAGAGATCAAAAACATAAATTTTGTTGCAACAAACTTGAATATACTAAAGATAGAGAGACCAACCAACCACAACCTATATGATTTATATTGTATTTATGTTACTGTGCATAGCGATGGTAACATATTATATTTTCGTAGGTATTTGTACCAAATTTCAATAGGATAAGTTTGGGTAATAAAGTTAGAATTTAGTGGCGGGTCTAGGATGGATTTGGAAAATCATTTGTGAGTAATTTAGACACGTAAATTAAGAAGAATTGTATTTTATGTGAAAAATACTGTGACTCATGAAATTCGAGGTATTTTTGTGTGTAAAATATTTATATTTTGGGTATGTGTCATTTAGAGTGGGAAAACTCATAGAAGAATACGAGTTATTTAGAGCATGACGGAGGGAGTAATTTTTTTAATATTTTCTATTGATACTTATGTCAATTATATTTTTTTATTTCTATCGTAGTCATAAATGATTATATATATGAGAATATTGACAGAAGATTTGAGAAGTTAAAATATCATCTATTTGTATTGATGATTTAGAATATTATCTTGGATCTACGACGTACTTAAATTAAATTGTATATTTCTACTTTTATACTTGGAATTTAAATTTTATCTTTCATATTTCTACTAATTGTTGTTATATTTTATTTTTAGTTTTTGACTTTTTATTGAGATGGAAAGCCAATTATTATAACAACTCATATTTAAGTACTTAAATATATCATACATTTAAATAGGTTCGTGAGCAATTATTGGGTATCACTATACGGATTTGGACCAGGTATGGATAGATAAATTTTAAATAGATTTAAGTTGAGAAGTAATTAATTGGTGGATATCCGATGCATTGCCATCCTAACCATGCATTCATTTTAATATTGATCCAAATTGTTATTGCGATTTTATTTTATAGCTAAATAAGTGTAAGTATCACATAATAGCCCGAAAATTCGAAGCCCAAAACTATTAGTATCTTCTAAAAGCCCAAAACCTTAATACTTTTGGTCCATAACATATCTAACACATCCAAATGCAGCAAAAATTAAAAACGTTAAGAGAAGAAACAGCAGAAACTGTTAAGAGCACGATCTTCATCATCAAAATTCTAAAAACCTGACATATTTGATTCCCATTTACTTCAGCCAACGCAATTCAATGATCTTCTCGGAATTTCTAGCATACATGTGTAACAATCCGTTCCACAAATCAAACACAAGTCTTGCAAGAAAACAATAGATATAAAATCAGTCAATGGATTTTCTTGTAATAAATTATGCATTTCATACGGGAAGGGAATGAGTGAGTTGATGGAGAATGATGGATAGGTGCGGTGGCGGTTGATGGACGAAATAGCACCAAAGCGGATATGAAGGCGGTGGTGGTGGCGGCGCTCCACGGGTGAAGGTCATGAAGTCTGCTCATGTTGTCATGGGATACATCTTCGATAGCTGAGCTGGCTCATCCAACGGCTATTATTAGCTCAATATTAGTTAGTTGTAGACTTGTAGTTAGTTTGGTCCACGCTTTTATGTACGCTTTCTATTTCGAACTATAAATACTTATTTTGTACTTATTGTGAGCTACGAAAACAGAATAGTAAAATTTAGTTATATCTTCCATGAATTACCTTCACTTTCTACAGATGGCGAGATAAGAGGGATTAAAGTAGGGGGCTGTTTGTTTCTGTACCTGAATTTCCGTCTTGCTGCTCTCTCAAATTGAAAGGGGAGGAATAAATTGATGGTTGGATTTGGGCCAAGATGTGATGTGATTGGTATAAAATGGAGCACCGTTTAATTAATTGGGCTTAGCGATTTAAAATTTTAAAAAATGGGCTTAGTTGTTAATTATGGAGAGTTGGTTTGGGTTTATATCCCTTTCATACATTGGTATTAATATTTATTGTTATTTGATAGATGGTGTATGCCCTTCAATCAAATTCTGTTATACGTTCAAGTCAAGCAAAGTAAATAATTTTTTATCCATATGCATTTATATGATGTGCATGTTATATAGGTTTAGAGCCTGCAGTCAATAAGATTTGATGCTAGCCTAAAGGCGACGACTTTCGGCTTGCCATATTTTATTTTATTTATATGCTTTTCTTATATTTTTTTCTTATTTTTTATAAGTGCCTTAATATGTAATTTAAGAATATGATTATCACATAATTCATATTATACCCTTATCAGTTCTGTTGGAATATGATAACCAATTATCAATAAGATTTATCTTGGTAAGTTACAATGGTAAATTTTTATATTTCTTTTATATGTGTAATTTGAGGCTGAAAACACTTATTAGGGGTGTCTATACAGATATTGGGTACTACCATATCGAATATTACCAACCTGATTCGTACCCAATCGGGTATAGAATATCCGATTACTATCCCAGTCAGTAATCGTGTTGGTACTAGGTAGCAAACATAGGGGGATTTCAGGCGTCGGGTATAGCCTTCGGATAATTGGATATACCTGAATACTCAATTTCTATTATTTTTAATACACTTTTCTATAGTTATGGCTTTTATTTCCATTCTAGGAGGAGAGGTGTAGAGAGATAGGGAAAATGTCGAAGCAAGGACGAGCTAGGAGGAACATCGAGTAACAGGTTCGGGATGTCGCTTAGGGGTGAACATTCAGATTTCGGTTCGGATTTTTGTCCAATTTGAACCAATATGAGAATTTGAATTTTGAGAGGAAAAAAAATCCAAATAGAATCGAATTGTTCGAAAATTCAAATTTTTTTATAACAAAATCCGAATCGAACCAGAAAATTCAAAAATCCAAAAACAATCCGAAAATCTAAAACAATTCTTTTTAATTCTTGCATATATTTATATCAGGTTTAGAAATATTTAAATAAAATATTATTATTATATAAAAATTATACAATTCGGATTTTCGAATTTAAAAATTCCAATCCAATCCAAAAATTCGAATGTTAGATATTCCAAAATAAATAAAAATTGAACCAAATTTGATATTTTGGTTTGTTTCAATCATTCGAATATTTTACTCATCCTTAATGTCGCTGCAGGGTCTACCAGTGGCGGTGACGTGAACTACTCCGGAAACACCGCGCGGAGAATCTCTACTTCATATCAGTGCGGGGATTAAGGGGCGCCTCAACAGGCTGTTGTCGGCCTGCATCGGCGACATAGTGATGGCGCCGTGAAAAAAGGGAAACCCGATCTCTATATAAGAAGGTCATGCCCGCCGTCATCGTTCGCCAGTGCAAGCCGTGGTGCCGAAAGGACGTCGTCTTCATGTATTTCGAAGACAACAGTAGGGTTATTGTCAAATGAAAGGTCTGCCACATCTTGGTCCTATTGGTAATGAATGCAAGCCGTGTGTGCATCTTCAATAGAAAGGACGTCGTCTTCATGTATTTCGAAGACAACAGTAGGGTTATTGTCAAATGAAAGGTCTGCCGTTACTGGTCCTATTGGTAATGAATGCACATTTCTTTGGTCTAGGATTGCTAGCGCTACCAATGATATTGTGTAGAAGTTGAATCTTGGGATTCTTGAATTTTGTGCTTTTCTCAGTTTGCTAAAAAGCTATTTCAGTTTTAGAGATGAATTTTTTTGGTTGGGATTTCTTGGGATATTGATCAGTTTTATCTTATATATTTGGAGCCATTCATCATGGGGAAGAAAAGTAATCGTAAGAAGTGTGGGCAAATCTTATTTTAATCCTCTCTAGATGATATATCTTGGATATTTAATTCATCATACATTGATTATTTACCTAGCATGCATCTATATAATTAATTGCAGCACACATGTATTTTCTCGTGTTCACCTGCGAATTTGTCTGACAAAGAATTGGATCAAGACTCGTGCTTTGATCTTCTAGACTGTATCTCGTTTGCCAAAACTCCAATGCCGAGTGAAAGCAATCTATAGAGAGTACTGCAGAAATTCGCCTTCTTCCTCACACCTGGAATTTTCGAGAATCACAATAATCTCTCTTATAATTTTCGAAAATCACACTAGCATTAGGATTACCTGATTTTCTCTTACCTTATATTTATAATGCAATTCTAGATTCTATTAGGATAGGATCTCTGCATATCTAATAAATATAATAATATCTTTTCAGATAGAGAGAATCAGAACAGAGTCTTAGAGGGATTCTTATGAGGTGGACGAAATTCTTAACAGTCCAGGCCTTGATGGACCAGTCCAGAGATCAAATGCAAGGAATAAAGATGAGCCTCAAATAAATTAATTATCTTATGTTTAGCCCATAACATAAATTAATTCATAAACATTTATTCGTGCAACTAGATAATAAATGCTTATTTACTCTTTTATTTTCGAAGTTGAGTCGGGTTTGCACTTAAACTTCACGAACCCCGCATTTAAGATATCGCACGTCCATTAAGTATTTATAGCGTTTTGACTGCTTAAAATAATTAATCTCTTTAATTCCTTAAGTAGTACCACTCAATTTTATTATTGTACTTTAGATAACTCAACATGCAGGGTTTAGTACAATAAACTTTTTGAGCTCCTTAAGGGGACGTCATCATCCTAAATGGATACGGTGACTCGATATATGTAACTAGCATGGCATACAAGCACTGCCACCACCCAAGATGCGGAGAATATTGGGTTATCTTATGTAACCCTCACTCATGACAAGTCAAAGTGATGGTCAGTAACTCATACTCACCTAATACCTTATCGAGGTTTAGAACAACGTAAAGTCACCGAGATCTAGGTTCTTCACGATGATCAGATAGAAGAACTCATCTCAATGTGATCCATCAATACGTCAGAGACGTACCAGTATAGACAAACAACCAAGTCAAGTCACTTCTTATCTATACCGCAGCCTATAGCGACAAATAGTCCTAAAGTTGTCTCAGCTGTGATCATTTTTATATCTCATTAAACTTGATCAATTATACAGACTTCTGTGATCTTCTACACACTGTATGATCTAACTTATATACGAGATAAAGGGACATACATATGCAATCAAGTAAAAAATTCAGATAGGAGATTGTAATAGTGGTAACAGGAAACATTGTATACAAGCTCAACCAAAACTGTTTCCAGTATACAAATCTAACAAGAAGAAGAGTAATTTCTATTTTATCATTATATCTTAATCGTGTTCAGTGCTATTTTATCATAGCAATTGATAATCACGAGCTCAAATAAAGTAAATAAATAAATAGTAAATAGTACTCCCTCCGTCCCAATTCAATTGGCACAATATTTTTTGCACAAATATTAAGAAAAAATGGGTTAAGGGGTTTAATGGTGTTGGTCCCACAAGATTTAATGTTAATAAAGTAGAGAGAGAAATAGAATCCTAGAGAGAGAGAGAGGTAGAATATGAAGAGGCACGATTGGAGAGAGAGAGTAGATTAAGATTTAATTTTTTTATTTTACGATGTCTCAATTCAATTTGACAATTTAATTTAACAATGTCTTAATTGGGCTTGGACGGAGGGCGTAAATGAAACTTGTTATAAGGAGAGCGGAAAGGACAGTTGAACACGAGGAATTGCGAGCTTAAAATATTACTCAAACACAACACAAGTCTATATCTAGTTAGATGCAGTCTTAATTAGGACTCATTTATACCTGATGGTGACCCAAATATGTGAGAGGGTACTCTCCAAATTTAAATGACGTGGAACAACAAATGCCCAATCCCATCTTCAAATGTATGCTACAATACACTTGTCCAAATCTTGGCTCTTCAATATCCTATCATCAAAATTATTCAAAGTCCTTGTGTAGCATGCGAAATAATTCCACCACCATAAACAAATTCAAAATTATATCTTAATATCTTCAGTCTCATTGCTTTTGACATAGATATCTTGTGTTGAATATTATTATTTATTTCTTAAGGCTTTTGAATATTAAAATGTTCTTGAGGATGATTTTTCTGTAATTAAAAAAATAATCTACATCCCTCCATTTTCGAGCTGCCGACAACTCTAGCTTGTTCAAATTATGTTCAGTCTCCCTCAATTTAAATATTTGCAGCAATATTAATGCTCGTACTTGTACTCTTTCTGTCCGAGTTACTTGCAGGGCCATCCCCGAAGACTGTGCGAGGATAGGTCCATCAGTTTAGGGGCCTAAATTTTTAATATCCTCTTATATTAATATGAATATTTTTTCAGTAATTCAAATATTGTTCTAAAAATCTTTTGGGGCCCAAAATTCTGAAGAATAAAAAAAATTCATTATATATAAAATAAAAAATAGAGTTATGTATCAAGTCAAAGGCAATTTTTTTAACTTTTAGGGTCCAAAATTTGGAAAAAAATCCATTAGAAAAAATAATTATGCACCTGCTAGCCTCCATCAGAAGTTTTGTTATAAACTTTCGGAGGCCCAAACTTTTGATCCATTATACATATCTAAAAAAATAAAATAAAATTAGAATTGTATATAGTTCAATGTTTCATCTTCTGAGTTTCGATTTCATCGTCTTTGCTTCGTCTTTAACTCTTCAAATAGCCGATGTAGCTACCCAACCTTGCAATCCAAAAAATAATTAACCGTTAGGAATCACAAACGTAAATAGAAGAAATGAGATTCTTCTTGTTCTTCATCTTGAGTACTGATTATCAAAGTTAAAGTGTGAGAGCAATTTGTCTATTCCTATAATCCTATTGTATTGAATCAAATCAGTTCATATGCTACCAAATCTTCTGAATTTCGTTCTTATAAGGTCGAGGTACAATCATTTCGAATCAGTAGATAAAAAGTGATTTGTTTGTTAACTTATTCAATTCTAATGTTTTATATATATTAATTGGTTTTCAAATTTGGATATATTTCTTTTACTTTATATAGGTGGTCTATTATGTATTTTTAAAATATGTTGTCTCTATAGTGAATAGAGGGTCTATTTTTATTATTTCGCCTTGTGCCCATTATTTTTCAGGACCAGCCCTTGAGTATTTGTTAGATGAATGAATCCTAGAGCAATTAAAAGTGATATTACATTTTCTTTTTCATTTATTTTTAGAAGGTATATTTAGTATTTAAGTTTTTGTTGTGTGTGTGGACATTTTTCATGTACCTAATTACCCGTTATGCCGATCATATTTACTCAAAATCATGTTAGCCTGCACCATACAAAAATGCATGTACTATAGCAATCCTCATTATCATAAGATGATGATTGTCTCTGAAAAGATTAAAGTATGATAGAAAATAATACTTTAAATTTTGTTCTAACAAAATAATTATAAAATTAGGTTGATTTGGTGGCAAACCCAAAAATGAAAGTTCCTATTGTGCGCGTAGAATACCTCAAATGTGATTCTTTTGTTGTATATATAAAGTTAACAGGTCAAGACTTATTGAACGCGTTAAATATTTAGATCCATTTCTTTTTTCCAATATTATGTTTGTAATTTTGTTGGTGATTAAATTGTTTCGATTCGGATCATAACTCATGCAACAGATCTTGACCTATTCAATTGTTTTACAGAAGAATTCTCAGAATTTTAAAGTAGTTATGGCGTTTCATTTCTCGTTCCTATACTCAATTAACAAGGTGTATGGCAACATCAAGATACTGAAGGCCTTCAATTCATTGCGCAGCGGCCGAGATGAAACCTCCGGACTTGCAGAGAATCTCAAATTTTTGTGTTTCCAGGGAAAAATTTATTTGGAGAGAGATCAATTTATTATTCATTTAGAGGACGTTTACTTTTCATGATTGATGATAAGATATATGATTGAATAATTATTATCTTCTTCAACCTACATTTTTAATAAGATATGAATCAATCTAAATTAGCTCAAATAATAGAAATTATCAAAGATTTTGATATATCCCAAGATTTAAACTCATCAAAGTAAACAATGAGTTAACCTATACCATTTTTTATTTATCTACATTAATCCTCAAAAGTAAACGTTACTTACTATTTGGCATTAATATATATATATATATATATATATATATATATATACTCAAAAATAATTTTGTTTACTTTAAGTTCATTTGGACAAAACATTTTTAAGTTGGGCCTAAATAAACTCAAGTTTAATTTACATCCTATTCATATATATATATATATATGCTTGTATTTGGGACGTTTTTATTTTATAATAATATAAGGGGTTTTGATTTTTATTTTACCTAGTACCATAAAATATCGTGAATCTCATCAGATTTGTTATATGGTTACAAGTTGATGTCTGTTTAATGCGTAAGGAACTTAACATGCTATCAATATCAGCACATGAATGTTATGTTGTGTGCATGTGACACGTACACTCTAGGTAGTGACAAAATGTGCGTTCATTTTTGCTATTTAGGATTTCATTGAATACATTCTATCATAATCGATGGAATCACAATTTATAATTGAACAGTGATGAATTTGAATTACGTCAATTTTAAGGTCGACATTTATATATATATATATATTTTGTCCCCCGAATGATAGTTGCTGTACATATATAAAAACTCGAAAACGTATGACAATTGACAATCGTCTATTAATACTTCAAACCCTGTATTATGCACACTGTCATTACATTTTCGGTGCAGAATTACAATTCAAATAACTTATTAATTATATAACCTCAAAATGACCATCATTATAGTTTTATTTAATTACTCATTAAATGGTAGTAAAGGACCATTATATTGCTCATACAATACAACGTCAGGAGTACCTTAATTAATATGCAACTAATGTCTCGAATTCTACGTATCTATATTGGAAGATATACTATTATCTTCTAATTAACTAGAGATCAAAAGAAAAAATATAATTTTTAGTGTGAGCTAAAAACCCACACATTAATTCATGTAATATTTAGACTAATTAAAATCAGTTAAAAATAAAAAGAATCGGTCCGTACCGGAAGAATACTACTAAGCATTGGATTGATATTTTTAATTACTTAAACCCTGCATTATCAGCAATTTTTTATTTATTTTAAGTCCTGCGCTACCTAATCAATATTTTAGGCAATACATATATAATACTCCAAAAATGTAGTAAGGTATTAATAAACGTCGTGAATTTCATAAATTGGAATTGGTCCACAAAACAGAACTAATCCGTTCAATATCCACAACCAGTTGAAGAACAAAATCAAAGATCTCAATTCGGAAAAATGGTAAAATTTAGTACAACCAATTATTTTTCCCATCATTGTCTGAAAAATTAGAAACACGTACAGTGACACACATACAAATATAATATGGGAATAAAATTGAGGTTATTATGAGGGAGATTTAGGAGCAAATACACTCGTGATAACCCTACTATAACTCTGGTTGGTGGTGCTGTAACCTCCGTCCACCACCAAATTCAGCCCGCTCACAAATTTCGACTCATCACTTCCGAGATAAAGCGCCGCCTCCGCCACATCCTCCGCCGTCGGCACCACCCCCTTCAGATTCGCCGACGCGCAAATGATGTCCTCCACGACCGCCTTCTCCACCCCCATCGCCCCCGTGAGCAGCGGCGTCGCCACCGCGCACGGCGAGATCGCGTTCACGCGTATCCCGTGCTGCCCCAGCTCCACGCACAGGTTCCTCATCAGCCCCACCACCGCGTGCTTTGACGCTGCGTACGAGTGCGGCGACTCGCCGGCCACCGCTGACGCCACGCTCGCCGTGAACAGGATCGCGCCGCCTCGCCGCGCCGGGATCATCGCCCGCGCCGCGTGCTTGGCGCCGAGGAACGCGCCGTAGACGTTGACCTCGAATACTCTCCGGAAGTTATCGTTGTCAGCGTCCACGATGGTGAAGTCAAGGCCGCCGGGAATGCCGGCGTTGTTGAACATGATGTCGAGGCCTCCGTACTTGGACACCGCGAGGTCCACGGCAGCGCTGACGTCGGCGTCGCTCGTGACGTCGCAGTGCACATAGGAGATTTGGTTCGGGAGGCCAAGGTCGCGGCAGAGGGCGCTGCCGCGGTCGTCCTGCACGTCAGCGATCACCACCTTCGCACCGTGGCGGACGAAGAGCGCTGCCGTTGCCTCACCGAAGCCGCTCGCGCCGCCGGTGATTATCGCAACTTTTCCTTCTAGTCTGCATTTAGGAAGAAGTTAAACATTCTTAATACACTGAAAGTAATGGTCCGACTTTTCATTCTAAAAATACATATGTAAAATATGTCTTGTTAAACACTCTATTCTATGTACCTGTGAGGAAAATTTGGAATATATATGAGTTATTATTTGAAAAATATGATGTAATTGCAATAATATGAAACCATAGTAATACCTTTTGGAAGTGTGAAATCCATTCGATTCAGGCATCATTTTCATTTGGATTAGGTAGATTATTTTTATGATTTTTTTCTGCTCTTTTTTGGAGGGTTAGTTTTGTGGGAGTTTGATGAAATGTGAATGGTTGAGAGTATAATTTTCCGAAGTTGTGAAAGGGAATTTATAGAGTAGAAGCGATCAAATGTTTTGCAAGTCGCAAGTGATTGATAGTTATGGGGCCTCCTTCAATTTATTATGAGTCATGAGTTAGATGTCATGTTTTTATTATTGTTATTTCTTCATTTATAAAAATTAATTAAAAAATATTCCACTTTCAAATTATAGAATATGATCGAGTATTTTGTATTAAAAAGAGATAGTCTACTGAATAAAGCGACTCGTAGGTTAAGCCGCAATCATAGTTCTTTGGTAACTCGGCTTAACATATTAGCATAATTCTAACAATGATATTTTATTATGAAATGGCTTGGCTCATCATTAGGAAGGGAAATATACGAATTTGGATTAATTGAGAATTAATTTTGTGCAACTGTGCCAGCACTACATTCGTACATTTGCGCTACAGTATTACATGTGGAGCAAGCAGATAATTAGGGATCCAATTATTTAGCAGTGTTTTCTTAAACAGCAACGTCTCATCAAATCTTGGTTTGATAAAAATAAACCTAATTTTTTAAAGATGGTTCTATATATAGCTCTCATTTTACTCTATATATTTGAAATTCTAATAAATTTTATTTCTCGGATGTTTTGCTGCCATTTTTTCTCATATTTATTTCCCCACTGATCGTATTCTTTGCTCCTTTCTTTCTTTCTTTCCCAAAAACTGTTTAAAGCGTTGAAGTTCAAATGATTAAAGTGTTTCAAAATGCTATTTTTTATATAAAAAAAATTCAAACTGTTGCATTTCTCCCGCAACATCCTTTTTTGTTGTTTCTAGCTCCAACGTGCAAATTAGCCAAATTTTAATTTACCCCTAAATGGTTCATTCGTAGAATAGGCAATTCAATGACTCGACCAAAAGTTAAGGGTGTCCTATAAATCAATTCAAAAAATTCTTTATTTGATTGTCACATAAGTAAGCCCACTACGTACCAACTTACGAAGATTGATAGCAAACTAGAAAACTAGCCTTTGATATAGTGTGCCGTCTAGTTGATTTCCTCTGTTTTTAGGATCATTTTGATATCGTACTCGTAATAAATAAATAAAATGTTTTGTGGGACAATTTAGAAAATTAATTATAGGAATGCAATTTATTATGTGAAGAAAATGCATTGGAATGTGGAAGTAATTTGTGTAGCGGTCTAATAAAAATATCCCAACATTTAAAAATATAAACTCGGCAATGTGCCGGCCAATTAAGGATTTGTGCTACAAAAATCTGTACTCGTAAATAGATACAATAAATTGGTTCGAAACTAATGAGTTTAATTTGGGTTATAATCATAAAATTATCATTTATGAATTTAATTTGGACTATAAGGATAAAATAATAAATCTCAATTTTTTTATTTTCTTTGTAAATGAGGGGCTATAGTGAGTGAAAAAGGAGGCTAATGTATAGGATACCCCAAATTTTTACTCCAAAACTAGATACAATATATTAGTAATAGAAAGAAATTGGTTCGAAATTAATGACATTAGATGGTGCGTGTAATCTCTACATAATTGGACCGCAATGAAACATAATTGTGCTAGTAATGGTACAAAATCATATATCAAATAACAGAAAGCGACGTCGATGTCTTAATTAGGCAGATAATACTAAAAATTACCATTTAATTTTCTTCTTTTAAGAAAAATGTAAGTGAGATGAATTAAAAGCCCATTAATCAGACTGTTCCAACCACCAAAATGTGGGTCGCAATGAAATAATGATAAAATTCCAGAATGAAGCAAGTAGCCCATGTGCATTTTGGGTTGGCATCTGTTATTAATGGCAGATCAGATGAACTCCTTGCAAATTTATAGACTAATCTGGAATTCAGGATAAGGTTAATTAATTCCATTGCATCTGCCATTTAATTATGTTTCCGTTTTTCTTTTTACTTTCATAAATAGTTTTCCCGACCCAAAAAAGAAGGAAAATAAAACACCATCTATCATTAATGTCGGCTGTGGCTTTATGCGTTTGGTGCCCATTCCTCATCTTAGCCCAAACTTGCAAATTTATTCACTTTTATAATCCTTGCATTTTTATACCCTAGGGGCTAGGACCTCTCTATATTAATATTGTTAGAATTGTGAAATTTTGTTATTTTAGAGATATTTCAATTAATCGATAAGTTAAATATTTACAACAAACTTAAATTTCATAACATAGGAATTTCACGAACTTGAATTTAATTTCATACTAAAATACATGAGTATTAAATACTAGGAAATTGAATCTAGCTCATGATGATAGTGTCCTTATGACTTTCTTTCAAACTTTAAATCTTTCAACATTACATTTCACTACAAAAACACATGACAAATGACGGAAAATCCGTCGCAAAACATCAAAATCCGTCGTAAAACAGATCCAGAACGGATCGTAGACGGATTTATACCGCCTCTAAAAGCCTCGTTGTTACGCAGACAACGACGGTAAAAATTCCGCCGCAAAATTTTGAACGGACTTGCGGCGGAAATCTCCGTCGTTGAAAGATTAGTCGTTTGACTCGCCGTTTGTTACGTTGAATTAACGACGGAAAAGTCCGTCGTTACTTACGGCGGAATTGTTTCCGTCGCTAAATTATTTGGGCAATTCCGTCGTAGATCCGTCGCAAATAACGACGGACGTTTTACGTCGCTAAACATTTTCGTCGTAATTGAGTCTCAGATCCGTCGCAAAATCTAGTCGCTTTTCCGTCGTAAATCCGTCTCAGATTACGACGGAATTTTTCCGTCGCTAAAGTAGTCCGTCGTAGATCCGTCGTTGTTACACCACGACAAATTAGGTTGTGTTCCGTCTCAGAACCGTCGCAGTTCCGACTTAATTCCGTCGCTATACTTAAAATATATCAACAGCTAGTTTCAGATTAGGTTTTAAACCACTTTTTTACCTGTTCAATACATCCACAATCATCACAAATCCATCCACAATCATCCACAATCATCACAAATCCAAATCCAAATCCAAATCCAACAACATCCACAATCATCACAAATCTATCCAAATCACAATCCAAATCATCACAAATCACAAATCCAAATCCAAATCCAAATCCAAATCACAAATCCACAATCATCCACAATCATCCACAATCCATCCACAATTATTCAATACATCCACAATCTGATAATTTACAACAACTATTCGATACGGAGTTATAAATCCAAATCCAATTCAACAATTCAACAATCCAAATCCAACAACAACAATTCAACATATCCATAAATGAAGTAAAAACGTAAAGATAGGAATCAAAATGGTGGAGGGTGGTCGAGGTCCAAGATCGCTACTCGAGTCTCGATAGGAATCACCGAATGCCTCCCGCTGAGCTTCCATCCGAGCTTGAAGACGTTGAAGCATCTGCATGCTCACTCTGTTGTGTTCAATCCTCGCCTCGCCCGCTCACACGATCTCTTTCTCCACCGTAGTTGCTCGACCATCCGCTTCTCTAACCGCGCCGCTCCTCCATCTCCGCTAACTGCCTCGATATCCGGAGACTCCATATGAGACGTCGCAGCAGCCGGAACTAGAGTCGCTCTCCATGAATGTACGTAGAGAGAACCAGACCAAACAATCTCTTTTTCTTCGATGCACGCCCGAGGATACCCTTGAGGATCCGATTCCTATCTACTGGCTCTCATCTCTACTGCTCGAGTCAAAATCAACTTGTCCTCCACCGCTCCTCAGATTTGCAGAAAATCGCTTAACTTTCCAAATAGAAGTTATTTTACATCATTACCATATTTAATATTTAATCTACTTATCATGATGCTACGAGCCTTCCCATCAGATAACTTCCATCGGGAGCGACATGATATTTCAAAAACATCCCACCGGACCTCGTAAATATGGACTCCACGTTCTCGCCTATTCATTCATTCAAACATTATTAATGCACACGTAGGTAAATGATAATAAGTATTTGTGTGCATATAATGAGGTACAATTACTACTTAAAATAAGAAAATTAAACAAGCTTCATTAATGATGTTTTAATCCAATTAGTTTGTATGCCTAATAACTTAGCAATTAATGATTATGATATATGTGAGGCGGAAGCGAACGACATTAAAACCTAAATTGAATTCGGAAAACTAAATACTTACAATCGGTAGCATAATCTAAAGCACATCCGAGCCACCCCTGCTTAACGATCCCCGCCCCTCACCATCCGCTCGTCATCCTACTCTCCTAGCTTTTTCGCCTTTAGTCGCACCTCAAGTCGATTCCAATAATCCCGCCACGCAGCCAATCCGATCCGGGAATGAATGGAGGTGGCGCGTCGTCACCAGGCTCTCGATCTTATGAATAAGATCCTTATATCTCACCGCCTTTTGCACCATGCACGATAGACTACTTGATTAGAGACAAAGCGGTCGATCCCAAAGAGTAAATAATTAAAGCATAAATTTGAAAATGATACATTTGAAATGCACATTCATATATATTTTGAATTACAAACATCACATATATACGATAACCAATACATGAAAGACAAGTTGCACTAAAAAATTTCATTTAATGAACTCGACTTAGAAAGCACCTCACTCATGGCTAAACCCCAAGATCCTCTTTACCTCCATGTTAAAAGCTTTTCAATTTTACAAGTCTTCTAAAGGTAAAATACATATCCATATATCTTATATAGTGTTGTGTCACAATTGTTTCCTTAGGGATCACATTTGATAAATATTATTTGAACCTTAAACATCATTTTCAACAAAAGGATATAAATATTATCAAATTAACTATCACTTAGTCCAAATAAACCAATATACTTGAATGTAAATCAATAATACCGGAAGTCTTAAAATACACCCGCCTCGATCCTCGTGGACCAATTTCAACCTGAAACCCGATGGTTCATGACCTTCTTGAACGACTCAGTGATCACATTTGGTCTTCTGATCTCTTGACTTTGTTAGTTTTAAGCTCTTGTTTGTTGCTCCCGATTTTGTGACTCGTTCTGATTTCTTTTAAGTTTGAAGTTGATCATCTAATGAGTTAACTAGGTCCATCTATTGGTTCTGTACAAGACGTCTTCAGTTTGGTTCCCCCTCAGATTAAGAGATGTCTTATTTAGCTACAAACAATGCATGAGAATGGTTCATCGTCGAGGATGTATAACTTCATTTATCTTTTCAGTTGGTTTTGGATATATAATCAAAACATCTTTTGATCCCAAAATCCCAACATTATATACTCGTAGTTGTCTCAAATTTGATTTAAAAAGTGGTTTTATTATCCGTTTTGTCTCAAACATGTAAAGCAATACTTGTTAACTATTCAAACTCATTTAAATTAATAAAATATATAATTATTAAATATAAATTGTTGTAATAATTGATTATTTGTCTTAATAAAACTCAAACATTACATAATTAATATAAATACTTGTTAATTTCCACCAGCTAATCACCTGAAACCTATTTAGATAGTAGTTATGATAATTGATACTCTATCACAATTATAAAACAAACATTTGTAAAATAAACAATAAAATAATAAAAGATTAAAAGAATAGAGAACATTGCATGTAGGGATGTTGGTTCGGACCTCTCTAGAATGTATACTCGTACTCATTCCAAATTTGATCAATTACTCAAACCTATTTAATTTTATAATATAAGTTGTTACAACGATTAGTAATCCACTTAATAAAACTTAGACATTATAGAATAATTATTAATAGTAAATAACAAAAAGATCAAAATTAAAAAAAAATATCATGTAGGCATATCAATCAATTTTTGGATCAGATTAGAATTTATATATATTTGTAATTGTCCCAAATCTGATCAAAAACTGATTTTACTACATGTTCTCATTTCATTTCGTATAATAATATCCGTTAATTACATGCATTGGTTATTCTCAATATAAATTTGAATATTACTATTTATTAAAAAGAAATATTTGGCCAAATTTAATTTTATATTATTTATTTGAACACTTTCTATTTGACCTAACATTGAAGAAATTATTTATTTTTTATTAAATTAAATAATATTATTTAATTACACTTTAATATTAAATTGAAGAAACTATTTATTTCAAAATACTTTGAAATTGAATAATTTTTCCCTAGTTAGAATTGTGATAATTTTGTATCATTATATTTAAGGTTTTGAATTAGTGAAATAATATGAAAAATCAATGTAAGATTAAAAATTTATCATTTATTTAAATTTTCAAGGTGGGAAATCTCATGAAAAATTGATGTGAGATTCAAAATTTATTTTAAAAAAATTGTACAAATTATATCCTTTTATACAAGTTTAAAATTTGTAAAGTATCATAAAAAAATCAATATGGGATTAAAATTATATCATTCTATTTAGATTTTCAAGTTGTGAAATCTCATAAAAAAATCGATCTGGTTTTCAATATTTATTTAAGAAAATTGGTTGTACAAAATATATACTATTATAATTAGGTTATAAATTGTCCAAATACATAATTTTTTTTCTCTGACAAAATTTATTCTATCAAATTAAATTGATGGTGCAATTCAAATGATATTAATCCCACCATTTAGCTATTTTGATATGAATTTTTGGTTGAGATAATAGATATATCCTTTTATATAGGTTTTCATTGTATGAAGTCTAATGAAAAATAAGTGTAATATTCAAATATCTTTATTTATTTATTTATTTTGATTATGTGAAGTCTCATGAAAAATTAATATGGAATTCAAGTATTGAATTTATTTATTTTTATTTTGAATTTTTGAATTCTCATGTAAAATTGACATGGATTTAAATTGTATCATTTTATTTAGAATTTCAATTGGTGAATTCTCATGGAAAGATAAATGTGGGATTCATTCTTGGTTTAAGAAATTATACAAAATATCTCATTTCAAGGTCAAATTAAATTGAAGAAACAAATTTATTTAGTCAAAATTATTTATTCAATTGGTGAGTTTTACCCGAACTAGAACCAATAAATAAGTACCGATTTTGGTTCTAGAACAAACCCATTTGATATCGGACCCAGACCAGTCCTAAACCATCAACTATATGTATGAAGCTGTCCGGGTACGAGGGGATCTGGTTGGATTTTTATACTAGAAGCAGATTGGTTGAGCTTGCATATAATATTTTCAGTTACCACTATTTCGATCTCCTATCTGAATTATTTACTTGATTGCATATGTTGTCCCATTATCTCATAAAAAATTAGATCATACGGTGTGTAAAAGATCATAGAAGTTTGTATGATTAGTTAATCTAGTTGAGATATAAAAAAGATCACAATCGAGACAACTTGAGGACGAGTTGTTGGTATAGGCTGTAATATAGATAAGAGGTAACTTGACTTGGTTGTTTGTCTATGCTTGTATGTCTTGATGCATTGATGGATCACAGTGAGATGAGTTCTTCTATCTGACTGTCATGAAAAGCCTAGATCTTGGTGACTTTACATTAATCTAAACATCGATAAAGTTTCATGTGAGTATAAGTTTACATTGACTTGTTATTGATCGCTTAATTTTCTACCAATTAAATGATAGTAAAAAAGCAAGTATTATATCGTATCCATAGAGACTGATAATCGAAAACACATCAAATAATTAACACATAATCTTTATTATTATTAAGGCAACAAGATTAAGAGAGATGATTATCAAACTAGATTCAAATGAAATAAGGAACAAACTCAAGAATAAAAGATTGGCCCTATGGATGTACTTAACCTAACCAGATTCACACAATTAATCTATTGATCTGTTTATCACTTTAATCCACATTCATATGAATGATCACTAATGTAACTATAGTCTTCCGTCAGGACAGCCTATAGTAGTAGGTTAGCCTAAACTCTATCGCCGCCAGGTCTCAAGAGAAGTAAGCTAATTACCAAAAGCACACAAAGAATAACCTCATACAGTTCACCTATCTCCGTCAGGTCTCAAGGTAAGATCTGTATTATGTATTCAAGATATCGACTATGCAATTAATTCCCCAGGACATCAATCACATAACTAGCATGCATCAATATTGATCAGGTACCAACACATGAGAATTAAAACCAAGAATCATAAATCATGAATGGGACGACAAAATAGTATCAACAGATAAATCATACGAATCTAGTCAGACATACAAACCCTATGATCAATACATAATTTAACTACTCATAATTAAAATACTAAAACAATAAATAAATAAAGATAACATGAATTAAATTGAATAGATAAAACTGTAGGAATTCATGATGAATAATATAGCAACTTCGATCAACAAAAAATCTAAACTCTCAAAACAAATTACTGAAATGAAAAGAAGAATTAAAAACTCTAAAGAAAGTGTTATGTTCTCTCGTGCAAAAATAAAGGTAAAGCTATTATGTGTAAAAGTCCCCTCTTCTGAACCTCGTCCGTGCGGCTATATGGAACCCTAACCCGCATTGGCTCGCGAGCAAGGGTCGCGAGAGGAAGTCGCGAGCCAAGCGTTAGTGCGCACGTCCGTCTTCTTTCCTCGCTACCTTCACTCGCGACATAATGTCACGAGGAAGACTCGCGAGGCATAGTACTTCTGATTTCGTATTTCTTCACGAGCTTTGCTCGCGAGTCTTCTTCGCAGGTAAAGTTACGAGCTATCACGGGCTAACAATTCCTCTTTATCATGATCCACCATTTTGACATCAAAACCTGTGCTAAAATGACACGAAATACACACGACATAATATCTTCCAAGGTAAACGTAAACATGTCAAAAGAAAGCTCAAATGACCACTTATCAATTATAAAATGAACGGAAATGCCCTTAATATACTAGTAGAAATGAGGTTTATCAACTCCCCCAAACTTAACCTTTTGTTTGTCCCCAAACAAAACAGAACAAAAGAGAGAGACGACCAAAAGAATAGGTGATGAGTCAAACGATAAAAGCAATAAGTCTCAGAGCAATGAGCAACAAAAGATTCAATCAATGAATCAAATCACAACATCTTCTGTTAAACTCCACATATCATAAAAATCATAAGCACAAGCCTTCTCAAACTTAAATCCTCACGACATGTATATATATATATATATATATATATATATAAGAAATCTAAACACTCAAGTGTATCAAGACGGACGTGTATACTCTCAATGTTTAAAAACATATGGAATCTACCATAAGCTTGCGAATCGTTAATTCTCCATTGCTCAAATATGTGCTCAAGAACTAAGATAAAAAGGTCTTATAAAGGGTTATAATGTAGGCTCTTTGGTAAGGTAGGATTAGGGGTGGATCGGTACAGTATACCAAAATTTTTTCGCCATACCGTATACCGTATCGAAAATTACGGTATGCAAAAATTCATACCGATATCGTAAACCGAACAGTTCGGCATACTGAAATTCGGTATACCGAAAATTACGGTATGATAAAATTTTATACCGTTACCGTACCGATTTTTACGGTATACCGAAATTACCGAATTCATATCGAAAATACCGAAAAATATCGAATTCATAGCGTACCAACTTCGGTATACCGAATTCATACCGAATTTTTTGGTATGTACCGCGGTACCTATATATCCCGATAAACGTACATTTACCGGACTTCGGTATACCACGGTATCCAAAAAATTGATACCGTTACCGTACCAAAAATTAACGGTATGGTATCATACCGTACCGAAAATTATGGTATATCGAAAATTTGGTATTTTTTGACAAGGTAAGTTCGGTATACCAATTTTTCGGTATTTTTTTCCACCCCTAGGTAGGATATATTTAGACTAAATGACTCATAATCCTACAATGAAAAACACAATAAGTATCATAAGACACACATCCCAAACTTTCATAATTCATTCCAATTCTCCATACCAAGAAGTCATTTGTTTTTAAGAACTCCACCATTTTTATCTAAGTGATATACTCATCCCAAGCACTAGCTACTTATCCATTTATGTTATTTTCTCACATTTGTGTCAACTTCATTTTGTTCTTTTTTTTTCTTTTCTTTTTTTAATTTTGAACTTATATGGTAAGCAACTATTTTTGATTTATCACTTTCTCATCAGTTATCACTTTTTTTTCTTTTTCTCAACCTTTCAAATCTAACAACCAAACATCATACTAACTGCATAACCTAACCCACGGCTACATGAAAGAATAAGGTAGGCTCAAACGGGCTCATCAAAAGATAAAATGACCAACAGGTTAGTGTTTGAATATTATAAAGGCTAAGAAAAGAATGCCTAATATCATCTCCCAATTCTTAAGCACATCAATGTAACCTCGAAAAAGATCCAGAGCAAGTTCTAGAGAAACACATGCTATTTCAAACTACTCAACATAGAAAGAAACAAGACTGAAAATGATATGATAGTCAAAAGTTCAAGTCTCGCAAGTTTCAAACATGTGATCAAGTTCTCAAAGGCTCAATACTCACAATAATCATAACATGCTTCATCTCACAAAATCAATTGCAATCAAATTTTCTAATAAAAACAATTCTCATCATTATCTGCTCGTCATTCAACTCAACCCTAAACAAACACAAAACAAAACAAGAAAAACAAAACAAAATTGACAAAACCAAACAAAACAAAAACAAAATAAAGCAAAAACATTGAGTTACCTCCCAACAAGTGCTTAATTTAACGTCTTTAGCTAGACCATTACCTCGATCAATCTGCTTTTGGCAACTGATTTCTTCACCATCTTGTGCTTGCCCCTGTACTTAGTGTTCACTGCAGACAACCACTGAGTGTGGAAGTGGCTCCCACCAAACTTGAACAGAACATTCTGGGTTCCATACCGAGTCAAACTTGTCCTGGTATAATCCCCATCAACTGGTCGGTTGTCATCCAAGTGCGAGACTGAGCTAACTATGGAAGTGGTGATCGAACATCAATCATCATAATCTGAATTATCATGCCTCTTGATGGCATCATAAATCGAAATTTTCAGCTCCTTGTTGTTCACACGAAATGTGAGATCACCATCCTGCACATCAATTAAAGCTCGGTCAGTAGCTAGAAACGATCGACCCAAGATTAATTTTTGATTTTTATCATCAGATATATCTAATATCACAAAATCAGCAGGAAAAACAAAGTCTTGAATTCTTACCAGAACGTCTTCTACTATTCCCTTAGGATAAGAAACTGACATGTCAGCCATCATCAATGAAATATTAGTCGGCTTCATTACTCCAATCTTCAGACGGTTGAAAACAGATAGTGGCATCAGATTAATACTCGCTCCCAAGTCACACAATACATTGGGGAATGTATGCTCTCCAATCTGACATTCTAAGGTGAAACTCCCAGGATCTTTTTTTTTTTGAGCGGAAACTTCCTTTGTATGATAGCACTGCATTCTTCAGACATGTTGATCGTTTCAAATTTGCCCAACTTCTTCTTGCTCGCCACTGTATTCTTGAGGAATTTGACGTACTTAGGCATCTCTTGAAGCATATCCAGGAGTGGTATGTTAATATTGACTTTCTGGAACATCTCTATAAATCGAGTGAACCTCTCGTCAGATTTCTTCTTCCCAAGACGTTGAGGAAACGGGGCTGTAGGTATTGGAGACGTCTGAGGGCTCGCGCTCTTCCCTCGCGAGGTTGAGTCGCGAGACTTCCTCAAGAGGTCCTCTCCGTGAGTCTTCGCGGGATTCCCTCGCGAGTATAGGTCGCGAGGTGAATTTCTGCTTCAGGCGTGTCTTTACTAGTGAGACTACCTCGCGACGTTGTGTCGCGAAGAGATCTCGCGAGGCGAGAATCCGTCATTTCGTCGTTCTCGTCTTCCTTCACTCGTTCACTGTGTCCCTTTTTCCCTTCATACTCCGAATGATTTATATAAGATGATCCGCTCCTCAAGTAAATGACATTGCATTAATTTGGAGGCTTATTTTTCGGATTATGTTCTGTGTTGCTTGGAAATTACCCTTGCTTATGCGTCCCGCTCTCTCATTGGCCATCTGCCCTACTTGATTTTCCACCATCTTCAATTGTTTTCCAATGGATATAACAGTTTGTTGATGGCATTGACGGTTCTCTCTAAAGTATTCAGTCTGTTCCCCATCTGTTCTATCTGAATATTTTGCTGAGCCACTATTTGTTGGTGACTCGCTGCAATTTGATGATTGCTCACCAATACTTGCTGCATCATTTCTTCCAGACTAGGCTTCTTCGGTTCCACAATCATCCCATTATTAACAGCAAAACCAGGCGGTGGTTGCTTAGCATTCTGCGCATTGGCATAGGAAAAATTGGGGTGATTCCTATTGTTGGGATGATATGATGGATTCTCACTCTGATTCCCTTGGAAATTATTCCATTGGTTCACATAATTACCCTCCTTAATATTTTGCGCCATGACAACAGTCATCTAGAGATGACAATGGATCTCGGACCCGGTCCAGATCCGTGGATCCAGATCCATTTTTCAGGATCTGGATCTTCAAAAATTTGGACCCAATAGATCTGGACCGGATCTGGATCATATCCTAATATTTTGGATCTGGATCTGGGATTTATTTTTTGAGACTCGGATCCGGTCCAGATCCGACCCGCAGATCCATTAATTTTTTATATATATATATATATATATATATATATATATATTATTTTTATTATAATTAAATACCTAACCCCAACTTAAAACTCTTTTATTTCCTTTTTCAAATTCTCCCAAAATAAATCTGCTCTCAATTTCATTTCAAATTCTCTCAATTATGTATCAGTAGTTGTTCACGGCGAGTCGCGCCACTTACACCACCGATGATTGAGTTGTTTGTTGTTTCATACCTTATAGTAAATTTGTAACTAATGTCTTTCAATATAGTAATAATTGTAGAAATTCTAAATAATTGTTATAGTATTATTGTGTATTTAGATTAATATGGTGTTATTGTGAATTATAGTTGATTTAGAATTTATTTTAGAAGCAAAATATATGGATCCGGTTCAGACCTCGGACCTCGCGATCTTATGGATCTCGATCTCGGATCTAATTTTTGGACCCAATGGATCCGGATCGGATCCGACCCAAGCAAAAATCGAACTGATCCGGATCGGACCACCGATCCGGTCCGCATCCGCCCATCGCCATTCCTACAACCGGATCTTAAAGATATGAATTTCTAACGGATCATCATATCTAATCAAGTTCGCAATGACAACTTTTCTCGATCGGTATCTCCATCCCAATAACTATTGGATGTCATCTCTTCATAATCCTCAATGCTTCATCTATACCTCTGCTGAGCCCTCCGGTCAAGCATCCACAATGCTACGAGTCGCCTCCTTTTCACACGTAAAGGTGTATATAGATAAAGAGTATCGATCCATGTGGATTGTAATACGAAACACCAAGCTCAACGATAATTCATCATTATTCAAGCACGTCCAAAGCGTATGTAACAAGCGTAAATATAAAATAACGCAAACAAACACTTGGTAAAACAGATAAGAGACTAACCCTAGGGATGCATTAATCCTATCCACAACGATGTTTATCCTGTCCTATTAGCCAATTTTAATCGAGACAAGATGGAAGATCACAAATATAACCAACAACTTCAATTACGATAATTATGGCAGAGATTACGAGTTTTCCTACCATTCTAGGTGAAAACAAGTAACTCCAAAAGGATCACTAAGAATATGCTTCCTACGAATATCCTATCTCGCCACGACTCAAGCGCTTATTCGTATCATGCATTCAAGATCGATCGACAATTAATACATTACGTAATTAACCGACAACTAGATATGCATCAAGATTGATCGTAAATCAACACATATAAATAAGCACCAAGAATCATGAATCAATGCCCGAAGGTAAATAGCGATAAATCACAACATATAGGATCGAATCATGCAAACCCTAGATCAAGATTTAAATTTTAGCTACGATAATTAAATTACCAAAGCAATAAATAATTAAATAAAACATAAATTAAGATAGATAGATAAAACTGTAAGAATCCGTGAAGAACAATTGTAGCGACTTGAATCCGAAGAAATTCAATTCTAATACTAAACTATGAAATTGGAATGAAAATACTTAAAGAAAAGCTAAACTAAATTAAATGGGAAAAGAACTTGCAAAGAAAATAAAGAAGAATTTGTGTTCTGCTCTAGAATGGTGTCGAATGGTGTCTTTAAGCTACTGCTCTATCTCCCTATTTATAATAAAACATAAGCTCCCTTTTTTCATAAATTCCCCAATCCTATTCTGACTCTGATTCAATCCTATTCTGACTCGGATTAGAAGTATACATGGACTAGGTGTCTCAAATTACTGAAAATTCATGATTTCTCGCGAGTTTTGCCCTTGCGACCTTAGGTCGCGAGCAAAACTCGCGAATCGTCTTTTCTTGCTGCGCGCGACTTCATTGTTTCGCTCCGTCTCTCTCGTCCGAACTCCAAATTACAATCCGCTTGCGCCACGGACTCCTATTGAGATGATATTTAACATAGTTAACTTTGTACATCCATCCTTTTCAAATCCATTTCATCATATTCAACGCCGTTTTCAAATGCTTCTTCGCATGAGCTTGCTGACCGGGCTATTGATTCCTCTTTATCGTGATCCACCTTTTCGACATTAAAACCTATGCTAAAATGAAATGAAATACACACGGCATAATATCTTCCAAGGTAAACATAAATATATCAAAAGACAACTCAAAAGATCACTTATCACTTAGAAACGAAACGAATATAACCTTATAAATCATGTAAAACGAAGCTTATCAACTCCCCAAACTTACCCTTTTGTTTGTCCTCAAACAAATTAGAACAAAAGAGACGACCGTAGATGTAAAGAGTCGAACGATAAAAGCAATAAGCCTCGAGCAATGAGCAATAAACGATTCACTCAAATGAATCAAATCACAACATCTTCGTTAAACTCCACACATCATAATAATCATAAGCACAAGCCTTCCCAAACTTGAATCCTCACGACATGGATATATATATATAAGAAATCTCAAACACTCAAGTGTACGAAGGAGGATGTGTATGCTCTTAAAGTTCAAAATTACATGGAATCTACCATAAGCTTGCAAATCGCCTAATTCTCCATTGCTCAAATATGTGCTCAAGAACTAAGATCAAGAAGGTCTTTATATAAGGTAATAATGTAGGCTCTTTGGTAGGGTAGATATATTTAAAGCTAAGTGACTCATAATCCCATAATGAAAACATCATAAGTATCACAAGACATAATTCCCAAACTTTCACAATTCATTTCAAAACTCTACACCAAAAAGTCATTTTCTTTAAGCACCCATAATTTTCATATAAGTGATATACTCATCTCAAAGACTAGCTACTTACCCATTTATGTTCTTTTCACACACTTGTGTCATTTTTTTTATTGAACTTATATGAGTAAGCAACTATTTTAATAATCACTTTCATCATTTATTTCCTTCCTTTCTTTTTCTCAACCTCAATTTCAAGCAACTAAATATCATACTAACAACATAACCCAACCCACGGCTATATGAACAAAATAGGTAGGCTCAAACGGCTCATCAAAGGATAATAAAATACAAAGTTAGTGTTCGATAGTGTATAAGCTAAGAAAAGAATGCCTAATATCATCTCATAATTCTTAAGCACATCAATGCAACCTCGAAAAGAACCAGAGCAAGTTCTAGAGAAACACATGCTATTTCAAACTATTCACACGTAGAAACAAGATCGAAAAGATACGATAATGAAAGCTCAAGTCTCACAAGTTTCAAAAATGTGATCAAGTTCTCAAAGGCTCAATACTCACAATAATCATAACATGCTTCTTCTCACAAAATCAGCTTGCAATAAATTTTCTAATAAAACAATTCTCATCATCTACGCTCATTATTCAACTCAACCCACAAAATGTATACAAAACCCAAACACGAAAACAAAACAAACATAAACAAAAGAAAACAGAACAAAACGAAAACAAACCAAAACAAAGAAAACATTGTTACCTCCCAACAAGTGCTAAATTTAAATGTCTTTAGCTGACCAATACTAACCTCGATCAATCCGGCGATTTGGCGTTAGCCTTCACCAAATCTTTGCTTGCTCCATATTTTGCGCTGACCGCAGACCACCATCGAGTGTGGAAGGCCTTCCCAAACTTGAACAAGTCACCGAGTTCCATGCCGAGTCCATCTTTCTTTGTAGCACCCTTGTCAACTAGTCGGCCGACATCCAAGCTCGAGATTCGCTAGTCGCAATAAAGGTGATTGAATGACACTCTTCATGCTCGCACCATCGTGTCGCGGACGGCGCCATAGATTGAGATTTTCAGCTTCTCATCGTTAACATGAAAAGTTAGATCACCTTCCGCACGCCAATTAAAGCACGCACCAGGTGCTAGAAAAGGCCTACCCAAGATTAGTGGTTGATTTTAAATTCGTGAATGTCTAAAATAACAAAATCACTGGAAAGACAAAATCCCGAACTCTTACCAACACATCCTCAACTATCCCTTAGGTATGCGACCGACACACCATCATTAACGAAATGGAGGTCTTCTTCACTTGCCCACCCCAAGCGATTGAACACATTTAACGGCATCGTGTTTATGCTCGCCCTAAATCACACAACACGTTGGGGCGTGTGCTCGCAATCTCGCACTCCAATGTAAACCGCCGGATCCTTCGCTTTAGATGAGCTTCCTCCGCAAGACAAGATCGATTCTTCTGATAGGGTAATTTTTCAAATTTCCCAATTTCTTCTTGCTTGCAAGCTGCCTTTAAAAATTTCATGTATCCCAAGATGTTTCGCAGTCAGCTCAAAGAGAGGCAAATTGATCTCAAATTTTGAAAATCTCTTTGAACGCGCAAACTCCTCGTCATATTTCGACTTGACTAGTCGACTTTAAATGGGACCGGAGGAGTGTACGTATGAATTGATTCTCGAGGCCCTTCGGCGTTGACCTCGCGATCACTGGGAAGGTCGCGAGGCGTCCTGCTCAGGCTGCAATCCTCCTTCGCTCAAATTGCGGGCGCCTGGTCGCCGCGAACAAATCGGGGCGTACAACTGATGGCTCGTGGTCGCTCATGGGCGCTGCTCTGGTCGCGAGCTTCGGGTAAATTTGGACTCGCGATCGGGCTCATGGTCGCGAGCTCTCGGTCATGAAGTCGCTCCATTTTACTTTCTTGTCTGTACGGCTCGGGTAAGCTTGTCCACTTCTCGTCTGGATGGCGAAACATTGATTTTTCGGTTTACCTCCAGACACTCGGAAATTGGCCCATCTTTTGTAGTGCATTCAATCATATAATACTGACCAACTGATTTTCCAAAATCTTCATATGCTTTTCCATAGCCGTCACAAAGGACTCCAAATGATTAATCTTCCGCCTGTTGCTTATAAACGAGTTCGTTCGTCGTCAATTGTTGGTTGCTTACAACCAATTGCTACATCATGTCCTCTGACTCGCTTCTTCGCCTCGAATCACTCCATTCGAATCGAAAACCCGCGAGGTCGTTGAAAATTATCGGGTCATGACGAGAAATTTGATGATTTCATATTTGCATCAGATGCCGGATTTCCATGATTCCTCCGATTGACGTGGTCAACCTCTTCCGCCTCGATCCGACTCTTCAAAAGAGTGAATTGCTTCATCACCGTCAGATTTCAATCGCCCCGATACCATCGCTTAACCATCATGCGTCTCCGCCGGCCATTGATAACTATTTGCCCCATCTCTTCTATGACGCGACCGCCTCCTCTACACGACGATTCAATAAACATCCACCGTCGATGCATCCACTAAGCTCCTTGTATGCCATGTCACCCACCGAGAACCGCGTGATCTCGCCGTTTTCGAGAATCCGTTGTGGGCACTTTCTCAATAGCCCCTCGAATCGCCCCACGACTCGAACAATGACTCATCTCCTAGCCGAGGTGGGAGATCTCGGCGATGATTTTCCGGGCTTTGGCTAGGGAAAATACTTTGAGACTAACTTTCGCAAAGATCCCCCAATGCTTATGCCTGTGCGGTCCAAACTTCAACCACTCTTCGCTCGATCAGCAGAGAATCCGAACATGCTCATCCGAATCGTGTCTCTGTGGCACCCCATTCTGCTTGATGGTGTCACAAATGTCGGCGAATGTCTCAAGATACGATTCGGGTCCTCTGTGACTCCTCCCCCAAACCGCTCTCCTCGTACCATGCCGATTAGGGCGGCTTTAACTCAAGTTGTTTGCATTGACTTCCGGCCCCATCCGCCTCCTTGGAATTGTTCAGTGGGAGGTCGGTACATATAATTCAGAGGTCTCGCTCGAGCAGGACTAGAGTCCCATATTCGCCATCCGGCGCCGCATCTCTCGAATCGGCTAACATGCGCAGCAGCTTGCTCATGAGGAATGCCCCTGCTCAGATTAGCCGCCATTGCAGCCCGCCTATTCTCTCGCCCTTTCTCCTTTGAGAGCTTTCGATCTCGGATCTAGTAATATTTCGTGAGGTCCCCGAGATCTCAGACGCATAAACTACCCGAGAAAAGAGAATTTAGCTCGTAACAATAAACAATATAATATATAACTTGAATTAATAAATCCAAATCACAAATTATTCCTATGTAATCTTAATAATCCCAGAACGGCGCCCAAAATTTGATCGCCCCTTTTCACACGTGAAAGGTGTATATAGTAAGGTAGTATATCGTATCCACAGGATTGTAATACGAAACACGTGAAGCTAGCTCAACGATAATTCATCATTATTCGCACGTAAAAGGGTGAAGGTTTAAAGGCTTGAATTTAATCCAAAGCGATGTAACCAAGCGTAAATATAAAATAACGCAAACAAACACTCGGATGGTAAAACATATAAGAGAGACTAACCCTGTGGATGCATTAATCCTATCCACAACGTATGATTATCCTGCTCCTATTAGCCAATTTTAATCGAGACAAGACGGAAGATCACAAATATAACCAACAACTTCAATTACGATAATTGCGGCAGAGATTACTTAGTTTTCCTACCATTCTAGGTGAAAACAAGTAACTCCAAAAGGATCACTAAGAATATGCTTCCTACGAATATCCTATCTCGCCCACGACTCATTATTCGTATCATGCATTCAAGATCGATCGACAATTAATACAATTACGTAATTAACCGACAACTAGATATGCATCAAGATTGATCAAATCAACACATATAAATAAATACCAAGAATCATGAATCAATGCCTAAATAGCGATAACAAATCACAACATATAGGATCGAATCATGCAAACCCTGTGATCAAGACGGAATTTTAGCTACGCATAATTAAATTACCAAAGCAATAAATAATTAAATAAAACATAAATTAAGATAGATAGATAAAACCGTAAGAATCCACGAAGAACAATTGTAGCGACTTGAATCCCAAGAAATTCAATTCTAATACTAAACTATGAAATTGGAATGAAAATACTTAAAGAAAAAGCTAAACTAAATTAAATGGGAAAATAACTCACAAAGAAAATAAAGAAGAATTTGTGTTCATGGTGTCGAATGGTGTCTTTAAGCAATCTC
The DNA here is from genome assembly GCA_036937905.1 of Salvia rosmarinus. NCBI lineage: Eukaryota > Viridiplantae > Streptophyta > Magnoliopsida > Lamiales > Lamiaceae > Salvia > Salvia rosmarinus. The sequence continues at coordinate 51,776,437 of CM072820.1, read as the reverse complement.
CCTATTTATAATAAAACATAAGCTCCCTTTTTCATAAATTCCCAATCCTATTCTCGACTGATTCAATCCTATTCGACTTTGGATTAGAAGTATACATGGACTAGTGTCTCAAATTGCTGAAAATTCATGATTTCTGCGAGTTTGCCTTGCGACCTTAGGTCACGAGCAAAACTCGCGAATCGCCTTTTTCTACCGCACGCGACTTCGCTTTTTCGCCTCCGTTCTCTCTCGTCCGAACTCCGAATTACAATCCGCTTGCGCCTACTGGACTCTATTGAGATGATATTTAACATAGTTAACTTTGTACATCCATCCTCACAAATCCATTTCATCATATTCAACGCTGTTTTCAAATGCTCTTCTTCGCATGAGCTCGCATGACTGCTATCGATTCCTCTTTATCGCGATCCACCTTTTGACATTAAAACCTATGCTAAAATGACATGAAATACACACGCATAATATCTTCCAAGGTAAACATAAATATATCAAAAGACAACTCAAAAGATCACTTATCACTTAGAAACGAAACGAATATAGCCTTATAAATCATGTAAAACGAGGCTTATCAGTTAGCATTTACTCCACTGTAAAATTGAGTCATCTGTTGCTAAGGTGAAAAACCATGATGCGGACATTTTCAGATGAGGCTTCTGAACCTCTCCCAAGCTTCAAACAGTGACTCGTCTCCCAATTGTGAAAAATGGAATATTTCAGCAATGATCTTCTGAGCCTTGGCAGGTGAGAAGTATTTGGACAAAAACTTCTCACATAGCTGCTCCCATGTAGTAATCCTTGAGCGGTCCAAACACTTGAACCATTTTTTGCTTGACTCCTCAGCGAGAATATGAACATCCGTATCCGGATGGCATCACTCGGCACTCTATTCTGCTCGATTGTGTCACAAATGTCTAGAACGCCCAGCGTGCATTAGTGGTCTTGATAATCCTTTCCCAAACCGCTCTGCCAGTATCATACACGATGAGGCACTTTAACTCAAAGTTATTCGCGTTTATGTTCGGCCCCCATCCTCCACCTTGAAATTGATCAGTCGGTGGCCTGTACATATGGTTGAGCGGTATGGGTGGTGCTCGACCTCCAACTTGGCTCATTTGATTCTGTAACGCCAGTTGGCTTTGCATCGCAGCTAACATTTCTTCCATTTTGGACATCCGATCATGTCCTTGTGGGTGTCTATCTGACATTGCTTGTCTTCTTTATCTGCGCTCCCTCTTATGCGATTTTTCAATCTCAGTATCCAATGGAACAAATTTCCTTCCTCTGAGACCTTGTAATCATGCACTGCGCAAAAAGACAAAACCAGATTAGATCCAAGTAATCACACATAAATTTATTTTTTTATTTTCTATTTTTTTAAAAGCCTAAATTAATAACTACAATTCATAAAATTATCACTATGAAATCTAAACAGTCCCCGACAACGTCGCCAAAATTTGATCGCTTAATTTTTCTACCAATTAAATGATAGTAAAAACAGCAAGTATTATATCGTATCCACAAGGACTGATAATAAAAAACACAATGAATAACTAACACATAATCTTTATTATTATTCAGGCAACAAGATTAAAAGAGATGATTATTAAACTAGACTCAAATGAAATAAGGAATAAACTCAAGAATAAAAGACCGACCCTAGGGATTTACTTAACCTAACCCGATTCACATAATTAATCGTCGGTGTGGAGGCTCCGGGGTGTTGTCCATCTTCTTGAAGTCATAATAATACTTGCTCTAAGTCATGACTGCCATCCTGGTCGAGTAAAGATTTCGATTTGTGAGGTGTGAACTAGAACTGTCGACGTTTCTTTAGTCTTTGCTTCATGATTAGTCTAGTGAAAACCTGTTGACGATCGTGGTCGTTATCACGTAGTTATATTCGATCGAGGCCGTCAGGTTAGGATACTTGGTGTGGTGACTACTTCTTTATTTGCAATTTAGGTGCGTTGACGATCGAGATGTAAGTTAGCATATATGAATATGGTTTACTGAATGTGAAAAGTTTTTATTTTACTTGGGTAGGGGTCGAAACCATTGACTGGACACTGCGGGGTGTAAGTTAAAGACGTCAACAAATCTTGGTTTTCTTGGGACCGTGCCGAATCTGTTTCGGAGTAAAGGCATCAACAACGGTCGGTTAGGAGTTTACAGTCTTGTGCATGGACTAGAAATGTAGCTGCGATTATCCATGATAAGGTTTCTTATTCCAGGACTGGTGGTGGTTGCCACAACTAGATAGTCGAGGTGGGTTGAAAATATGTAGCTATGACGTCAATAATTGACGTGGGGTTATAAGAGTTTTGGGTGCTCAATCTCAAGTGATGTACTAATCTCGTGTTGTAGTTGCCGACTAGTGGAAGTTAACTTATTCCAACGTGACTTACGGATTGGTTTCTAGTGGTAGTCTAAATCATCTTATATTCTCATTCATCTCCGTTTAGTTGGTGACTCATGGATCATCTTTGTTGCAACTTTGTGCTTTGGTAAACTGTCTTTCTCGGATAATTCTCATCCAGTGACATGACTATTGTAACATACCTCCCTATTGATTATTTAGAACTCATGGTGTAGCTTCTAATGAAATAAGAGTGTCCTGCCATCCACAAGGCAGAATTCCAGTTGAACGCTTAGAGCGTGATCCTAGATAGTCAGACTAGGTTAAAAAGAAAATAACATAAGAAACATAAGGAAATCTAGGTTCTCATAACCAATGTATCTCGATGGTTCTTATCTTAGTATGAATCCTTAAATTCTAGCGGTTTTTACTTATCGACTTGACCCACTGTCCATGATTACTTGTAAGATTTGTTGGAAATCCGTGTATATATATATATATATATATATATATATATATGGTCAAGTTTCCAGGAAACTACTTTGATCAAGATTTTGAGTGACGTAACGTTTAATTTTGTGAAATTAAATGGCATAGGATCGATCTACGTTTCGAGTAGATGATCGTGGTGTATTCACATTCTCAAATCCGATTTCGGTGAGTGAGAAATAATGGATCAAAGTTGGTCACTTAAACATGGAGTTATGTGATTAAGGGATAAGCATGGATTAATTAATCCTTATCCCACATTGATTAATGTACCTTCATTAATTGTCTATATAAGTGGTTCATCGAACACTTAGTATAATTATGTGCACAAGTGATGGGTCGAAAGCCCACGCCAAGACACGCCGCCGCCGCCGCCGCCGTCCCGTCGCTCCGCCGCGCCACACCCGGCCCGGCCCGCCCGGCTCCGATTCGATTCGGTTCCGCCCGTGGTCCTTGGTCCGTGGATCTTGGATCTTGACAATTGGTCTTTGGCTGTTCTTTGGGCCTGCTCATGGGCTTGCTTCGGGCTGGTTCCGTGCCCATTGCCCCATATTTTGGATCAATGTTTGATCGAGCCCAAAGACGGAGTTGGTCCGGTGCCCAACTCGTGTAGCCCAACCGTTGGGCTGCCAGGCGATGGAGTTGGTCCGAGGCCCAACTCGTAAGCCCAATCCGTTGGGCTCGCTGTGCACTTGAAGAGACGCCCGGATACGTCCAACGAACCTCGACGCACGCGTTGTCCGTTATTCGTCAGAATCGCCGAAGAATGTTCCGACATGATGGATCTCGGGAAACGTGGCACGTTGTCTCCAAAACCGCCACGACATAATTTCGTAACACCCGACATCAATGCGGTGTTGACTCAAAGATGCTTCCCATGAGGGGCGGACGCCTATAAATAGGACATGTCTCCTCAAAGATAAGCTACCATCGCAAAAGCATTCTCGCATTCTCTCAAAGCACTCCGCATACATAGCTCGTGTCCAAGCTCGCCCTCGCCTCCGTCCCGCCCGCCGGAGCTCGTTGGTTTGCGGTGCTGCCAACCACGAGACGCTGCCGTTTTACCTTTGGAGACGATACGCCAGAACCGAGAGCACTACCGGGGCGTATCTCGTCTTGCAGAAATAGGCCTCCTCGACTCGGCATTAGCTTACGGTTTTGTTTTATTTTAGTTTCAATACTGTTTAAGTTTATTGTTAGTTTTGATCTCCTACTTCTACATTTCTGTTTCGAGTTGTAACACGCCCGACAAGTTCTGTACTGTTTTGTACGCATTTTTCCAACAATCACAAGACGAGATATTACTTGCCACGAAGGAATTGAGACTTTTAATTAACTTAAAACTTTCGAAACTTAAACCTTTGCTTGGAGATGTCGACCGCCTCGCCACCGACTCGCTTCCGCCGCCGCCGCTCCACCGCCGCCATTGCTGCCGCCACCGCACAATGGCTACGGTCATGTTTGGTTTGATGCCTTGGGGTCAACCATTGGACCCTTCGTCGATTGTTGGTTCCACTTTTAGTGGTTCAACGCTTGGTTCCACTTTTAGTGGTTCCTTCGCTCGACGATCGCACTTTTCGTGGGTCGATTGTTGGATCCACGGATCTAACACCGTGGTTCTCATACGAGTTCCATGTTTCAACACACTTTAAGTGGTGCTGGTGGATCCGGCTTTGATCGATCTCGACGCTGCTCATACCGCGAGGACGATGCCGCCACGAGAAGCCGCCAAGTTTGGAGGATCCGACTTGAGATGGCAGAAAAGATGTTATTCTACCTCACGACGCTGGGCTTCGCCAACTTCTTGGTGGAAGATGAGCCCGCCGCCCGGGGTTGGTGATGGACTTTCACGTCCGAGCAAAGATATGATAATTAGCGACCGGCGACTATCTTTGTAAAAACTTCATACTGTAGTTTAGAAGATAGCTTGTATAGTGTATATGTTTGTTGTAACGATATCCAAATGTATGTGGATGCGCTAGAAAAGAAGCACCGTAGTGATGATGCAGGTACAAAGAAGTTTATTGTAGCCAAATATTTGGACTACAAGATGGTCGATTCTCGACCGATCACGGACCAAGTGCAAGAGTTTCAACTCATTGTACACGAGGTTCAAGCCGAAGGGCACATTGTTTCGGACGGCTTTGTCGTCGCTACAGTGATTGAGAAGCTACCCCGGTGGAGAGACTTCAAGGTCTACCTTAAGCACAAGAGAAAGGATATGACACTTGAAGACTTGATCGTCAAACTGCGCATCGAGTCTGACGTGAAGAAGCAAGACTTAAAAGCGAAAGGCTTGATCGATGCTAGAGCCAACTTTGTTGGAGGGGCGGTCCCTCCAACAAACGTGTTCGTCCCAATGTCAAAGATAAAGGCAGCGGGAAGGTGGTTGCTCGTAAGTTTGACGGGATCGCATAATTGTGGCAAGCATGGCCACACGAGTAAGGACCGTCAACCTAAGAAGAAGAAGGCTAAGCAAGTTACCAACGTTGTTGAGAAGGACTTGACAAATGGGATAAGGATGACTTGGCACTGTGGTGACCGAAGTCAACCACGCCGAGAATCAAGGTGGATGGTTCATCGCCATCATGCGCGATCGCGCACGCCTCTACCGAAAAGATGCGTTCTCCATCTACAAGGCGCTGAGGGGCGGAAGCTCAACATGGGGAACTAAGCTTCGTTCGAGGTTTCGGAGTTGGTGATGTGGTGCTCAAGATGTCGTCCGCATTGAGATCACGTTGAAGGACGTGTCTTTATGTCCCGAACATTCGTAAGAATTTAGTGTCGCCTCGATTCTAGTTAACAAGGGTTTAGACTAGTTTTGAGTCGGACAAGTTTGTCTCGACTAAGTTTGGGAAGTTCCTTGGTACGGGTAATCTCACCGGGGTCTTTTCAAATTGAATGTAATGGTCAGCTTGTGTGTACCCAAGATTGTTATGAATGAAAATGCATCTACTTCCTCTTACTGACCGAGTGCTCGATTTAATCTAAATGCAATAAAAGATTAGTAAATTTAGATTTACTAAAGTTAAATGAAGTTAATACACAAACGAAATGTGAGGTTTGTGTGGAAGCCAAAATGGCTAAGTTACCGTTTCATTCGGTGAGAACTGAGCACTAAGCCCTAGAACTTATTCACACCGATGTGTGTGATTTAAAGTTTGTACAAACTAGAGGTGGTAAAAGTACTTCATCACGCTTATTGATAATCGACAAGATATTGTTATCTTTACCTTCTAAGAAGTAAAGACGAGACTATTGAAGCTTTTAAAACTTCAAGAACGAGTCGAGAATCAACTAAGTCGTCGAATTAAGACATTCTCAAGTGATGGGGGAGAATATCTAGCTCGTTTGAGGCATTATGCAACGAAAGTGGTATAATACATCAAACGACGACTCCTTATTCACCTCGGTCTAATGGCGTTCTCGAACGTAAAAATCGAACACTTAAGGAGATGATGAATGCTTTGTTGATTAGTTCGGGTCGCCTAGAACTTGTGGGGAAAATTGCTTGACGACCCAACTACATCTTGAACAAAATTCCATCAAGAGTAAGGATGTCACTCCTACGAGTTATGGAAAGGAAGAAAGCCATCGTACAAATATCTCAAAGTGTGGGGTGTTTGGCGAAGGTTGAGGTGCCTCTTCCTAAACAAGTTAAAATTGGACCTAAAATAGTCGATTGTATCTTTATTGGGTATGCACTGAACAGCGAAATACTTATCGTTTCGATCCACGTGTCGAGGTACCGGATATGATTGTGGGGACGACGATTGAATCAAGGAATGCTATATTCTTTGAAAGTGTTTATAAAAGTGAAGCCAGCTCTAGCAATAGAGCTGATGGTGAAGCTTCGAGTTCTAAACCTTTGGAGAAGAACCGATATCGCATAAGCGATCGAGGTCTCGATCCGGTCGGTCGCAACCGAGACGAGGCGATGAGAGTCGAGCGCCAAAGGATTTTGGTCATGACTATATTATGCGTTCATGTTGGACGAAGAACCAACGTCGATCAAAGTAGCCTATGCTCGGCCAGACGGGATGCTCTGGAGAGGCTATTCAAAGAGAGATTGATTCTATTCTCGCAAAACCACACTTGGGTCTTGGTTGATTTGCGGAAGGTTGTAAGCCCTTAGGATGCAAATGGATCCTTAAAAAAAAGTACAAGCGGATGGATCAATTGAAAATATAAGGCCCGTTTGGTTGTCAAAGGGTTTAAACAAAGTGAGGGTACGATTTCTTGATTCCTATTCACCGTGACGAGGATTACGTCTATTAGGGTGCTTCGCAATTCTTTGCTTTGCACAATCTTGAGATTCATCAAATGGACGTTAAGACTGCGTTTTGAATTGTGACCTCGAGGATGAGGTATATATAGAGCAACCCGAAGGGTTTGTTGTACCGGTCGAGAGGCAAGGTATGCAAACTCGTGAAGTCTCTATATGGTTTGAAACAAGCGCCGTTGAATGACACTTGAAATTTGACAATGTAATGTTGGCAAATGGTTTCAAGATCAACGAGTGTGACAAATGTGTCACGTTAAGAACACCGATAATGGTTATGTTATAGTGTGTCCGTATGTAGATGACATGTTGATCATGGGTAGTAATACTCAAGTCATTAATGACACAAAGCGCATGTTAAATAGAAATTTTGACATGAAGGACATGGGTTTAGCTGATGTGATTCTTGGAATCAAGATTCTAAGAAGATCAGACGGAATTGTCTTGACACAATCTTACTACGTCGAGAAAGTGCTTAAGAAATTCAACGCGTTTGATAGTTTGTCTGCTAAGACCCCATCGAGCTCAATGTTCACTTGAGTAAGAACATGGGTGAACCCGTGTTGGGCGAAGACTATGCTAAGGTTATCGGGTGTTTGATGTATCTTACAAATTACACTCGACCTGACATAGCTTGCGCCGTGAATAAATTGAGTCGTTACGAGCAATCCAAGCAAGGAGCATTGGAAGGCTCTAGTAAGAGTTTTGAGGTACTTGAAGTATACTCAAAATCATGGGCTGCATTTCACGAGATATCCCTCGGTACTTGAAGGGTACTGTGATGCCAATTGATATCCGATCGAAGATTCACTTTCTACAAGTGGGTACATGTTCACGATTGGGAGGTCTTGTTTCTTGGAGATCCACGAAGCAGACGTGTATAGCCCGATCCACCATGGAATCAATTCATAGCTTTGGATAAAGTCATGAGGAAGCCGAGTGGCTCAGTAATTTTTGGAAGATATTCCATGTTGGTTCAAACACGTGCCACCGGTGATGATTCACCGTGATAGCCAAGTAGCTATTAGAAGGCGAAAAGTGATTTGTATAATGGTAAGTCTCGACATATCGTCGGCGACATAATAACGTGAGGCATTTGATCTCGCTGGGGTTATCTCACCGACTATGTCAAGTCAATAGATAATGTGGCGATCCGCTAACCAAAGGGTTGAACCGGATCAAATGATCAAGTTGCTAGAGGAATGGAGTTAAAATCCACATCTTAAGAACAATCATAGTGGTAACCCAACCATGATGACCTGAGATCCCAAGAACTTGGTTCAATGAGAACTAAGTTATAGGAGTTCGTGTGTAAACACTCAAGTTAGTCTGTTCCCTAGAAAACAAACGAGTGTTGAAAAACTTGCCTAGTGGTGAGGTTGAGTCGTTGACTCTTAATGATTCCTAAGATACCTCGAGGAGGTTGAGTATGGCAAGATACTAGGTAAAGAATCACCAATATAAGTGCGAAGTGGGGCCGCTTCAAACAAAACACTTATGAATCCAAAGTGGATGTCCATGGCCAAAATGAAATCAAACGTGAGAACGGATGAGGTTGAGGTGTTAAAGTGTTAATACCATTGTCTCGGTGCGTTGTGGGGGGAATAGTTCAGGCATCGTGTCCACTAATCCGCTGTATACTCGATGGTACTAACTATGGAAGGTTCACGGCCATAAACCACATGTCCAAATATTTTAACATCTCTTGGATCGAAATGTGTTCGCATACATGCATATGGCTATTTTCACTCATGTGGGGATTGTTGGAAATCCGTGTATATATATATATATATATATATATTATCATGTTCAGTTTCTAAGCTACTTTGACCAAGATTTTGAGTGACGTGACGTTTAATTTTGTGAAATTAAGCGGCATAGGATCGATCTACGCTTCGAGTAGATGATCGTGGTGTATTCACATTCTCAAACCGATTTCCGGTGAGTGAGAAATAATGGATCAAAGTTGGTCACTTAAACATGGAGTTATGTGATTAAGGGATAAGCATGGATTAATTAATCCTTATCCCACATTGAATAATGTACCTTCATTAATTGTCTATATAAGTGGTTCATTGAATACTTAGTATAATTATGTGCACAAGTGATGGGTCGAAAGCCCACGAGCGCACACGCTGCCGCCGCCGCCGCCGCCCGCGTTGCCCGGCTCGGTGCTGGTGCCCGCCGTCCCACGCCTGCGTGCGGCCCGGCCCGCCCGGTTCCGATTCCGTGGTCCGTGGTCCGTGGATCTTGGATCTTGGCAATTGGTCTTTGGGTGGTCTTTGGGGTCATTCTTTGGGCCTGTTCGTGGGCTTGCTTCGTGGGCTGGTTCCGCGGCCCATCGCCTCTATTTTGGATCAATGTTTGATCGAGCCCAAAGATGGAGTTGGTCCGGTGCCCAACTCGTGTAGCCCAACCGTTGGGCTTGTTGTGCGATGGAGTTGGTCCGAGGCCCAACTCGTGTAAGCCCAACTGTTGGGTCTCATCGCACTCAAGAGACGTCCGGATACGTCCAACGAACCCGACGCACGCGTTGTCAGATTCGTCAGAATCGCTTAACGTTCCGACATGATGGCTCTGCGGAAAACGTGGGCACGTTGTCTCTAGAAACCGTCGCGGGACATAACTTCGTAACACCCGACATCAATGCGGGTGTTGACTCAAAGATGCTTCCCTGAGGGACGACGCCTATAAATAGGACATGTCTCCCAAAGATAAGCTACCTATCGCAAAAGCATTCTGCATTCTCTCAAAGCACTCCTGCATACATAGCTCGTGTCCAGCTCTATCCTCGCCTCCGTCCGGTTCACGGAGCTCGTTGGTTCTTGATGTTGCCACCTACGAGACAGCGCCATTTTACCTTTGGAGATGATACACCAGAACCGAGAGCACTACCGGGGCGTATCTCGTCTTACGGAAAGAGGCCTCCTCGACTCGGCATTAGCTTACGGTTTTGTTTTATTTTAGTTTCAATACTGTTTAAGTTTATTGTTAGTTTTGATCTCCTACTTCTACATTTCTGTTTCGAGTTGTAAGACGCCCGACAAGTTCTGTACTGTTTTGTACGCATTTTTCCAACAAGATTTAATTTCTAAGTTCAAGGTACAAACTTAACTTGCTCACTTCAAGGGTAGAGTCAACAAGAAGCTCTACTTGCTATCCTGGTTTCTTCGTTCTTTCAGTTGCCATTTCACATTGTTACTAGCATCTCCTTTAGGATCCACTCCGGTCTCATGGGCTCTTCGTCCCATTCTGATCATTCAGTGATATCATATCAACATGAAACTATTTTCATAGCCCACTGTTAACAATTGAACCACTTTTTTCCATCTCAAACATTTTCAAAATTTTCACTCCAATTATGAAAAAAAAAATCATGAACATTCACTTCATTTCATTTGAGAATTAATTTGGAATCCATCAGTTCAAGAAACATACCTTTCTGATGGCAACATCGAAGAGAGAGATGACAAGCGATTGACTGTCCTTCAAGAATCTAAAGAGCCAAACAATGAACTAGGATTAGAGTTCTATCAAGGAGAGCTTTAAAAGTTTGGACTATTTGGAGGAGTAAATTTTGGTAGTCAAAACAAGTCAACAGGTAAATGATATGGGTTACAATGAATCGAAAGGAAACGTTAGTAATCAGAGTGAAGCCTGAGCTCTGATACCATTTGTAATATCCCACCAACCAGCTAGGTCGAGACAGAGGGATATCACGGGTTATGAGTGGAATAAGAAAATGATAAGGAAAAACGAAGGAAGATAGTCACACATATAATATTATATTTATGTTGAAGTAATATAACTTATATGTGTTAGAACATCAAACTTATGACGAGATCCTAGCGAACAAACAACTTAAAAGGGAATTAAATTCGAATAAATAGTGAAATAGTCAAAATATTAACACAAGAACAAGGTGGTGCAAATGTTATCTCAGATATAGGGGCCTATGCGTTTTTGATTAAGCAACTCGAAAATGGAAAGCAAACACTTGACACTGTCACTACCCAGTTTATAGTTTCAGGAAGATATTGGAAACTAGACTACCAAGAGTTTTGGATGGCTTGACCGGTCAATGCTCAGGTGCCATAGTCGTCTCGCTCGCCATGATAGCTCCTCACCCTGAAAACATTTGAAAAGAGTTTTGGGCTGAGTACTAGCGTACTCAGTGGGATCTAGTACCCAATTTTAATAAAGAACAATTCATAAGTAGTTGAGAAAAGTGCATGCTAAACCACGTATCATAGGGAGGTTTTAAAAGTAAAATAATTTATCCCTATATATGCAAAACATAGTTTTCTCCGAGCAGAGCTCGTATCGCGATATACTTCCTTGCTCATCACATCTGTGCTACCTACTGGACCATAGGGGGAAACAACGTTCCACTAATGGCCACCTTTGCCAAGACTAGGCAACTTGGCCAAGTTCACCTAGTCCGGACTTCCGTGTACACTACCTCAGCCAGTACTTAGCTCGAGGCACGATCGTTAACTACTCCCGGCCGAAGCCGTAGCGGTTTAACCGCTTCAAGGTCAGCACCAAGTAATGAGCATAAAAACAGCATGCAATTTTCAATTTCAATAAACATCTTGGGGCTTAATAACCCGAAATACATTGCAGAAAATAGATCCCACCTGTCACCGGAGTGGTACCAACAGCTCATCATATTCGTACAAATCCACTGGTTGTCCTTGGATAACCTTAATCAGTCCTACAATATGAGTCTAGTCCTTAGACACAATTATTTAATAATTGTTTCTCAAAACCCAAGTCTTAAGCTCTAGTTTTATCTATTCCTAGGTTTAGGATTTGGAGTCGAGTTCCCGTTGGATCTTTAGATCCATATATTATGAAATTAGGTAGTCAATGTACATTTAGTCATGTTGGTTTTGCTATAATCGGTATTAACCCAAAATAGATAACAGAAATACTAGGTTAATCGGTTAACCGATTAACCGATTCGGTTAGTCGATTCGATTATCGGTTAACCAAATTAAAATTAAATTTAAAAAAAAAAAAAAAATACAAAATTAACCAAAAAATAACCGAATTAACCTAAAATAACCGAAATTAACCGAGATTATTTCAAATATTACGTAAATTAATATTAAATTAAATAATTTTACCTAATAATTAAATAAATAAATAAATTAATTAATTAATTAATTAATTAATTTCGTTAATCGGGTATAACTGTTTGTTAATCGGTTATACCCGATAACCGAAATTCACTTGCAATGGAACCGATAATCGAATGAAACCGAAAAATCGGTTATCGGTTAACCGATATATGTACATTTAGTCAAATACTTGCATCCAAGTCGAGCTTTTATAAAATTTACCATGTTGCATTTACTTATCTTAATCATAAAATATTTAAGCGTCGTAATGAAATTCGTGTCAAGGTATGCACATAAGACAAGTAGTTTCACATAATTAGAAAACATATTTTTGTGCACAATTGGAATTTTTAACACTTAGTCAAATTTTATGTTTTTAACTGTCAGCAAAACTGCCCAACGGATATACTTTGATAACTCATAACTCTCAACTCAAAATACCTATGGATGCGTAAAGATATATTATGGAAACCTCTAAACACGTACTACAAGTTCTTAGAAGGAATCAGATCCAAACGAGTTGTGGTTCTGGAGATATAGGGTCTCAAAGTGGACAGCTCGAACTGACTTCTATACTTGGAATATTTTTCATGATTTCCAGATTTGGCTTAACGACGAGCGATTTTGCGAGGCTCGTAACTTTTGACTCACAATGCTAAAATGGGAGAGAGATCCCATTATGCAAACCTCGTAACAATAACTACACGTTTTATTAAGAAAGACTCGGAAGATACCAGATGCATCAAGAGATACAAGAGTTCAAAGTTGACTGGTTGAAAACGGACAGTTTTGGGTAAGTGATTTTGGATGGACAAAGACATACGTATATGGTTCGAACCGAGTCCAAACTTTCCAGATCACAACTAGATATGGGAATGAACATATTTTATGAAGAAACCAAAGTCAAAGTCGGACTACAACCGGCTCATACCTCTCTCGCAAAAGTTGGACTTGAATGGTTTGTTAAAATAGAAATTGGATTTAGACAGTTTGTCAAGAAAATTCACTAGAATGCGTTAACTTTTAAAATTCACCGAGGCTTATTATTAAGAATCTACGAATACGACCTATCAATTTGGAAAACCATTTGAGTCTAGTTTAATTCAGAAAAAATATCACTCAATGATTCGAACTAGATTAGGAGATACAAATATTTTATTACAAGTTATCGTTAGAGTGACAGTGTCATGCTGTTCATTTGGAAATTCCAGAATAAATAATAAAAATATTTAGAAAATTCTGAAAAATTACAGAGAGCTTCTAGGAACACTAAATTTTGTTTATGAAAATGGGCATGTTCCTAATATCCTAACTCCATAGGAAGCTAAATACCGTCGGTGCTGAACAGGGACTTTTTGACAGCTTGTGCAGTGAGTTTGAAAAATGTATTTAAAATAGTAAAACACCTTGGATCGATCTGAAATTTTATATAGATATACTAGACACGCAGAAGATAAACATATACAAATTTTATGATCAGCGGAAATCTACAACTTAGTCAATTAATTTCGTGAAATTACAGTTTTCGCAAGCCAATGCCCAGCTTTAATGATCATGTTTATAGCTATGTTTTTGGCTCATAAATCCACATAAGCATTTCAACAAACACCTTGTATGCACATATATGCCACACGAAACAATGAAATATCGCCCCAATCTACTCATCAAATTATCATATCCCAGCCACAAGATCAACATGCAGATCTTCTCATTTTACCATACTATTACTAATCATGCTAGATTTGTTAGAATCGCACACATGCATATATATATATATATATATATATATATATATATATATATATATATATATGACCCATCATGAATCCATGAAAATTATCAATCCAAAAATAGAATTTTCTATTCTAAAAATTAAATCATTAACTTTCTCACATGCCCATGTATCTATTAAACCACATGCATGTATAGTTTGGAATTCTCCGAGGTTTGAAGACGTAGGTATTCACATTATGAACATGATTTACAAGAGATTAATAGAGAGGGATGAACCTTTCAGAGAGATGAAGCTAGAGAGCAAGATATTTCGAAAAATAGGATGGAGTGGTGGCTGCCGACAGTCTCTTTGGTTCAGCCGTAGGAGTGGTATTAGTGAGAGTGATGCTGAAGCGAGAGTTGTGTGTCTCTCGGTGATATGAGATGAGAGAGTTTCAAGAGAGAGAGAGTGTCTTGCCTTGATAAGTTTGAAAGAAAGAATAAGATAAAAGAAAGTTGAGAGAGAGAGACAGTTGTGGGATAAGTTGTCGTGTAAGTGAAATGGGGGTTAAGGGTTGTGGCAAAGACAAGCAATGCTTGTTGGGGACACATGTCCCTTTGTCACGTGCACACACATGGCTACACTACACATACTCCACCTCACTTGTACACTACACTTTCTTGCTACAATATGCACGACACATGCACACTACCACCCACTTTTATATATATATAATTATTTAATTAGGCTATATAATTAATTAAATTGTCACTTATTATTTGTCATAGTGCAAGTTGTGACATGAAATTCAAATAAGGAGCTTCTAATCATTTTCTTATAAGTAGATGCATTTATTACGATTATTATATAAATGTACATACTCAAATTAGTCAGATAGTAAGATTAATAATCTCAAAATGATTTTCACATCATGATAATGCATGCTAGTGAGAAAATTTTCGAGCTCCTAATTGATTTTAAACGAAAAGATTTTCTTTGAAAAGAATATTAATATTATTATTAGCATCTCTTATTAAGGCGAGTTTTCAAGCAGACTATCCTGATATTACACATATATCACTTGTTCTGAATAAATGTATCACTTTTCGTTAATAAACGAATCATGTTTATAACTTGATGTCAATACATGTACCACTTTTTTTAAATAAATATATCACTTATAAATTAGCATACCAACATTAATGGATTATGGTTCAGGTCAGATCAACCCACAAGAGTACCCGTACTAAGATGAGGATGATCCTACGTGACTATCCCACACGGAAAAAATAATCTGTGTGTATGTGTTAGCTAATAATAGAGTAGTTAATGACCGATATCAAAGGTCTCGAGTTCGAGTCCAACGTGATACGACCTTTAAATTTTTGTATTTAATTAAAAACAAAAAAATCCAAAGTCTTACTCTTTAATGTTCTCGCTTTAATCCATACATGATTGCTTGATTTTGAAGTGAATCACCGAATTGCTAAGTCAAGCAAAACGGCAAATTAGATGATAAAATAAGTGCATCAGCATCACAGTTCACAAACTTATTAGTGCTGCGACTGCGACAGCATAACAGGCTCCACTAACAAATTATCTGTCCTTGCATCATCAAAGTGATTAACTTAAGTTGTTAGAATGTTACTTAAACATTCATTACTTATTTAATATCCGAGCCCATGGGGGACTCGTAGTGCTGCGGCTGCGACAGCGACAGCGACAGCATAACAGGCTCCAGTAACAAAGTCTTTGTCCTTGCATTATCAAAATGATTATTACTTAAAACATTCATTACTTATTTAATATCGGATGTCACATTTATCCTTGATCCTTTCAAGCACAATTACTATCGTATCCCCAACATGTATATGAACACGCCATTTCTTTCTAAATGTAGGGATATGCTTTCATGCTCACTTAACTATAGAAAAAATTTGCATCTTTCCCTAAATTCAAACAATCTATTATTTAAGCATCAGAGTCTCTTCTTGAAGGCATTCTCCCGACTTTCTTTTGCAGACTTTCAATGAGAACTCAAAATATCGTATCTATTCTATCATTGTTACATATTAGTTTAGATGGAATCTTGAGCAGATTCTATCCGCATGATATGATCATACATAAAATGATCATAATAATTTTGTATTAAATTACAGCCGTGTTAACGATGGCACTAATTAATGGACGGTTAACAATCGTCCTTCATCAAAGACTTAAGTATGGTATGAAACCTGGTCGCTGTCGAATTTGACAATTAATTATATAGTAGTTTACAATAGCCAATAATTGCACTAAAAGTTGTTAAACTGGACAAGCTTGTTCAATTGGCTTTCTCTTTTTCTTGATTTTTTTACTAATACTATTCAAATTACAACCGATTCTTTTTCTTTTCGTTTTTTCCTTTATTTTCTAGAAAGTCTACAATAATTGGATGAAAATCTATAAAATCTAATCGACAAATAAGCCAGGAAAGCAATCTACAGGTAGACTCATGATTACACCAATTTATGTTAAACCTTATAACAAAGAAATGGTTTCAAGCGAGGACATGCAGGTAGATTATACTATAAGTCTTAAATGTGATCTCTATTCATTTAACGAAATTTTAATTAGAATATGATTTTCATACATAACTAGATGAGGATATTCTTATAAAACACTTAATCATAAATAAATATATTTTACTGAAATCAAATTAGCATGATATAGATGAGAATCAAATTAGAATGAGTGAATCTTCTGAGTTTTAGACTTTTAGTTGTGGTATATTTATTATCACTTCAAGCATTACATATCGATGAAATTAATTATTCCCTCATCGGATATATTTTTCAGCTACCTTTTGTTTTTCCGCATCGGTGGCAACGTCCACTCTATTTCTAGCTCACATTTATAAATATAAAATGTTCCCTTATAAATTAAAGTTAGTGTGCAAGTCATCGAAATTGTAATATCCCCGTTTTTCTATAACTATTTTTTAGAAGAATTCTTGAATAAAAATAAAAATAAATTGGATTTTAATTCCAACAATGGATTTGTGAAAGCTTTAAAGTAAAATTGGATTTAAAATATAAAAATAAAGAAATTGGATTTTAATTCCAACAATGGATTTGTGAAAGTTTTAAAGTAAAATTGGATTTAAAATGATCTAATCAAATGCAATTATATGACTATATGGATTCATTTCAATTCGCATGAGTTTTTTTTTTTTTTTAAATAACGGATGAGCTTAATTGATTTATTACTCTAGAAAATCGATCTTGTAATTCGAAAGTGAGGCTTTTAATACATGGCTATGGTCATGATAAGAATAGGTTTGGTTGAATAAATTTTCAACTTAGACCACTAGCTTTATTTAAGTAATGGACCATGTGTATATACTGCTTCAAATGTATGAGCCCTTGTAAACTTCTGGGCTGAAATCTTTGTAAATTCAATTATTGTTTTTGTATTAAAGAAATTCTTAACTTAGTGCCATGAATTTTAAATTTGGAATTAAAAGGGCATAAAATTAAGAATCTAGAAAATTATAATTTTAAAATTCCTATGATGCCACGTAGAATTATAGATGGATGGGACGATAGAAATCCATATCAGATTATAGAATTAATAGATGACGCATTTGAGATACTATGTCCTACATTTTGGTACTTTCTTATATACAATTATTAATTTTAACTTTTTTCTTCAATTTCAGTTTATTATATTTTAGTTTAATTTTATATAGTTGGAATTTATAATTATTTCTTAATATTTGATTTGAATTTTCATAAATAATTGATTATAATTGTCGACTATTCCGTAGCGTTTACAACTTTTTAAAGTTTTATTAATTTTTTACTAATAAATATTAATTATGGTTTATTATATATTAAAGTAATTATTTTTTAATAAATATTACAAGAACAATAGATTTAATAGTAAGCCAGAAACAACAGACAGAGAATCCAATAACTAGAGTTGTCTAAATGGTGCATGATTCTCTATTAGAATCGGATCAATACCGATCGGTTTTGATTAATCGAAAATAAAAAATCTTTGATTATCGGTTCTACGTTCGGCTCCAGAATAATTAATTAATAATTAAAATAATATATAAAATATTTGATTATGAAAATATCTGTTTTGGTTAATCAAAAATAGAAAGTTTGGTTATCGGTTTTGTGTTCGATTCCAGAGTTCATAATTTTTCAGTTATATGTTTAACCGAAACCGATAAGTTCATAACTGAAAATTATTTTTATATTATTTCACTTATTAATTAATTAATTAATTAAAATCCTAGAACCTCAAATTTAAATTATTATTTTAATTATTAATTGATTATTTTAAATAAATATTAATTTTTTAATTATCATTTAATTATTAATTTATTTTATTTTAATTTTTCGATTAACCGAAAACGAACCATAATAGTTGATCAATTTTCAGTTAATCGAAAATCTAAATTGATCAATTCGTCCACCTTCTACCCTAGTGGAGGCTGAATGATAGGAGTGCTTAGCTACATTAGCTCAAAGCTCAGTAGTTGTAGGATCGGGTAACCCTTATTCAGTTCCCTAGATGATGTAGGAATTGTAGGGTCGGGTAGCAGCTCGCTCAGAGCTCAAACTGATAGCTCAGTAAAGAGGTCTTTAAGACTTTTGTGCTAATCTTTGGGTATTTGACTTCTCTCTATCTAACGGTAATATTCTAACAGTATTGAGTGTATCATCCATGTACGTCTAATCTAATGGTAATATTCGACTGAAGCGGATTGAAGAAATTTTTAGGTAGAGTTGAAATTGCTCTCTGTTCTATTTCGGTTCCATTTTTTTTTTTTGACAAATTCGATTCGATTAATCGAAATCGAACCATTTCTTAATCCTACCAATAACTTAGCCCCGTGGGGCTTACTTCAATTATTAATTGAAGTCTTTCCCATGCCTCCTTGATGAATTAAAATCTTACGGCGCTAATGCTGCCTAATAATGCGGCCTACTAATTTATTTATTAATTTGAAGTGTTTAGAGTGCCTCATTTGAAGAATTAAAATCGAACGGGCCCCCAAAGCTGCAAAATTATAGTTACTGCCCGATTGCATGAATCCCTTTGCTGCCTATAAAATAGAATCAGTTCATCAATCCAACAACTCCATAAACACAAAACCAAAACACAAAGCAAACCTGCTGTGTTCTTGAAATCTCAAGATGAGTTGCAACACCGCTGTCTCTCGAAGGTGATGTCTTAAAAAATCATGTCCACAAATTAATCATATGCTTTACTCATTTCTTCAACCTGTGTATTTTAATATCTTGGTAGTGCTATTTCCTTCCAAAAAAATAATATTCATATATTGAACTAGGATATTATGAGATAATATACTAATATATTTAGAAGTTTCACAATCTATATATATTTTAGTTTTTCTAGGTCTGTATTTTCCTTAATAATTTACAAATTCCAGATATAATTTCAAAAATCTTCACATATACCGTAAGAATTTTAGTTTGGCAAAATTCTTTTAATGGTTCGATTCGATGTATATGGGTGAATTATTTGTAAAAAAAAATTTAAATTGAATTTTATCTATATTTTAATTTAGGTTATTGTACTTATAATTAGGGGAGAGAATTTGTGTCTCCCTGTCCAAAATTTTGACTCCTTCATTTATATATATATAGAGTGGAACAAATGAAAACTATAATTTTTTACGAATTTGCGAATCATACACAACACGTATAAAGTTGATGCATATAACGTATGAAGTTGTTGAACAACGATTTCGTTCTACAATTGGTATCTTGTGCACAAATTTTAGAATGTTATCATTGTGTAGCAACTCCATACGTTATGTGCATCAATTTTATACTTGTTGTGATCAACTTTAGACGTATTATGCATAGTTCGCAGATTCACAAAAAAATTATAGTTCTCTCAATAAATATGAGGTTCAAATAGTAACCATTTTTAACGTGAAAACTAAGAACCATGAAAATACATTATGAATAAAATGAATTCGCTATGAAAGTTAATGTAGCCGATGAGAAAGTTACTTAATCCAAAAATTTAGAATTTTCACACAGGGTTCGAATCCCATGAGGGGTGAAAATTCCATTTTTTTGGTTCAGTAACTTTTCCAACGGATTCATCAACTTTCACATCGAATTCATTATTTTTTTATTCTCACATTCTTACGATAAAAATGATTCTCATGTTAATTAACTTTCCCCTATATATATATAAATAAAATTTGTTGACGAACTGATTGTTTTTCACTTGAAATCATACGTTTATCATTGCATATGTGACATAATGCAGGTTGGAAGGGAAGGTGGCCATTGTGACCGGTGGCGCAAGCGGCATTGGAGCAAGCACGGTGAGGCTATTTCACGACCACGGCGCGAAGGTTGTGATCGCCGACATCCAAGACGATCTAGGCCAAACCCTAGCCGACCGCCTTGGCCGCAACATCTCCTACACCCACTGCGATGTCACA
This sequence comes from Salvia rosmarinus, assembly GCA_036937905.1. Lineage (NCBI taxonomy): Eukaryota > Viridiplantae > Streptophyta > Magnoliopsida > Lamiales > Lamiaceae > Salvia > Salvia rosmarinus. The sequence continues at coordinate 51,755,989 of CM072820.1, read as the reverse complement.
GACGAGGACCAGGTCCGTGCCCTAGTGGATGCCGCTGTGTCCAAACACGGCGGCGTGGACATCATGTTCAGCAACGCTGGCATCGTGGAAGGTCCCAATAGCATCTTTGATGTAGACAAGGATGAGCTGGAGCGCCTCATGGGAATCAACTTGGTTGGGGCCTTCCTGGCTGCGAAGCACGCGGCCAGGGTCATGGTCCCGGCCAAGAAGGGGTGCATAATCTTCACAGCCAGCGCCTGCACGGAGATCGCCGGAATCGCGGGCCACAGCTACACCGCGTCGAAATATGGGATTGTGGGCCTGATGAAGAGCTTGGCAGTGGAGCTGGGATCGCACGGGATTAGGGCAAACTGTGTGTCGCCATTTGGGGTGCTGACGGGGATTGTCCCCGATGACGAGGCGAGTAAGTTGATGTTCGAAGGTATAATGTCAAAAGTTGGGAATCTAAAGGGGAAGATTCTTACGGCGGAGGATGTTGCAATGACGGTGCTTTACTTGGCTAGTGAGGAGGCTTCTTATGTGAGTGGGGTGAACCTTCTTGTGGATGGAGGGTATACCGTTGTCAATCCCACTTTCATCAATGTCATTACTGCTGGTCAATCCTGACTCGTCTTATTTGAAAATCTTCCCCATTTTTCACATACATATGCTAACTAATAAAATGTAAAATGGAATGCTACACTATGAGAAACAAAATCTCCGTCTCCATAAACAAAATAAATGGCCGATCGTCCCTCGTTTTGACTCGGTATTTTCTAACATGTTATAATTAATTGTTGCTGGTTGTGGGTGTAGTCCGATTAATAAATTTTATATACTCTTTTAGTATCTGTTCCATTGAGTTATTCGCCTATCATTAAAAGAATCTTTAATTTAATTATTTATCGTTGTCATCCTTGGGGACCATTATACTCGGCCCTCATCTATCTTCAAGAATCTTTACCAATCAAAATTTACTGAATTTTTCTTTCCTTTCACAATAAATATTGTTTCAGCCAATTAATTTACTGAATTCTGTGTTGAACCTAAGAAGAGATTTATTTACTATAGATAGTTGTTAAATCGAAGGTAGAAACATAATGTGGGGAACAAAATACTCTATATTCATAAACTTATCAAAACATCTATTTATACATAAGACTCCTAATCAAATTAGAAAAACCAACCCAAAAGTCCTAACTAAATTAGGAAACTACTAAATTGTTCTACAAGCAATTACCATAAGCAAATATATTTCTAACAGTCTTTCTCAAGCTGAAGCATCGATAGTAATCATGCATAGCTTGTTATAAAGATATTCAACTCAAACCCCAAAAAATTGAACGAAAAGGAAAATCTGAAACTTGAACTTCAACTGAAATCTCAAACAGAATTCGAATCCGATCCAAACTGAATCCTAAACCAATAAGATGTTGACCCAAACCGGTATCCAGATAATTCACAAATGTCTGACCAAACTAAATCCTACACCAATCAGATGTTGACCCGACATGTATTTAGACAACTTACAAACGTCGAGACAAACAAACCTTAACAAACCAAATTGAATTCCAGTAACAAACGCGACTCACACGCACCAAAAAGAAATAAAAAAAGATCCTAGAAAAAACATTAAAAAGTAACAAAATGAAAACTAGAGTGTAGAGATCATCAGACACCTATCCTTTACCAATAATGTAATATCCCGAAGAATTAAAGACCTAATTACGATAATTAAATTTCGTAAATTAGGGTTTCACCGAAATAATTGAATTAGTAAATTGTCGAATAATGTTTTCGATTATTTATGAAATAATGAATTCCTATATCATATTCACTAATGATTGTGAATTAAGGAATATAATTATATAAAGTATTTCGGCAGTAATATTTTAACGTCGATTGAATATCGATAGTTAAAATTTCGTAAGATTTTCTAAGTGTCAAAGCTTAGAATTAAATTTCATTATTAATGGAATAATTTAATAAAGTGATTACGACTTTATTACAACAATTTTGAGATGGTTCGATAATGAACGTTTTGAGACGTTTCAAACGTCAACGTTTAGAGATGATTAGAAAAATGAGTTTAATGATCAAGGAATTATAATATTTAAATTCCTATGATTATTTTATGTAATTAGAGTATTATATAGCATTAAAATAATGCTAGAGAATTAAGGAATAATTATTGAACAAAATGTAATTTTCGAAAACCCTTATTTCAAAAATTAGGGTTTTCACCTATAAATCATTCTAATTATTTTTCCTATGATATAATTTATCATCTAAGACACATATTATGATATATAACTACTTATAGCATGAAAATCAAATTTTGGCACTTATAATTCCAAAAGTGCCATGAGCTAGTATTAATAAGGTTCAATTTTGTGATCTCCAAATGTGCTACATATTAGTGTGATATAATTACACTCTAACCAATGCATTAAGTGATGAATCAAGTGGAGGCCAATTTGTTTGTGAGGGAGCCGTGTATTGTTGACCAAGAATGAGGTTGGATGAATTATTAAAGCACTCTTGATGATGTATTTGCATGTTTAAGAGTGTATATATTATACATTGTGTAAGACAAAATAAAAAGCCTTCCTTTTTGAATTGAGAGAGAGAGGGCCGACGGCTAGTGTGTCCTTAGTCAAGGATAAATGCTTTGTTTTGTTCAATGTGAGTTAATGCATTAACTATGTGTAAGATATTTACTTTGATGATGTATTACATGGTGAGTCACAAATTAATTGTTTTGCATGTGTGTGTGAGTGTTAGAACCGAGAGAGAGAGAGAGAGAGATAAACTATGTATTGATTCATTTTACTTTAAGTATTAAGACATCTACTAAACAATACACTTTTGCTTCCAAAAACACATCAAAGCCGTGAGCTTCCAAAATGAAAAACCTAGTGTGTTCTTCCATCCTCTTCACCAAATCTTGGGTACTAAAGCCGTTGCACAATTAATCGACACCGTTAAAGAGTTTAGAAATCGAACGAGCTTCGATTATACGTTGGAATTTCCAATTTTTAATGATTCGATTTTAAATTATAAGCATGTGTTCTTAGTAAGAAATTATGCTAGCATGTGTAGTTGTTCATTAATAATGTTTAGTGTAGTGTATATGTTTCATATTGATGATTTATTTAAAGCTAAGCATGTTATATAATTTTCATAGTGGTTACCGAAAATTCTTAGGATTAATGTAATGTTGGATTAATGATTTATGTTGATATTAGAACACATTGGGATTATTTGGAAATTTTTAGAAACCATATGTTAAAATTTCATTATTACCGAAAATTGTATGAAATCATATGTTGGTGTACAAATTATTTTTAAAGGATGTTATAGCATAATGTTGATCTTGAACCTTGATTATGTACCATGTGATTTTACTAGAATTTTTAGAAATTATTTGTATATTTTAAGAAAAATTTCGAGAGCTATATAGAATGGGTACATGATGGGTGAATTGATTTTGTTAGATATTATGTTAGATTATTGTTACTTGATAATGTTTAAGCATTGCGTAATTTTGTAGGATTTTTACAAAAATGTTTGGTATATCTTTGATAGGAACCGAAAACCATAGAAAATAATACATTGATGTAGGAATTGAATATGTTGGATGTTATGTTGTAATTATGTTATAGATTAATGTTGAGGCATTGTGTAATTTAATTAGAATTTTAGGAAAATGTTTGATGATTTTTGAGAAAAAAATCGAGAACTATAGGAATGGGATGGGTGATGTCCAAATTTTCTATAGCTATATTAATACATATTAATGATCCTATGATAATATAGTACACTATATAAATTTACAGAAATTTTTGGAAAAGTTTAAGGATTTTTAAGCTCAAAACCGTGAGCTTTGGGATGTTTTATCAAGGGTTTTAATTCCTTAATATCAAGATAAATAATACATTATATGTCTAGAAATTATTTTAGACATATTAAGAATTTATGGGATTTTATAAATATAGTATACTATGTTTACAGTGAAACGTTATATTAAATAACGTTAGAAATGAAAAATAATGTATAATGAATAAGTTAATTCATATTAAAGTAAAATATTAATAAAGTTTATTGATTAGAGTGAAAATCGAGAATTAGGGTTTTATGAAAAGAAATCGATTGAAAATCGATTTATATAGAAAATAGTTATAAAATATGTTGAGAAAAGTCAAAATATTGACTTAAGATTAAACGTATTAAATATGTTGAGTAAATACACTAATACGTGTAAAACGTATTAATTTTATAAGAATATCTCATTTGTGAGAAAAGATTTCATAATTGAAATCATTTTATCAAAAGACGTTAGTATACGTTGAACGTTTAACCTAAATGGTTAAAATGAGACAGTAGAACATATCTCGTCTTTATCGAAGTACGAGAAATATTTAATTAAAATACGCGTTGAAACGACGTATTAAATTTAGTTAAGGGATTCGAATTATTACTTTATAAGTAATCAAAGTTTATTTAAACTTTGATGTTCTCGAAAAACGTGACGACATACTAAAATAGTTTTTACGTAAAGGTTGGATGTGGACGTGAGCAGGAGACGAGAAAAGGGAAACGTATTTTGATAATCGACGATCTACAGTCCAGGTGGGCTTTACTATATTCAAAATGATAAATGATTATCAAATGATTTATTTACGATGCTTATTTTGTAAGAAATGATAATGAAATGATTTATTTAATTACATGCCCAAAATATTTATGTTTTATGTATGTATCCTATCCATGCTCGATTTATGAATGTTGTTGGGTAGCTCCCAACATATGAAATGTTTGAATTCGTATCCTTGTAAGTACCCACAAGGATGATTGAGAATTCGTATCTTGTGCCGGAGTGTCAAGGATTTTGTGCACTATTTTGTGACTGTGTGCTGAAAGGGTGCTCGGCCGGTCACGGAGTCCGTAAGAGGAGGCCTCCTCTACGGCGCAAGATGAAATTAATGAGATGAGATAATGGAATTATTGTGATTAATGGAAAAGGATATGGATCATACATACAAAGAAAATATGTCTGGCCAGACGAATATTTATGGAAAATGATAGAAAATGTTTAGTAAGCACGAGAATTTCAATTAAAACCTCGTGTGTTACTGTGATGGGGCAGTGTAATTTAAATTTTGATAAAATGTTTTGGCATGAGTCCACTGAGTGCATTCTCGTACTCAGCCCTGCATGTTTGTTTTTAAATGTGCAGGTTGAGCAGATGGTGGATGGAGGCATGTTGAGTAGTCAAACCTTTTTGATAATGGTTGTTAGAAACCTTGAATGCATATCTTCATATATGCATTCATATACTTCTCCGCTGCGATTGAATATTAGGTTTATGTATTGATGTTGACAGTTAAATCCATCCGAATCAGTGAACCTTTTTGTTAAAGAACTTGTAGCCTTTCTATATGTAACTTACGTGTGCCTTGTAAATAAGGGTTAAACTTCGTAGTTCGCTTGATGTTTGTTCTATAATCCTTTGATTAATTCTGTTTAAATGTTCTGTAATTACTGTTCCAAGTTCTAGTCCTCGTTAATCCGTCCTTAGGGTTAGAGGGCTGTTACAAATAATATACTTCGTCGCGAGATCCTGACTCAACCATGACAGTGGTAGGATGATTAGATTGTTGCTTAACCTTATCCTGAAGTTGAAGTTGAAGTTGAAGTTGATCAGATTGTTGCTTAGCCTTGTCTTGAAGCTGAAACTAAATTTTTTTACATATTCATCGACATAAATAGTGATAAATTGACCATAATTATTATCATTGTCAACAACATAAGCTACAAACTTTGGCTCCTTTTTCTGCAACAATTATGGACAATCTCGCTTGATATGCCCAAGATCATGACAATAATTGCATTCCATATCTTTTGCCCATTGGCCAGTAGTACCCTATTCCCACCTCCACCATTCTTGTATTGTGGTTTTGCATAATCATATGCATCAAGACGACCAATAAAAGCACTATTAAATTGAGGACTTGGCTCGATGTCATATGTTCAGTGAGCAAAACTCGACTAAAAACCTCTTGAAAAAAGAAAATCTGCGAATCAACAAGAATTTTGTGACTTGATAGTGTCAAATTCGGATGAAAGTCCTACCAAGAAACTCATTACCCATCTTCTCTCTCTGGTCTGATGTACAATGATATCAGCACTAAACGAAAACAACATGTTAAGTTCTTTATAAGTCCTCTTAAAATCCATGAAATAGTCCATAAGAGATCTATCCTCTTTGTATGCCCTATAGAAAGCTTGGAATACATTATATATTCGAGAAATATTTCCCTTTTCGAATACAAAAATTCAAGATACCTCATAAGTTCTTTAACTATCCTACAATGAGTTACCATTCCGACTACCTCACAACTAATAGAGTTACGTATTTATAGAAACAAAAGAGCATCGTCTCGTAGCCAAGGAAGTTTTGAAGAATCAGAAAAAGGATCATCAGTAAAGCTCAATTGTCTGACGTCAATCTAAGTAATTCTTAGGATCGAGTTTGTGCTTGATGATTTCGTCATCATTGGCACAATATCAGGAGCTACTGGCTTCTTTTCAAGTGTTCGAACATAGTTCACAAATTTAAAACAGCCCAACACAAAATTAAACAAATTAATTTCGAAATTCAAAACCTGAAACAAACTAGATCCAACACCAACCTGATGGAGATCCAACCAGGTACCAAAACTGAAGAGGACGTTGAGACGAGTCAAAAGAGACCTGCCGGAGCAATTTTCGGCCATGCACGCACGTGCTGGAAATGAAAAATTGGGCAGAAAACATCGTTGGCGTGTGGGGCTCACACATGCGGCTTCTGGCCGTCGGACTTCCCACTAAGGGTCGATGGACGACGGCTCACCTCCCTGTGCCGACGGTGTCGATCGGAGACGATCCAAGCGCAAATGGATAGCTTTACTCTTTTTCACCCAAAACCCTAGTTTTCAAATGCTTAAACCCTAATTTTCAAATTTTGAACCTTACATTCGAAACGTGGCTCTGATACCATATTAAATCAAAGGTAGAAACATGATGTTGGGACAATATGCTTTATATTCATAAACTCATCAAAGTAAGAGTCATAATCAAACTAGGAAAACCAACACAAAAACCCTAACTAAATTAGGAAACTATTAAATTACTCTACAAGCAATTACCATAAGCAAATAGATTTCCAACAATAGTGAAATAAATTGTTGACGATACAAAAATTCAAATACTTGAAAATTTGCATAGAAGAATTAACAATTCCAAATCTGCCATCTGTGAACAGATTTTGGCCACTCACATACTGAGCCTCATCACTGGCAAGGAAAAGAACCGCATTCGCAACATCAGCCGTTTTAAGAGTTGTACCTTTGAGATTCGCCAGAATTCATGCATGGCATGCTCAGATCCTTCATCATCAAGCTACAAATCCGTAGCAACCCCAACAATTCACCCTTATCCCAAACTGCCCCAATTCCACCACCAAAATTCCTAATCAGCCACACAATCGCGTGTTTTGAGCACGTGTAAGTGTGCGTGGAGGCGCTAACGGAATCATGACCCTGGCAGCGTGTTTCATGCCGAGGAAAGCGCCGGTGACATTAACTGCCAGCACGCGCTCAAAGTCCGCCTTCTCGTTTTCGGTGATCGGCGGCTTGTGGAGGTCAGCGATGCCGGCGTTGTTGACCGTGATATCGAGCTTGCCAGCGTTCTGGATGTGATCCTTGTTGGTGACATGGCAGTGGATGTCGAATTCGAGCATCGATTTGTTCGACAACAGATTGCCTAATATTCATCTTGGACGTCGGCGATTGCAGCTTGATGCCGTGATCGGATAAGAGTTTGGCTGTATGATAAATCTAGTGTATGTAAATGTACGAGATTTATGAAAAGCAGTAAAGAACACAAGAGTTTTTACGTGGTTCGATCAAGAATGAGATCTACGTCCACGGAGGTGATGATCTTCAATACTTTCACTATAAACGGATTACAATGAGTGTATCTAAAAGACTCTAGTATTCAATAAGTTGCTAACCCTTTTACCTCGACTTAACCCCTATTTATACATATTTGTGGATCTCTAAAGATGTACCGGATCCCTTAATCAATGGGATCCAATCTCCTTCCATAACTGACCACGATTTCCGCTTTATCGACCACGATCTCCGCTGTTGAATAACCACGATCTCCTCTTTGTAACTTGGTCTTGATTAGGGTTTAGAACCTTTGGGCTTTGGGTTTAACCGTGAGGCCCCTCTCAGGCGAGGCTCGGCTCGGTTGGGCTGCCAGGTGGGCTGGCGGTTGGGCCATATCCCATCATAGCCCCCAAATAGTCGAGTAACAACTATGCCGAGGTGAGGTGAAGATGGTATTTTACCGAGGTGGTTGGTGCTCGGTGAGGTTGTTGTTGAAGGTGTTGGCTTTTTTGACGCTAGGGATGAATCGGCGATCTAGGTGCAGGCGAGTATGGTGGTGTGTCGGTCTGGACATGCACCGCTTGTCGAGGACCGAACTGAGTCGTTTGTCCCTGGACAAAGATGTCCTGCAGGAGAATGTAGAGGTCAGACTTGGATAGCGATATCCGGATGGGTATCTGGGGTCAGGGTGGATAGAGATATCATACGGATGATACCGAGGACCGATCTGGATAGCGATATATGTCTATGATACCGAGGTCCGATCTGGATAGCGATATCTATCTGAATGATACCGAGGTCCGACCTGAGTCGTCTGACGTTGGATAGCGACGTCGCTTGGAAGGACGAAGCCGAGGTCCGGAGTCAGAGTGATGATTGCACGATTAGACCGGTTGTGTCAGTGCGTCCTTGATCGCGTCATACACGCCAGACGGTTGGTAGGCGCTCGAAACATGTGCGCGCGTCTAATCCACAGCAAATCACAATTAGCCACGTGGGAAGTTGAAACGGCAGGTTTGGGCGCCTCTCTGTACTATAAATAAGCCCGTATAAGGAAACTGTTCATTTCTTCTTCATTTGCCTTAGAGAAAAATCTTCAGTGTTTCCAGAATTCTTCCAGAACTCAGAATTCTTCCAGAACTCGTTGACGGAGCAATTTCTCACTCACTAAAAAAAAGTAAGTATGACTTCGATTTCTTTCTCTACGTCTGGTTCTTCCCGTTCTTCTTTTTCCCCTGATAGTGAGATAGAGATTAAGGATTATATGTGTCATAACCTTGTGGATAGATCTTAGGGCATCGGTATTAGGGTTAGTTGATTTCTTACATGCGGGATAATTATAAAGTTAGGGATGCTATATCATGTCTGACCGTCGATGATGTGATTAGAATAGGGAGGGAATGCCATATTCCGGCGGATGCCTGGTGGTGTCTTCCGCGTCCTAGTGATAGAGCGTTGGCCTCTCGGAGGGTTTATAACGAGTATATGTAGATCTGATGAAGGTGGGCTTAGGTTTCCATTAGCCAACATCTTCTTGAATATTCAGGAATATTTTCAAATTCCTATATGTCAGTTTTCCCCAAATTCCATTAGGTCAGTGGTAGGGATGGGGCTCGCCTGTCATGGCGTTGCTGAGGAGTTCTCCTTTGAGGTCTTGATGCGTTTTTTTAGCGTCAAGAACACACGAGGTGTATACTATTTTTCACCTCGGCGGTGCTTTAGAGTATTTGCCATCGAAGGTGTCGCAATGGCAGAATAAATTCTTCTTTTTGAGGGCGGAGGGGTATCCGAGATATGAGTGGGGGTTAGGTAAAATGAAGGATTTGAAGTTGAAGCCCTTGGGTTTCATGGAGGACCTGCTCAATACACTTGGTGAATTTTCCGTCATTTTCACCGAGGATGATCTGAATGAGGCAGGACTGAGCATATATAGGGCAAAGGCTTCAGGGTCGGGGTCGGAGCTGGGTGAGGATACCCTCTTCGTCTTACTCCTTATGTGTCCGATCTCGCTGTGTTAACAATTTTCTTCTGTTGTGCAGTGAAGCTGGTGCCGCAAGAGAAAGGCTCTCCATCGCCGAGCAGGGAGCCCCCGAAGAAGAAAGCGAGGCGGGCTGCACCTGCCAAGCCCTCGAAGAAGGTTGGCGATCTCAACCAACTGATGACGGGGCCTCAGCCGGGGTCGAGTCCGGCATCGGAGAAACCGACTCAGGCCCGTATCGAGTACGAGATGCCGAGCTTCAGCTCGACTGTAGCCCTCACCCAGGTATAAATCTCTTCCACATCTGTCCTTATCTGCTTTGTGATGTGTACTAACTTGTGTTGTTTTCAGGAAGCGAGCTCAGTGATCGGGGACACCAACGTGCTACTACGGTACATCACCGAGCTCAACTCGGTGTGGCGCCGGGCGGGAGCTTGCTCTTGCAGGCGGATCTTGATCTTGGTCGTGATTCTTTGAGGGCGGAAGCCGGGCCGCCGTGGCAGCTGCGAGGGCGAAGCCGAGACCGCCACGAAGAGGGGCTTGGTGGAGGTGGCAGGAGGCACGTGAGGAGGCGGTGGGCGGCGAAGAAGGAGCTCTCCGATGAGAGGAGTGCTAGGCTGGCAGATCAGGGGCCATTGTTGAGGGCCTTCGCCGGCAAGCTCATGGAGTCGGAGAGCTTCTCGGCCTTCATTTCCGACCGGCCGCCGTGCTCAAGACCAGGTGGTGTCGGACCATCCGGAGGTTGGCGGCCGCCATGCCCGACTTTGACAAGGTCGAGCATGGTTGGGTCGAGGTTGCCCTCGGGGCTGAATAAGGCCTACGCCCGGGTGATCTCGGGGTCGGGTCCTTCCTCTGTCTTTGGAGGCTTTGGCGTCAGCTCCCCCTCGACGGCGGAGGCCGTTGCTCGATCTGGGGAGGACGAAGATCACGAACTCTGGAGCTTGCTTCTTGCCGAGTCTTGAAGCCGAGGAGGAGGCCGAGCACCGAGCTTCCTTCCAAGAGGACCAACAAAGCGGCAGGCAGAGAGGCGCGCGAGAGTCCGCGAGTCAGGCAGGTCGGTGGACTGATGTAATAGGTTGATTTGCCGGGACGATAGGATCCTGAGCCTTGTAAAAATTTCCACTTTTGAATAATAATAATAGTTACAACTTTCTGAATGTGTGTTGTCCCTTTATTTTTAGCATTCCACGTCTCAATACCTCGGACTCGATCATGAATTGTTGACCAAGCTAAAAGAGGTCCGAGGTGCCTTGACTGAGAAGGACGAAGAGGCGTTGTTTTGGAGGAGCCGGTCTGCCGAACTAACCCAGATTTTGGTCAGCATGGACGTCAGCTCGGCGTTGTCTGTCGAGCTGAGGAAGAAGTTAATTGCAAGAGGCCGATCGGGAGGTGGCCGCCTCACAGGAGAGCAAGCTCTCAAGTTAAGGATCATACATCTCAAGTCCGGGGCGGACTTATCTGCCGAAGTGATTCAGGGGCACTTGATACAATGCGAGGAGAAACTCGGTGACGGCGGAGGGCGGCTCGGATCTCGGAGGAACATGCTGAGTATGAAAAGGTGATCCACCGATCTGGTGGAATTACCATATCAGAAGCCGATGATCGAGTGCAGAGCTTGCTTGCCGAGGGCATGGTGCTGAGGGACGAGGAGGGGCCCAACAGTAAAAAGTTTAAAGACTGCCTCGATTCCATCGTGAAGTATATTCAGATATACGAGCTCGTCCGCAGGCGACGCATGCCCCAGCCTCGCAGCGAGTCCGCAGCTGGCTCCACTGATGTAAGGATAGAAGAACCCGAGGTGGAGGGCGGCTATGCCGATCATGCCGAAGTGCTTCGGTTGCTGGGTCCAGCTGAGAGGGGAGCATCTAGGGGTTGGTCGTCGGCAAGTGGAAAGCGCCCGAGGACCTCAGGTCGGCGAGGAAGGGCGACAGGTCGGGGGCGAGGTCGTAATCCTGGCCGGGCGTCAAGCTCAAGAGGCCGAAGTGCGACCTCGGTTCCGGGAGTGCCGTCTTCAGGTCGGGGGGTTCCGGGAGTGCCTCCTTCAGGTCAGGACCCATCTGCGCCAATTCAAAGTGTAGCTGGAGTAGGCCGCGGTGGCGCCGACCTCGTCGATTGGGTGGAAGGCACCGAGTTCATCCCGGGTGTTCATCGCCGACCCGGGGATTTTGTCTCGAACTGGTGTAGCTTCAACCAGAGATTTCGAGGTGGAGCTCCGAAGCCGGATGAGTTATATATAGTTTTGGACTTGGTGTATAGTATTGAATGTATTTAGGCTTTGTACCGAAGTGTATATTTTCCCCCTAGAGAGGTACAAATATAGCTTAGGACTTGGTTTTAGCCGTAAATGTATTCATCTTGCTTATCAAGTGTATATCTTCCCAAATAAAGGGGTATAAATTGACGAGATCCGATCTGGACGTCGTTTGCATGTAGACATTCAATTTAATGAGTTATATGTATGCTGCATGTAGACGTTCAAGTTAATGAGTTGTCTGTATGCTTTGCACTTAGACGTTCAAGTTCATGAGTTATGCATGTGTGCCGTCTTCGCAAGGCATCCCTTTTGAAGGTTAATTGTGGTGTATCCGAATGGATGTTCACATAGATATAAGGCGAGGCAGTGAAATATTCATTAGAAAACAAATATTTTATTGAATATGTAAACAACATCGCACTTGGCAAAGCGATAGAAGGGCTAACATGATGCCGATCTGAAATCAAAGCTATGTAAAATACCTCCTCAAATGAGTGATATGCGGGTTAGGGAATAAGTGCACGGATAGGTGAGCAAGCTTATAGGCCCTTTGCCGAGGTCCTCGTGAGCGCGGTATGGACCTTCCCATGTCGGATCTAGCTTGTTAAGGCGCTCGGCTCTCTGGCTTCATTATTCCATAGGACGAGGTCGCCTACTTGGAATGTGGAGGCTTTTACCCTCTTGTTGTAGTACAGTGCGACCTGGCACTTGTACTTAGCTTCGCTTATGAAGGTGAGCTCGCGTTTCTCCTCGAGAGCGTCAAGGTTAACCCGAAGATCCTCCTCGTTGTCGCACTGGTCGAAGTGAAGAGTACGTGGGCTCGGTGCACCGATCTCAGCTGGTATGACAGCCTCGGTCCCATAGACCAAGCTGAAGGGGGTTTCTCCGTGCGAAGTCCGAGGTGTTGTCCTATAGGGACCGAGCACTTGAGGAGATTTTCGACCCGCCACACGTAGCTCGGTCAAACCTCTTTTCAACCCTTGTACAATCGTGCGGTTCGTCACCTCGGTCCGATCATTCGCTGCGGTGTGCGATCGGGTGAAATGTTGCTGATCCGGAGCTCTTCACACCATTCTTAGAAATTTTTGTCGACCAACCGGGTGCGTTGTCGAGATCAAAACATGCGGTATCTTGCGGCAAACTATGTTTTCCCACACGGGTCTCAATCATTCGCTCGTGAGGCTCGAAAGTGGCTCCGCTTGACCCACTTTGTGAAGTAGTCTCAGCTACGACTAAGTATCGGCGACACGGTGCTCGGTCAAATGGACCAGCGATGTCGATCCCCACTACATGAAGGCCACGGACTTTGTAGGCTCCGAGATTGGTGCAGGGTAGCTTCTTGTTGTGGGTGGTCGCACTTCGGACACTTTTGACGAGTTCGGCCGAGTCTTGGATGAGGTGGGCGATGTACCACGACCTTAGTGTATTCTTTAAGAGAGCTCGTGATCCGATGTGGCTCCCACAAGATCCCATGTGAATCTCGTTTAATACATAGTCCGCTTCTTCTGGCCCAAGGCATCTCAGGAGGGGTTGAAGATAGGATTTCCTATAAAGAGTACCATCATGTATGAGGTACTTTTGGGATTTGACCATCATCTTCTTGGCTTCGAGCCGATCCTGAGGTAGTGCTCCTTCTTCCAGATAAGCCTTTATAGGAGACATCCAGTTCGGCTCCGTCTCAGTGATGATACCGACGTGGGACTCCGCAATGCTTCTAGAATGAACTTCCTCCACTGGAGGTTTTGTTGATGATGAAGCCAACTTACTGAGGATGTCAGCTCGGCTATTTTCCCCTCGTGGGATACGATAAATTGCGGAGTACCGGAATGAGGTTAGCATCTCCTTTGCCTTCTCAAGGTATTGCTTCATCTGATCCTCCTTGGCTTCGTATTTACCCAGGACCTGGTTTACTACGACCTGGGAATCTCCAAAGATCTGGATCTTTTCCACTTTCAATTCCCGTGCGAGGCGGAGTCCTGAGATCAATGCTTCGTACTCTACCTCATTGTTTGTGGTCGGCAAAGTAAACCGAAGTGAATAGGTCACTTCTTGTTTGTCCGGGCCAAGGAGCAAGATTCCTACTCCGCTGCCCGCTTTGCACGAAGCTCCATCCACGTACATCTGCCAGCAGCCCTCAGGTATGTCGAGGCCAGGTTCTCCCGTTGTGGGAGTGGGAGTTGGAGTGACCTCTTTTGTCGGGCTGACCTCGGTAAATCTGACCTCTACTAGAAAATCAGCTAGGGCTTGTCCTTTTATGGCCGGTCTGGGCGAGTATAAAATGTCGTGCTCGCCGAGCTCCAGTGCCCACTTCGCTATCATACGACGATTCCAGTTTGACAAGACTTGTCTTAGAGGTAAGTCGATCGATTACACGAATTGAATGGACTTGGAAGTAAGATCGGAGACGTCGCTTGGCGTTCACCAGTGCCAACGCTAGCTTTTCGAAGCTGGTGTACCTTGTCTCGACCCTTTGAGAGCTCGGTGATGAAGTAGATAGGAAGTTGTTTACCTTCATCTCGCACCGCATCGCACCGATTGCCTCGCGGTGTCGGATCGGCGGTATGTTGTCGGTGGCGGTACAAAGAAGAGGAACTCGCCTTCTTTCGGGGTTTTATGGGGTAGCAATCTTTTGGGCAATGTTTGTTGAGCTCGGTATAATCAGCGCACTTGCTTTTGACCACCCTCATAGGCTCCTCGACTTCTTTGAATATGACTTACGATGGATTAGCCATCCAAATGTCGGATATTGATGACCTCGAACAAGATCTTGGCCTCCCATGGGTAGCAATCTTTTAGTTGAGTCGGTATAATCGTCTCTTATGACTGGTCGGATATTTGCACTCTTGCCTCGCATGAAACTTCTTCTTCGCCGAACCGGTTTAGTGGCCGGGTCGATGTTGAGGCGATGAGTGATGAGCTCGGGTGAGACACCGGTCATGTCAGTGGGGACCACGCGAACACGTCCTTATATTCCTCGTGAAGGCTTTGACATTACGCGAATATCGGTGGACCACAGTCCGACCTTGACAACTTTGGAGAGGTCGTCGTCACATAGTGAAGGTTCTCGGTCGGGTTGTCCGGGGTGTCATTTGTTGGTTTGTATCTTGAAAGCGCTTTGGTTGAGCTTGTATACAATGTTTCGTTACCACTATTACAATCTCTATCTGAAATGAATACTTGATTGCATATATCGTGTCCCATTATCTCATATATAAGTTAGATCATACGATGTGTAGAAGATCACATAAGTGCGTATGATTGGTCAAGCTTAATGAGATATAAAAGTTTCACACCGAGACAACTTGAGGACGAGTTGTCGGTATAGTGCGGTATAGATAAGTGACTTGACTTGGTTGCTTGTCTATCTTTGATGCGTCTCAAACGTATTGAAGGATCACGATGAGATGTGTTCTTCTATCGACCGTCGTGAAGAACCAAGATCTCGGTGACTTACGATGATCTAAACCTCGATAAGGTATTAGGTGAGTATGAGTTGTTGACCATCACTTTGACTTGTTATGGGTGAGGTTATATGTTCTAACCCAATATTCTCCGCGTCTTAGGTGGTGGCGGTGCTTGTATGTCATGCTAGTTATACAGACAGTCACCGTATCCGTTTAGGATGATGGCGTCCCTTAAGGAGCTCAAAGGTTTATTGTACTAAACCCCGCAGGTTGAGTTAGCTCAAGTACAATAATAAGGTTGAGTGGTACTACTTAAGGAATTAAAGATATTAATTATTTTAGCGATCGAGAATGCTCTAAATAATTAATGGACGTTCGATATCTTAAATACGGGATTCGTAATGTCTAAGTGCAAGCCCGACTCAACTTCGGTAATAAAGTGCGTCGGCATTTATTCTCTAGTGGCATGAATAAATGTTTATAAATTAATTTATGTTCTGGGCTGAACATAAGATAATTAATTTATTTGAGGTCCATCTTTATTCCTTGCATTTGATCCCTGGGCTGGCCCATCCAGGCCCGTAGCTTGGAAGGAAAATAGGCACCTACTTTCTCTACATGGCAAGGATTTGATTCTCTTTATCCTACAAGGATATAATTATATTTATGGGATATGCATAGATCCTTTCCATATAGGATTATGGTAATAATCCTTTCCATATAGGATTATGGTAATTTCCATATGGGATTATGGTAATTTCCATAAATGATTATGGTAATTTCCATAAAGGATTATGGTAATTTCCATATGGGATTATGGTAATTTCCATATGGGATTATTGTAATTTCCTTATGGGATTAAGGTAGTGCATTATAAATATGAGGTAAGAGATAGAATCAAAGTTAATCCACTCATTAACAAGCATTATTTTCGAGAATCACAAGAACATTGTGAGGATTTTTCGAGAGTTAGTAGAGAGCATTTGGTGTTTTTTCTGAAGCATTCTCCATAGATCGTCCTCACTCTACGTTGGAGATTGGGTAACCGGGATACAGTCCAGAAGGTCAAAGCACGAGTCTCGATCCATTCCGCCGACAGATTGAAAGGTAAACACGGAAAACCCTACGTGTTGCAATTAATTATATAGCTGCATGCTAGGTATATAATCAATGTATGGTGAATTAAACATCGAAGATAGATCCTCGGGCGAGGCTAAACCTAGTTTTTCCTACAATTGGTATCGAGCACGGGATCGATATCTTGGCTCTGTTGGATTAATTCACGTTTGATTATTACGTCGCAATATATTAATTGTTGAATTTGTCGTTCATCGTGGCTCGTTTTTATTTTGTCGGATTTTGTTTTCACCACGAGAAAATTCGTGGTTAGATTAGATTTATTTTTACGTAAATCTTATCGTAAAAGTAAAGCGAGACAGCGGCCGGATCGAGGCAGCGGGAAAAAGCGGGTCGCACGGCGTGCGGGCGGCGGCACGCAAGGCTTGCACGGTGCTCGCGGGCGTGCCGCGTGGCGGGCCGTGCCGGATCCGTTTTCCGGCCGAATCATGTTTTGCGAGTCCGTCCGTGCCGTGCACGCGAGGTCCGTTCGAATCGATCCGTGCCTGCACGCGAGGCCCGTTTTCGAAGATTATAAAGATCTGTACTTTGCAATTCTATGTAATAGATTAGGCAGGAAAGTGCAGATTCCACGAGTGAGCCACGATGAACGTTTTTATTTTATTTTTATCGTTCATTGCATGTCGTGGATGTTTAAATAATGCAGTAGCATGCTATGTATGTTTAAATTACGTTGACAAACCTTTACGTGTTTTCGTAATTGGATGCGCATAGTAAGCATGCTAGGTTTATCGCGTTTTCAAGCATATTTTAGAATTACTGCGAGCATGTTTTACATGTTGAGTTCTATGACAAGCATGCTAGGATTACGTGATCTGCATGGACAAACCTTTTGAACAAAAGACTAAGCAAGCAACCCGACAAATTAATTTTAAAATTAAAATGTCAAGACCTCCACTTTTGATCTCTAAACAAAGTGAGGCGATTTGTGAGTGGCGATCCACAGCGTGGCTTGCTTGCCTTGCTTATCATAAGTTTGTTAGATGAGATTTCTAAATAAAACATTTTAAATCTATTGAGAAGTGGGAGTTTCATGTATAACGTCCACACGCGTGGCTTGCATGTGCGATTTTCATAAGTTCTCTAGAGATAGATATAAAATGAGATAACAAAAGAATTTGAATTGGGCGGTATGGTCCGAGTGGTATGCCATTCTAAGAATTCATTTCTATTTTTAAAATTGTGGTCATTGCTTAGACATCACCTCAAGTACAACTTCTCGTGAAGTCCTTCTTGCGATAGTGATGTGGTCAGAAAGGTCAATCGTTAATTTCATTTGTCATAAGGATAAGTTGACATGGATTGAAATTAAGCGACTAAAAGGTATATTTTAGTGCAGTGCAGGGTTCGTGTGTACGTCCACACGCGTGGCTTGCATGTGGGATTCCTTGGGCGATTGGAGGTTTCAATTAATATTGTTTTATCAAAAGGTTACATTATTATTGTTACAAGTATGTGCGATCGTATGCTTATGTGTTTACTTTATCGATTTCGGATATGTCTCTTACAGATTATCAATATGCTCGCACAAAATCCTTATCCGGTCCAAATTTTATCGGTGGAAATGAAACATTGAGAATGTTCTTCTTCGGAAGAAAATCTATTTGTACTCACTACACCCGTCCCAAGCCTCTAGACAATTCATCTCGATAAGGAGCGCAAGGAGCACGAGAAATGGGACAAATCAAATAGAATGGCAAAGTGCCTTCTTTTGGTCACCATGTGCGAGTCCACCGCAACTCCAAAGATCAAGAGATGGAAGATGCAGACCACGATATGGCTAAGTCTTATGAAATTGTATGAGGAGTCGGACAGAATCGCTGTCATAATTTGACAAAATCAATAATGTCAAGTTCAATGAAGAAAAGCGATTCGGTGCATAACCATGTAGAGCAAATGATTAATCTCTTCAGAGAGCTCGAATTGATTGGAGGATACATTGATGACGTAGACAGAATCGATATGATCCTCAACACTTTTCCCAAGTCTTTTGATGACTTCCGTTATAAAGCGATCCTTTATGATAAGAGTTATACTCTAGATTCATTGCAAGAGGATCTAGTAACGGAAGAACACAAAATGGGCAAGGTGCACGATCTTTAGTACACACCTCAAAGAAAACCACCGCTTTATCGAAGATGAAAAGGAAAAGTGGAATTCAAAGATCTAAGGCTAAAGAAAAGAGTGGGAGTATCTGAAGGCTTTACCGGTTTGAAAAAGCGAAGGAGAAGGCAAATGCTTCAAGTGCGGTGAGGCTGGGCATTGGAAGGCTAAGTGCCCCAAGCTCGAGGCTCTGGTGCGCCGTTTGCTTTAATGTGAAAACATGTTTAGCGACTTGTTCTACCCATTCTTGGGTAGTAGACACGAGTGCGATCGATCATGTTTGTTACACCTTGCAGGGGTTCCTGCGGACAAGGGAGCTGAATGATGGTGAGATAACGATCTCCATGGGCAACTCGGCGAAAGTCGAGGCCGTTGCAGTCGGAGATGTTACTTTATGTTTTGAGAAAACAGTTTTAATTTTAAAAGACGTTTTATATGTGCCGGATTTTCGGCGGAACCTTGTTTCTGTTTGAAATTGTTTATTCATGGATATTCGATTGTTTTGATAGTGGTGTTTCTATCATAAGAAATGACGAAGTTATCGTGTAGGCACATTATATAATTAAGCTTTATACTATTTCGCAATACATAATACCTATAACTATGTTGCATCTACATCAAACCTTAAAAGAGAAAGTTTTCTTTGCAAGATGACACTCTTTTCTCGGCATCTTAGATTAGGTCACATCAATCTAAATAGGATCCAGGCGGCTAAGAATGGGCGTTGGGTAATCTCACGATTCTCGTTCCCGATCTGCGAATCTGTATAGAAGGTAAGATGTTGACCGGACCCTTCAAAGCGAATGGTCGTAGAGCCAAAGAAATGTTAGAGCTAGTCCATTCGACTGTGTGGACGATACGCAGTATTTTGTCACTTTCATTGGCGATTACTCAGTGCGGATCGTATACCGCTTCACCGCAAGTCCGAATGCTTTGAGAAATTCAAAAATTTTAGGCGGAAGTGGAGGCGAAGCTAGGTAAGAGTATCAAGTCACCGAGTTACGATCGCGGTGGTGAATACCTCAACAACGAGTTCATGGACTATCTAGTGAAGTGTGGGATTACCTCGGCACACTTCACCGGCACACCACACAAAATGGTGTGTCGGGCGAAGAAATATGACTCTTTTGAAAATGGTTAGATCAATGATGAGTTATGCAACTTTGCTATTTCGTTACGGGGTGTGCCTTAGAAAGCGGCGACATACTTGCTAAATCTAATATCATCCAGTCGATCGAAGAGACCCTTTCGAGTTGTGGTTTGGGCGCAGCCGAGTTTAAGCCACATAAGGATATGGGCGATCCAACACATGTCTTTGAACAAGAAGGTCGACAAGTTGGAGGCTAGATCCGACGCAAAGGCGTTTATTGGCTATCCTAGAGGAGCGAAGGTGGTTTATTCTATAGTCTAAGGATCGAGAAGGTCATTATTAGCACTAATGCCCGATTCTTAGAAGAGGACTACATGAAAATCATAAATCCAAAGTTGAAATCATTCTTGAAGAATTAGAAGATGATCGTATTCCACCACCGATTAGACCAAAGGTGCGAGATGTCGAGTCTAGTGGGAGGATCGACACGGATACTTCAAGAAATTGAAGTGGGTCGAGTTCCACCGGAGATACCGACCGTATGGTGGTACCTACCAAGCAAGTTGTGCAAGATGAGAAACCACAAGTTCTCGCACCCACCGTTGCCATTATGCTTGTAGTGCCTCGTCGTAGTGGGAGGTTGTTCGTCGACCCGGCGATGTATGTTCGTGGGTGAATCTTGGTTTAGTCCCGAAAACTAACGAGCAATAATCGACCCATGGACGTCAATGAGGCGATCTGAAGACAATGATGCAAGATCATGGAACTTACGTTTGGACGAGGTGGTAAAGTCTATGGATTTACCCAGTTGCCTAGCGAGAGTTGTGTGTATCGTTTAGATGTCAACGGTAATGTGGTATTTCTTGCACTTTACGTAGATGACATTCTTCTATTTGGCAACAATGTGAAGTTTTTATCAGACGTAAAGAGTTGGTTATCCGATCAGTTTCAAATGAAAGACTTAGGAGATGCATCGTACATTCTTGGGATCAAGGTTTACCGAGATCGCAAGAGGAAAATGTTGAGCTTATCTCGGCGCCTTACATTGATCTTGTGATTACTCGTTTTCTCGGGCGTCTTACATCGATACCGTGATTACTCGTTTTAGTATGCGGACCGTCGAGAAAGGATTGCTACCTTTCGACATGGCGTTCGCTTTATCTAAAGGCGATCACCTATGATTGCAAAGAAGATAGAGGAAATGAGACAAGTTTCCTACGTTTCCGCCGTAGGAAGTCTCATGCATGCAATCTATGCACGAAGCCCGATATCTCGCTATCACGGTGGGCATAGTGACTAGATATCGCCTAACCTCGGACAAGCTCATTGGATTGCGGTAAAGCATATATTCAAGTACGAAAAGGACTCGAGATTATAGGTGGCTTACCATGCGAGATAGTCTAATGCCTTTGGGTTATTCGGACTGGGTTTCAATCGGCGGTGATGAGAAAAAGTCTACCTCGGACTATGTGTTTACCTTGGGAGGTGGAACCGTATCCTGGCGGAGTGCAAAGCAGCGATACATTGCGGACTCTACCATGGAAGCCGAATATGTAGCCACTTCGGAGGCTGCTAAGGAGGCTGTATGGTTCAAGAACTACCTCATGGATCTAGATGTGGTACCTGGTTTGCCCATGAGTATCATGATTTACTGTGATAACTCAGGTGCAATGGAAAACTCGAAGGAATCACGGATCCACAAGGCAAGCAAACACATAGAGAGAAAGTACCATGTCATACGAGAAATCGTTAGATGAGGGGACGTGCTGATTGCAAAGATTGATACGACGGATAACCTAGCGGATCCATTCACGAAAGCCTGCCGCAATAAGTCTACGTTGGGCACGTTAGAGGACTTGAATTGCGCTAGATGGCACCCGCTAAAGCCTGCCGCAATAAGTCTACGTCGGACACGTTAGAGGACTTGAATTGCACTAGATGGCACCCGCTAAAACCTGCCGCAATAAGTCTACATCGGGGATGTTAGAGGACTTGAATTGCGCTAGATGGCACCCACTTAGAAAAAACTTTTGTATAAGTGGGAGAAGCAAAGTGATGGTTTTGTTTGTAATAGCTAGTAGAGACACATTGTATACTAAAGTTTGCTTTAGTATAAGTGCGAGATTGTTGGTTTGTATCTTGAAAGCGGTTTTGGTTGAGCTTGTATACAATGTTTCTGTTACCACTATTACAATCTCTATCCGAAATGAATACTTGATTGCATATATTTGTGTCCCTTATCTCATATATAAGTTAGATCATACGGTGTGTAGAAGATCACGAAGTCCGTATGATTGGTCAAGCAATGAGATATAAAAGTTTCAGGCGAGACAACTTGAGGATGAGTTGTCGGTATAGGCTCATGCGGTATAGATAAGAAATGACTTGACTTGGTTGCTTGTCTATCTTTGGTGCGTCTCGGGCGTATTGAAGGATCACGATGAGATGTGTTCTTCTATCGACCGTCGTGAAGAACCAAGATCTCGGTGACTTACGATGATCTAAACCTCGATAAGGTATTAGGTGAGTATGAGTTCTTGACCATCACTTTGACTTGTTATGGGTGAGGTTATATGTTCTAACCCAATATTCTCCGCATCTTGGGTGGTGGCGGTGCTTGTATGTCATGCTAGTTATCCAGTCAGTCACCGTATCCGTTTAGGATGATGACATCCCTTAAGGAGCTCAAAGGTTTATTGTACTAAACCTGCGCAGTTGAGTTAGCTCAAGTACAATAATAAGGTTGAGTGGTACTACTTAAGGAATTAAAGATATTAATTATTTTAAGCAGTCAGAATGCTCTAAATAATTAATGGACGTTCGATATCTTAAATACGGGGATTCATAATGTCTAAGTGCAAGCCCGACTCAACTTTGGTAATAAAGGGGTACGTCAGCATTTATTCTCTAGTGACATGAATAAATGTTTATAAATTAATTTATATTCTGGGCTGAACATAAGATAATTAATTTATTTGAGGCCCATCTTTATTCCTTGCATTTGATCCCTGGGCTGGCCCATCCAGGCCCGTAGCTTGGAAGGAAAATAGGCGCCTACTTTCTCTACATGGCAAGGATTTGATTCTCTTTATCCTACAAGGATATAATTATATTTATGGGATATGCATAGATCCTTTCCATATAGGATTATGGTAATAATCCTTTCCATATAGGATTATGGTAATTTTCATATGAGATTATGGTAATTTCCATAAAGGATTATGGTAATTTCCATAAAGGATTATGGTAATTTCCATATGGGATTATGGTAATTTCCATATGGGATTATGGTAATTTCCTTATGGGATTAAGGTAGTGCATTATAAATATGAGGTAAGAGATAGAATCAAAGTTAATCCACTCATTAACAAGCATTATTTTCGAGAATCACAAGAACATTGTGAGGATTTTTCGAGAGTTAGTAGAGAGCATTTGGTGTTTTTTCCGAAGCATTCTCCATAGATTGTCATCACTCGACGTTGGAGATTGGGTAACCGGGATACAGTCCAGAAGGTCAAAGCACGAGTCTCGATCCATTCCGCCGACAGATTCAAAGGTAAACACGAAAACCCTACGTGTTGTAATTAATTATATAGCTGCATGCTAGGTATATAATCAATGTATGGTGAATTAAACATCCAAGATAGATCATCGGACGAGGCTAAACCTAGTTTTCCTACATCGACCACGAGGGTTCGGTAATTGCTAGGCCTGAGGTAAGGCCACATCTTGGGTTGAGACTCGTAGGCACTCTTTGGCTGCCGTTTGGTCACCCTGGATGCTTAGCACTCCCACCGGGGTGGGTATCTTGATGGTGAGATGGTACACCGAGCAGACGGCTTTGGTGGTGTATAACCAGTCTCTTCCGAGAATGATGTTATACGGAGAAGGAGCTCGGACCGGAAAAATTGAATGCCTTGGTGACCAGGCACAGGAGCACGTCCCATCAGTAGGAAGGGTAATGATGCCCTCGGGTTGAACCGCCTCTTGAGTGAAGCTCCGTAGCTGGGATGGTGCGGGATGTATTTGGATCCCACCGACCTCGAGTTTATCAAAACAACTCTGAAAGATAATGCTGACGGAGGCCCCGATGTCGATGTAGACCCGGTGGACATTCTTGTTGCCCACCACGGCTTGTATGGTGATGGTATCTTGGTGGGGCATGATCTTGGGGACCGGGTCCTCTTTGGTGAACACAATGTTCTCACCGTCCCGGAGTCGCTTATTTTTCGGCTCCTCGGGGATCGGCCTCCGAGCTTTATTTTTCAACGACGACCTCGTCGTTCCTATGGGCAGTCCGGTAATGGCGTAGACCTGCTCCATCGCATTGGGACCTTCGTCCTCGTCGTCTTCGGGTTGGGTCGTCGTCGAGGTCGGCCCGCAGTTGTTGCCACCTCCATTCTTTCCTCTGCGCTTCTTGTTCCCCGGCCCAGGTCGGCCGAGGTATTTCTTAAGCGCTTCTCCTTTGACGAGCTCATCGATCTACGAGCCTAAGTTTCTGCAATCTTTGGTATTGTGACCATACCCTTGGTGATAGTCACAATACTTCTCCGTTGACCTCTTCTTGGATCCTCCTTTCATAGGAGGGGGCTTCGGGAAGAGCTCAGCGTGGAGCTCAAATATCTCCGCCCTCGATTTAAGCAGATGAGACGCGTTGCCGGCAGGGTTTTGCCGAGGTCCCAGTCTGGACTCCAATGGCCCTCTCTTGATTCTATCGAAGGCACTTCGGCGATCAGCGCCTCGACTTCGGTCATCTGGCTTCTTTCGTTCAACCCTCTGCTCATCCCAGATCTCTCTTTTCTTCCGATCTGACTCGTCCCCTTTAACATAGTTGTCCACCAGGTTCCAAAGTTTACTCGCCGTCTTTGGTTTCTCCCTGGTGATTTCTTTGTTCAGTGCGCCAGGTCGGATCCCATTTTTGAACGCATTGATGATGTACAGATCGTTACTATCATCAATCTTGAGGGATTCCTTGATGAACCGTGAGATGAAATTTGACATCGTCTCGTCTCGTCCCTGGCGGATAGTGAGCAGGTCGGATGATGGCTGTTGAGGCGGCATCTTTTGTAAACGCCACTGAACCGATCCATTAGATCACGGAAGCGATGTATGTTGTTACGGCGGGCGGGTGAACCAACGTCGGCGTTGGAGACCAGCACATCGGGAAGATTTTACATATGAAAATCCTCCATTCCTTGATTCGCCATGTTGGTGGTGTGGCGAAGAGGAAGTCGGAGGATCCCAAGACCATCGTAGCGGCGATGTTGGGTGCCACTGTATCGGCGGGGCAAAGGTGTATCCGAATTTCTGCGGAGAAAGGAGATAATTCTCCATACGGTCGAACCCGGAGATCGTTACCATCTCTCTCGGAGGGTGGGAGATCGGTAATGACGTCATCGTCTCTTGAGGAGGAGTTCGGCCGCCTCATCTCTCTTCCCGCCACCTCTCCGGGCGGCATGTCGAGTGGTGGCGACTTCGTGGGCGGTGCGGGGATGAATGATTGCGACCACCTCGGCGAGGTGATTGACTTCTGGAGACGGGGTGATGTACGCGATCTCGGCTATTGTGCCGAGGTGAGCGTTGATCACTTCGATGGGGCGATCGACCCCGGGCGCCCGTAACAACCAATTCGGGTGCTCTTGAGGGGCCCGCTCTGTTTGTCCTCTGGTTGAGGAAACTCGGAATTGGCGAGGTTTGCGTTGAGGAACTCGGACCTTTGCCCGACCAAGGACCTCATGAGATCGGTGAACCGCTGCTTCCTCGGGTATTGAGGTCAGCATCTTCCTCCTCGTTGGGGCGGCGATCCTGAGGGTGTATGGGAATGTTCTCCATGTAACCCTCATGTGTGTTGCCGCTGGTAGCGTCTGCAACCCCCTTTCCGCGGCACTGCGTGACCACCTGATCGTCATCTGCGCGGTTTTTGCCAGCATCGCCGACGGTGCTAGCGTTTGCACGTGTTCTTGCCATTAAATTGTAGAAAAACGAAGCTTTTTGTTCTTGTTTCCAACAGACGGCGCCAATGATAAATCTAGTGTATGTAAATGTACGAGATTTATGAAAAGCAGTAAAGAACACAAGAGTTTTTACGTGGTTCGATCAAGAATGAGATCTACGTCCACGGAGGTGATCCTCAATACTTTCACTATAACCGGATTACAATGAGTGTATCTAAAAGGCTCTAGTATTCAATAAGATGCTAACCCTTTTACCGTCGACTTAACCCCTATTTATACATATTCGTGGATCTCTAAAGATGTCTGGATCCCTTAATCAATGGGATCGATCTCCTTCCATAATCGACCACGATTTCCGTGCATGAATCGACCACGATCTCCGCTACCAGAATCGACCACGATCTCCACCGTAACTTGGTCTTGATTAGGGTTTGACACTGGGCTTTGGGTTTAACCGCGTGAGGCCCCCTCTAGGTCGGGGCTCACGGTTGGGCTGCCAAGAGGCTCGAGCGGTTGGGTCATATCCCATCACTGTACATTCTCCGTTTCCGGTGGCTCCTTTGGTCACCATAGCTACTTTTCCTTCGAGCCTATGTCAAATCAAGTTAATTAGTGTTAAAGGGGTGGAGCTTAATTAGTGTCATAACTCATAAGGGGTGGCGCTAGGGGAGCTCAAGCACCCACATAAAAAAATAATACTTTGTTTTTCAACTTTATAATTTTGTTAGAATTTTTTATTTTTTTTAGCTCCATCTAAATTATATTTCTCTGTCACTTATATCGTATAGATTTATCTTTCTAAAACAGAGCATTAAACATTGAAGTAAGAAATTGAAGGATGGGAAGGAAAATTTACCTTCTAGTGAGCGCGCTGAGAAGCTTGCCATGACTGAGTGGGCTTTGAAGAAATCTGAAACATTTAAAAAGGCTGTTTCTATTAATAAAATAAGTTTGACATGTAAAGAGATGGAATTCAATCTTATAAATTGAACTACGTGAACGTGACTAGTAATTACTAATTAGCCGTTACTTTGTGACATTTATATATTGAATTATAGGTCAACATCACATATATAGCAACTTGTAGTTAATCTTTTCTTTTAGGTTTGTTTTTTTTTTTTTGGGTCATTAATACATAAATTTTAAAAATTTTGCGTCGCGGTGGCACCTTCTATGATTAACCACTGGCCAGGCGTTAACTCTAGCTGGCACACACTTCTTTTAGGTTATTACCTAGTTGTGAGTGTCGTCCTTTTAATGATTGAAAAGTTTCGAGGACAAGCTCTTTCTTTAGTTTTTAGGAATGGAAATTGAGTTTGTTTGGTATATTGAACTCCAAACCAAACTCGCCCGTTTTACTTTGTAAATTAACTAACTTTATGATTGGAGCAGGCTAATAATTTAAACTCTTAAAATATAATAAATAAAATGTTACTTTAATATTAACCCTAAACCGATCTAGTTTCATTTAAATTTCATACTTCACATATCATTGAAATAGATTAAATATATGAAACGGATACGACGTTTATTCACCAACATTTTCGCTGCAAACTTTTCAACCTAACTCGCATTTTTTTTTCTAACTACATAACAATTCATGAAATATGATTTGGTCAATTAGGGTACTGAATTTTTCCTCGCGAAAACTTAAATGCAAACAACTATTATCAGCCGGACATTTTTGGCGTGGGCTTCGGTCTTGAATCACATATATATAATCACGTTTTTTCTTGGTAATTTGGTCGCAATTCATTGGTAAATTAATTAATGCTTTTTTTTTCAATTAACAAAGAAATTTAAACGCCATATCACAGTGGACTCGAGAGACCTCTGACCTTAAATATTAACCATTCTACTACTAGACTGATATATGTACACTAATTCTCACTTTTTATTAGGTAGTTTAATAAGCTTTTGAAAACTATAATTGAGTTTAAATATATTATCCTAATATTTCAGACCTCACCTAATGCACTTTTTTTTTCATTATCGAAATAAATAATTTAGAAAAGTAAAATAAAAATTGACATTTGTTTACTAATAATGGATGTGATTAGCCATAAAAATTGTTGCTCAATAATATTCCTAAGAATGAGTGATTGGAGTATGTACATCTTCCAATCCTTCCATTCATCTATTCAAAAGATCAAAATAAATAATTAATGGCTGTGATTAATTATAATGGACCGACACTTACCTATTAATAATGGTAATCTGAAAAGGATCACAAACGTGAGAAGAAAACAATTGCTTGTCTCAATCGTTCTAATTTTTCTTGGGTCAACATTAGGACTTTGGGCTTTCAAAAGAAAATAGTTGTTTGGGCTAAAAGAATTGTTCTGAGGAATAATTTAATTACGATTTTAAAACCATAACAAGAACAAAAATAAAATGCATGCACGATGTACATAAGCTATACACATATTTCATATAATACATGGCGCAATTTATAAAAAAGTTTAAATTGACAATTAATATGTAAAAATAGAGAAAAATATAACGAAGTTTCAAATGTTTCAGTTCGATACAAAAACCGACCCTCCAAATGACATGATGCGGTTCAAAATAAAAAAAGTTGTCCACAGTTTTGAGCCGAAAACCAATGAACACGATTCTGATTCCAACCCCTCTAAGGCTAAGGTTGAGCAAAACCGAATACGAACCGAATAATCAAACCGAATCAATGCAATTTAGTCGGTTGGTTTTTAACAAATTCGGATTCGGTTTGGATCAAATTTTTCAAAGCGAAGTTTTTCCAGTTCGCTTTGACCTTTCAAAACTTCGGTTTAAACCGAACCAACTGAAATTGTTTAAACCGAAGTTTTGATATTTATTTTTATACATTATATTTAATCATAATAATCTTTTTTAATGTCATTAGTAATCTATTAAATAATTAATTTGTAGAACCTAACAACTATAAAATATATGAGATTTTTAAAAAATATACACAATTTTGGTAAATTTAAAGAGATTTTTAATAAAAAAATACACAATTTCGATTAACTGAATTGAAACCGAAGTTTGAACTTGGATCTGTTCGATTCGATTTTACCAAAAAATTTGGTCGGATCAATTGGTATTTTTAAAAACTTTGATTTATTCGATTTTGGATATTCGGTTTGATTTTCAACCAAACTGACCGAATGCTCACCAAGATAGGTAGGTGTAAGTGTCATTTCGTTAGTCCAACGCAAAATTAAGAAATATCCCATTTTCCTATGTGGGATCACTAGTTTTTTTAAAATTAGTAATTGCCTAGGTGGGATCACTAGTTTTTAAAATTGTAATTGCCTAGGTGGGATCACTAGTTTTTTAAGTTTGTAATTGAGTTTAAATATATTGTCTTAAATGTCAGATCTCACTTGATGCAAGACTTTCTTGGATCGCAATCAATCCTTAAGAAAGAGAGAGGAATTTTAATATTTTTTTTACTTATTAATAGGTACGATTAATTAAAAATGACCAACAAAAGACAAAATAAATCTAAAATTATTATATGTTCAAATAATATTGTGAGAGTATTATCAATATTTTTTTCAACCAAATAACTTATAAATAAGTAAAAATATAAACAATTGAATTCATCAAAATATTGCTATTAATGTTTAGTTAATAATATAATGCACTTTAATTTTATTTTATTTTATTTTCCATTGACGTGGTGGTCCATAAAATTAAAACTTTAGCGCAGTTGCGGAACTACTTTATTTAGATTTGATACTTGACAACATTGAACATTCTAGCCAACGTAATTAGCACATATTAACTCGGAGAAAATAGTAATCCAAAGGTACGTTACTACGTATTTACATGAAGAAAAAAAACAAATTGTCCATCTCCAATCATCTAAAATGCATATTTCTTTTTTACACTAAATATTTGTCTGTTACTAAACCGAACAGAAAATATTATTCATAGCATATAGTAAAATAGATGGATACAAATTATATATTTAAAAAAAATGCGAGAAGATGTAGAATGAATTAAGATTCGGGATAATTGAAGATTTGCATAGCAGAATTAACAATGCCAAATCCGCCATCTATGAACAGATTTTGGCCACTCACATACTGAGCATCATCACTGGCAAGAAAAAGAGCCGCATTCGCAACATCAGCCGTTTTAAGTGTTCTGCCTTTGAGATTCGCCATAGAACTCATGGCTTGCTCAAGCGCTTCATCATCAAGCTCCAAATATTTCCTCGACAAATCCGTGGCGCACGCATAAGGCGACAAACAATTCACCCTAATCCCAAACTGCCCCAATTCCACCGCCAAATTCCTAGTCAGCCCCAACACCGCGTGCTTCGAGGTCGCGTACGCGTGCGTGGCGGCGCCGCCGATCCCCGACGACAGGCTCGCCATCGAGATGATGGCCCCGCGGCGCGCGGGGATCATGACCCTGGCGGCGTGCTTCATGCCGAGGAAGACGCCGGTGACGTTCACGGCCAGCACGCGCTCGAAGTCCGCCTTCTCGTTATCGGCGATCCGCGGCTTCGGGGGGTCGGCGATGCCGGCGTTATTGACCATGATGTCGAGCTTTCCGTAGACGGAAACCGTTTCGTCGACGGCGTTTCGGATGTGATCCTCGTTCGTCACGTCGCAGTGGATGTACGTCGAATTTGAGGCGCCGATCTGTTTGACGACTGATTGCCCTAATCCATCTTGGACGTCCGCGATTGCAACTTTGGCGCCGTGAATGGAGAAGAGCTTCGCCGTGCATTCTCCGATTCCGGTAGCTCCTCCGGTCACCAGAGCTACTTTTCCTTGTAGCCTATGTCAATTAAGTTAGTATATATCCAGCTATCTCTCACACACACCATTTTGCTTGTTCCTGATACATAGCATTAAACATTGAACTAATCGACAAATTAATTGAAGGAAGAGAAGGAAAACTTACCTTCTAGTGAGCGCAGTGATAGTTGAGAAGGTTGCCATGATACTGAGTACTGAGCTCTTAAGAAATCTGAAACAATCTAAAGGCTGTGTCTGTTAATTAAACAAGTTTAACTTGAAGAGAGCTAGAGTTCAATCTTATTCCCAGTTTCATGTATTGATATATATAGTAATGTCATATTCGATTCACCAGTTTTGTTTTCAATCAGATAAGTGGGCTTCAGCAACGTAATATACAAATTTTACTATGAATAATATTTTAAATGGTTAATTATAGTTTATGGTCTCAATTTTCAGGGTCTTTAATTTATAGTCTCAACTTTCAAAATTTTCATAAATGTCTTGAACTTTGATAATATATTAACTTATGGTCCGAATCGATTTTTCGATGCCGAAATGATGAGTATGATGACTTCTTATTTAACGTGATTTTTTTCCCACTTGGACAAAACGACATCATTTTTCTCTTCCACGTCATTAAAAAAATACAGAGATACATCCATCGCAGCCATCTTCTTCCTCAGCCCTTACTTCCCCAACTCAAATTGCAGCAACAAAAAACAGCCATCGTTACGCATAATGAGACCATCCATTGCACATAGCTATGTCCCACGTCGTTTGCTCCTCTCACCTCAACCCCTCTCGCTCTCTTTTTCTTCTTTTATTTTTTCAGTCCCCATTCACAGATTCAAACCATGGTTATGAGAAGAAAAAGTTGTTTAATCTAAGATTCAATAAGCCTCTTGAAATGTCATGAAATGGAAAAAATCTAATCATATCTCTCTTTCTCTCTCTGAGATTTGGAATCCATTCGAATGCATTCTAGATTCGATGTTCGAATGCTCAATCCATACGAGTGACGAAGAACAATGAGGATCGATTTGCAGAGGATTGCGGCATGACTGCAACCGTCGATCGGGGATAGGGAGGAGGGTGTTTTGCTACAATAGACGATGGGGGCGGGGGAGGAGTCCAATTGTAAATTATTGTTGTAACTGCAACAAGGATGGTGAGATGGGGGTGATGAGAGGGGCGACGGGTGGGTTGCTTAGATTTAGGAATTTTCTTATAATATTTTTAATGACATGGAAGAAACGACGTCGTTTTGAATATAGAGGTGGGAAAGAATATCACCTCAAATGAAATGCCGTCATACTCATCATTCTGACATTGGAAAATGAATTTGGTCCATATAAGTTAATGTGTTATCAAAGTTCAAAATATTTATGAAAATTTTGAAAGTTAAGATCAAAAATTAAAAAAATGTTTCAAATTGAGATCATAAATTATAATTAAATAATGTTCTAAAATATCGAACTCCGATAGTGAAATTGTGATTTGTGACCTACTAATTAGCCACTTATGTCCTCGGGCATTAACCAATCTACCACTCATCAAAAAATAGATTGTGACTATTTAGTCATCAAACTATTTAGTCATTGGCGAACATCACATAGCAACTTGTACTTAATATTTTCCTTATTCCAAAAAGGGGAAGCTATTTCACCGGAAACCCCCACACCTCAATCCCATGAGAATGTGAGAGGAAAAATCACCGTAACTTAGCGATTAAGAAGTTATAAGGATTTTACCTAATACCCACAAGGAGTCACCATAAAGAGAGTGAAACTCCCGTACTCAACTGCTAGGATTCGATCATTGGTCTTGTTTCAAATCTACTAGCTCTTAACCAACTTAACTAAGCTCGTGAGGCATACTTAATCTTTTCCTTTTAGGTTATTAGTTGAGTTCCTTTTAATGGTACTGAAAAATTTCGGAGAAAAATTTCTCTTATGTTTAGGGATGGGAATCGGAGTTGGTTTGTATATTATCTGATCAAGTCATTAAGAGCATATAATATTCATGTATGTCCAAAGAAGAAAACTCAACTCAAAACAAACTCGCCCATTTTACTATGCAAATTAACTTATATGAATGCAGGCCGGCTAATATTTAAAACTCGTAAGATATAACAAAACAATATAATTCAATATTAGTCCTGAACAGATGTACTTTCAATTTAAATATCATTTATATACTATCATTATCGTGTTTTGAAATCGATATTAAATATATGAAACGGTCCCATGTCGATGATATATATGATTCTTACGTTTCAACCTACCACGCAATTTTCTTTTATTCTCCAACCTACCTCGCATTCTCGCAATCGACAAAGTATGATTCGATTAATTAGGGTGCTGAATTTGTTCACTAGAAAATTCATCATGTACATATATAACTATATCTTAGCCCGAATAATTTTGGCGTGGGCCTCCGTATTGAATAAAAAATATAATTATACGTAAACCCCGTGGCATTTCATTCGTCTATGTATCGTAAAATTAATTTATGCTCCCATTTTATTAGGTGGAATCACTAGTTGAGTTTAAATATATAATATGTCAGTTGTTTGACCTCACACGAGACACGATGCACGATTTTCTATTTTACTTATCTTTTTCTTCGGGGACCGAAATTTATAAAGAAATAAAAAAGAAAGAAATTTGAAATTTGTTTACATAATCTTAAGGGACCAACATGTTGGTTACTTATAAAACGACCAAATTATAATTCGAGTATTGAATATATTGCTTGGTGACCAAATAATAACTTAGCTAAACATAGGAACAACTAGTGTTTAGTAAATTCGATATAGTTTTGACTGAAAACAGAAAATAATGCACTTCGTTTTTCGGGAGGTAATGCACCATAAAACTTTAACTTGGAAAGAACTGCGTATAAATTACACCTAGACAATGTAAATTTAGCTATAAGATAAAATAGAATAGATTAATGCGCGTGGCAGATTGATTAAGCTTGATACCTATATTTACATTGAGAGATTATATCTAAGAGAACTGCACTAACTTTTTCTTATAATATCTCCAGAAAATGGTAATAGAGAACAATATGTGACGTAATTTATATCAAATATAATTCAATGAAGTATTATGTAGTCGCCTATATATATATATATCAAATATCAAATCGGCTATTATATATACAAACAAACAAATCAAGAATCTTGGGTGAGCTTATCATTTTGATGCTGGCAGAAACCGCACGCTATATCATAAAGTCGTTGGTTTGGAGCAACGCATCATAATTGTTTTCAATTAGAAACAAATCAATTTATTTCACTCTATATACCCGAGTTTCTTGTTGAGGATTTATTGTTTTATACGTACGTTGTTCTTTTTCTAGTTCAATATATTAAATTCTTTTTCACACATCAATTTCAAACTGAATTC
Source organism: Salvia rosmarinus (assembly GCA_036937905.1). NCBI lineage: Eukaryota > Viridiplantae > Streptophyta > Magnoliopsida > Lamiales > Lamiaceae > Salvia > Salvia rosmarinus. The sequence continues at coordinate 51,721,998 of CM072820.1, read as the reverse complement.
ATAAATCTTACTGTATATCGTTACGCACTAGAGAATATTTATAGGTAAATTGGTAATACAGTAAAATGTGAAACATTTTAGAAATTTTGAGGAGCTTAACTCTCTCCCTCTATCTTTGCGTTTTCCTTTTTGACTTCGTCTTTCTACTTTTTTTCTTTTCTTTTCTTAATTTGACATATTTTATGACATAAAAGCCGGCCAAAAAGGGACAAATTACATTATTAAGTTAATTTGTTGATATTCATTCAGTATGATCCGAACTAACTAACTAACACATATATATATATATATATATATATATATATATATAGGGGATGGTTAACGTGAGAACCATTTTTATTGTGAGCGTGAGAACCAAAAATGATGAATGAAAATTGATGAATCTTCTTGAATCCAAAAAATAGAATTTTAAGCCATCATGGGATTCGAACCCGGTGAAAATTCTAAATTTTGAATTCATTTACTTTATCAACGGATTCATCAACTTTCATAACTAATTCATTTGGTTCTTAGTTTTAGGATAAGAATGATTTGAACAAACTCTATATATATATATATATATATATATATATATATATATATATATATTGGGATGGTCTCACATGCGCGCATCTAATTAATTAATTAAAATTAATTAGTTTAATAAAATTTAATTATAAATTAATAAATAATAATTTTGAATTAATATATCTTAATTTTGAATTAATAAACTCTAATTATGACATAATAAAACCTAATCATGAATTAATAAACCCTAATTTTGAATTATTAAACCCTATTTGGAATTAATAAACCTTAATTTTGAATTAATAAACCCTAATTGGAAATAATAAACTCTAATTTTGAATAATAAACCCTAATTATGAATTAATAAATCCTAACTTTGGATTAATAAACCCTACTTGTGAATTAAAAATCTAATTATGAATTAATAAACCTCAATTATGAATTAATAAACCATAATTATGAATTAATAAATTCTAATTTTGAATTAAAATTTATAATTATACATTAACAAAATCTAATTATCCTTAACCATAATTAATATATAATCATTTTAACAAAAACAAGAGAATTTCGGTGGTGAGCTCACTCAAGTTTTTGTCTATAACATTTGATGTTATAACTTATATACATACATTTGAGCTTCCTTGTGATGGCTATATATATAGACTATTTGGACAAAATTGGATGGTTCGGCAAACGGCCCAAATGAAGAATTCGGACCGGACTGGGCTGGGTCATTGAAAATTCCATAAGACCCATAAAATAGTTTACAGTCAAGTTTAGAGATTACAATCTGATCGAATTTCTTGTTTTGTCATAACCCTTCACTAAAGATAGTTAAATCGAAGAAATGTGACTAAGGAAGAGAAATTAGAAGCGGGTAAAGGAAATGGTACTTTGGTATCCAGATATGAACTAAATACTCAAATCAATTTAATATGAAATACTTGATTAAACACTAGAAGATTATGAGAATCAACAATCTATACTGGAAAAATGGTTGTACGGATTATACTCAAACAATAACATTGTATGTAACTGGACTAATCATAATCAAAGTATTTTGTAACGAAAAACAATAGCACCGCCGCCAGTGGCGATTCAAGCCCAAGCTTCAAAAATCCTAACCGAACCGAAAAATCCAAATTATGAAAAATCGAAAATCCGAAACCAATTTTTGGTTATTCATATATATATTTATATTAAATTTAAACATATTTAAATAAAATATTATTTTTATATATAAATTATATATAATTCGGATTTTTGGATTTTTTTCAGATTTAAAAAATCCAATCCGATCGGATCCGAAAATCCAAAATTTTGAAAAATTTCAATCCGATCCGATCCGAAAATCCAAAAAATCCGAACCGAATTTTAAATTTTGGTTTGGTTCGGATCGGATATTCGATTTTCGGATTTTTTGCTCACCCCTAACCACTTAGTTGTACTTTTTTCCTTTATTTATATAAATTCTAGAAGCTCCTTCTTCTTAACTTTTTCAATGCTACCGGATTTTCATTTTAAATTCATTGTCTTCTTCTTTTCACACTTCCTCTCCCAAAAGTCAAAACAACTTATTTTTATTTTGAAAATTCGAAAACAGTAGCACAAGAAACATTCCATATTGAAGAATCCATCATCACCATTAGGGGTGTCTAAACGGTTTTCGGTTTTCGGTTAGAACCAAAACCGAACCGAAACCGACAAATTCGGTTAACCGAAAACCGACAAATTTGGTTATCGGTTCGGTTTTGGTTCCAGAGTTGAAAAAAAATTCGGTTATTGGTTAACCGATAACCGAACGGTTCGGAACCGAAAAACCGAAAAACCGAAAAACCGTTTTTTATTTTTAATTATTATTTCAATTACTAATTAATTAATTAAAAATTATGAAAATCAATTTTTAATTATTACTTTATTAATTATTGTTAAATATTTTATCTAGTTTTAATAAGTTTCAATTTTAATTATTATTTTAATTATTTTAATTATTATTTTATTTGTTTTATTATTATTTTATTTGTTTTATTATTAATTAATTTTAATTCGGTTTTTCGGTTAACCAAAAACCGAACCGCCGGAACCGATCGGTTTTCGATTAACCGAAAATTTAAAACGGTTCGGTTTCGGTTCCACTTTTTCGGAGAAATTCGGTTCGGTTAACCGAAAAATTCGGTTCGGTTAACCGAAACCGAACCGTTAGACACCCCTAATCACCATCAGTAAGTTTTGCCTTTTTTCAGAAATACTCTTGCTTTATGTAATTTACTATTTTTAAATTTATATTGCTTATACTCCGCCATGAAAATTGTGGAGTCAAGGTTGCGGAATAAAATGGAAGATGGTTTTTTGTCTAGTTCTTTGATAATGTATATCGAGAAGTTAATTGCTCAAAGCTTTGACATTGATTCAATTATAAATGAGTCTGATCTCATGAAAACACGTAGGTCATAATTTAGAATTTGTAAGTGAATGTGTTGCGTAGTTTTTGATATCTAATGTTATTCTATCTGGTTTGTATTATTTTGAAAAACTTTTGGTATGTTTAATTATAAATAAAGTTTTCTTTTTTGTCAGTTTGTCTTCACTTTAGTTCCATTCTTTAAAACATGGCCTTTTTGATATTTAGGAGAATTTACCTTTTTTTTGGATCTTATTCTTGATAGTAAAATTGCAAACAAAACAAATATTTTAAATTTGACTGGACTCTTTACTTTTATTTGAAAGAAATGCATTAAATTTTTCGATGGAATCTCGTCCGTGCAGTTTCAAAATCCTGGCTCCGCCCCCGGTGGCTGCGCCGCCGTCCTCCACTCTCCTTACTTTACCCTCTATCTCTCTGCCTCTCACACTTACTCACAACATCTCTCCATCTCTCTTGCTACCGGTCGCCGCCGTCCTCCCTTCTCTCCGACGACACACCGTCGGTGACAATAGTCGCCAATTGTTGGCGACCGCTTTCCCTCTCTCCCATTTTTCATGCACATCTCTCTAGTTCACGTCACTCTCATTACACATACACATAAGAGGACGTCTTTCCTCTCACTCTATCTACGTCGTCGCCACCACGGGCCCTCCGGCAAAGCGCCGCTGTCGGTAGCAACCATGGCCCCTTCATCTCTCTTTCAATCTCGGCACCCTCTGAATGCACACACACAGTTATCAATTGAAGAGGAACAAGAACCATCTCTCTCTTTTCCTTGACTTTCCAGATGTCATGTTGTAACCGGCTCTGCTCCAACCACCGCGTCTCTCCAACTGTCAACACCGGCGACCAACAGCTCGGGTCGATAGAGTAAGTGCATCCCCGTTTTATCGTCTTGGCCGAACAACGGAAGAAAGGCCTACGTTGTCGTCGTTCTGGCCGACTTCTCTCTTCTCGTTTTACCGACTTAGTAACGATATCGAGATTCACAAGGACTAGTTAAAGTGTAATGATTTTCTGTTCACGAGTCCTTAAATTATGCAATGGTTGTATGTATCTCAATATTTCGCTCTTAATGTTATGGATTTGCATTTGCTGTAATATTTGAGTTATCTACAAGCTATATAAAGGGATTTATGTTGAGTTATTGTAAAGCATTAACCATCCTCAATGTGTTTTATTCATTCTTGATGCTTATAAGCAAACACCCTCTAAGGAAAGGGAAGAGACTACATCTTTGCTCACAATAGGTCTTATATGGTGTGACCTCAAATATCGCTAGGCAAGGTATGTGAGAATTGCTTAATCCTTAAGGACTTGCTAGGGTACACCAATCATGGTCCTAGTCAGCATCTTTGGGTGGTCCTATTTTGTAGACTTAAATCTCTGCTAAACCTAGGGCTGCAAGATGCTCGTATCTCAAGCACATCTAATGCGTTCACCAATCTAACTTTGGTCTTGGCACCTAAAGATCTAGCTTTCAAATACTCTATGGGATGTCTAACTTAGCATAGATGCTTATCTAATTTAAAAATTGCATTTAATGTCATGCTGGACTAAGATTTGCTAAGTTAAATTTTATACCAAAACTTCGAGATGTGACAATTCTGCAAAACTGTTGAAAATATCATAATATTTTGGAAATCACGATGTTTATGTAAAACGCACCATCGTTCATACTACAAATCAGTGATATTAATCCAAAATAAAACCACAGAGATATATAGAGCATATGATGAATATAGACATATAGCAACACGCAAACGTATATGGAAAATGAAAAAGGCAAATATGTTGAATGAAATGGAACTCAGAATTGACAAAAGCTATAAAATATATATCCATAGATTGTCCAAAGTTTTTCACCAATGATTTTTAGTCAATTAATAATTTGTTATTTCACGTTACTGTAAATATTTGTGGATTTTATATTGCTAGAATATGGTAAGTAATTTAATTAAATAGAATGGATTGATACATCATTTAAATAATAGAAAATGTAATAACTTTTGGTTCCGTTAAGTACAGATTTGATTGTGTCGAATATAGAAGTGTAAGTATTGGGAAAAAAATTGTACAAGCATATAATTAAACAAAAAATTTAAAATATTAGGGACTTAAAAAAAGAACAGCGCATAGTTGAACTACTCCTTGTTACGCGATAGGATCCTAAATAATCCAAGAAAATCAGTCCAAATCGAAGTTGAACTACTCCTTGTTTGTGGATATATACCCATTCTTTCTTCGAAACTTACATTATTTTTATGGAATATAATTTAATAAATTATAATGAATATAAAATGAGTAGAATTAATTAATTAATTAATAGATAATAGATAAAAATTTTGTCATGGATATAATAAATGAATATATTAATGGATAGTGGGAGTAAATTATGGTCATATGTAGAGCCGATAAAATGAGCTCGATCCAAAAAACCCGTCCGGGTATCCGGTGTTTGGGCTTAAAAATTAAAGGTCCGAAAAAACCTCGAGTGTACCGGGCTTCGAGCCAAAAAAACCCGGGGTTTCGGGCTAAAAAATTCCATCCGATATTCTATTAAATATACATATTTATAATATTATTTAATATACATATCTATAATTATTTAATAATATTAATTATATTTTATATAATTATTTATTTTTTGCAGTTAAAAATATTAATTTTATATATTAAAATATGATCTAAAAAAACCTATCCGATGTTGGTTTGAGCTTCATATTTTAGGCCCGAAAAATTTAAAATGTAAAAGCCCAACGGCCCGAGATCAGACCTGACCGACCCGCTACTTTGTCAGTTATAATCATATGTAATTTTTTTATAAATAAATTAATAGATTAAGAATAAAATTTATAGAGTTGATATTTTTAAAAATGAAAAATATAAGTTTTTTGAACGAATTGAAAAGATGCAAATTTTACGATCGCGAGTGTATTAATTTTTTAAAGAGACAGAGAGTAAAGGAAAAGATAAAATAATAAACCATATAATATGCATGTGCCGGCGAGAGAGATGTGTCAAATGCGCAGTTGTTTAATTTGAAATGAGGCAGTTGATTTCCTTGGCTCTCTTAGCCCTTGGCTCAATATGCTGTGATGGAGTTTGGGCTCTGGAAACTGAGTCGCTAACTCGGGAGCTCTTGGAATCGGCGAGGGACGCGGAGTTCCTGGACTGGTTGAAAACGATTAGGCGGAGAATCCACGAGTACCCGGAACTCGGATTTCAAGAGAACCGGACGAGTCAACTCATTCGAACCGAGCTCGACTCGCTAGGTATTCAGTATGAGTGGCCCGTCGCCCAAACCGGGGTGGTCGCCACTATTGGCTCCGGCGCTCGCCCCTGCTTCGCTCTTAGAGCTGACATGGATGCCCTTCCCATTCAGGTCTCTCTCTCTCGTCTTAGACCTTTGATTATACTTGTGTTGCTAAATTCAGAATATTTTGTTGTTTGATTCGATTTTAGATTCATTTGATCATTAGCAGAGTATGTAATCCACAATAAGAAATTGGAAATTCCGCCACTTTGTTGTCTAATATATCCGAAATTCAAACGATAATAATTTGGTTTCTGCACATATGGGATAATCTCAATAATCGATTTCAACTCTGTTTCATTCCGTTTTAGATTGTTGAATGTCTGCATTAATATCGGTCTAAGATGCTTCCAATAGTTGTGAAAATGTGTAAACCCTTGCAATTCTATAGCTAGTGATATTGCAGAGCATGATAATGATACACAATCTCTAAGAGTAGGAATTAGTGGAATGGGAGCACAAGAGTAAAATTGATGGCAAAATGCACGCTTGTGGTCACGATGCTCATGTCACAATGCTGCTCGGAGCAGCTAAACTGTTGCAGAAAAACCGCAATAAATTGAAGGTAAACAAGGCTAGGTTACATTATTCTTTTGTTTGTTTGAAGGTGGTCTGAATTTGGGAATATTGTATATGGAAAAGGGCACCATTAAACTTGTGTTTCAACCTGGGGAAGAAGGTCATGCTGGTGCATACCACATGATAAAGCAAGGAGCTCTAGATGGAGTTGAAGCCATATTTGGCTTACACGTTGATCCGAGTTCACCAACTGGTACTGTCGCCTCCAAACCTGGTCCGATGCTTGCTGGATCAGGCCGGTTTTCTGTAGTCATTCAAGGGAAAGGCGGGCATGCAGCAAGCCCTCATAAGACGAGAGATCCGGTTCTTGTCCTTTCTATGGTGGTTCTTGCACTACAACATATTATTTCGCGAGAGACTGATCCTCTTGAACCAAGAGTATGCCTCTTTTCTTGCTTCCAATACACTTTTCTGAGCATGTTGAAGCATATTTGTTGTGTGAATTTGTAATGTAGTGCTACAACTCGATTTAGGTTGTCTCGATTGGATATGTACGGGTGGTTCAGCATCGAATGTTATACCTGAGACCGTTGAGTTTGGTGGAACTTTCCGGTTCTTGGATTCTGAAAGCCATTCCTACCTTAAGCAAAGGATTAAAGCGGTATATATATTTCATTATTTCTGCATTTGCATATTATCTAAAGTGGTTCTTGATATTTAAAGCAAGCAAGAGAAATATTGGTTGCAGAACGAGAGATTTAGGCTTTAAAATGGTCTTCCCGATTCTGCATTTTCATATTATGTAAATTGGTTCTTGAGACTTAAAGTGAGCAAGATAAATATTGGTTGCATAATGAGAAGGCTTTAAAATGGTTTTCCCGATTATTTGATTGGATAGTAAACGGTTCTTATGATAATCCTTAATTCTTAAATCGATGCCATAAAACAGTATTTATCTGGATTTAGATGAAAAACACTGTTAAATACAGGTGATAGAAGCTCAAGCAGCTGTTCATCAATGTAGTGCTGTGGTGGATTTCATGGAGGAGAAGCTGATACCATATCCTGTAACCATCAACCATCCTGTTATGTACGAGCATGCTAAAAGGGTCGGAGAGAGCTTGCTTGGGAAGCACAGTGTGCAGCTCCACCCGATGATAATGGGAGCCGAGGACTTCAGCTTCTATGCAGAGAAGATGCCTGCAGCATTCTTCATGATCGGAGTGAGAAATGAGACTATGCAACCGATCAAAGGCTTGCACACGCCCCACTTCGTTTTAGATGAGGAGGCTCTTCCTGGGGGAGCGTGTCTGCATGCGGCAGTCGCTATGGCATACTTGGATGGCCATGCTCAGAGCCACTAGGTATGCAGTCATTTTCAGCTTGAATGGATAGTCAGGACCGAATAAAACCAGTGGTATAAGTGTTTGGGTAAATGTTTTAGTATTGTTAATACGTTTTTGCAATTTGTGGAAGTTAGTTTTGCTGTTGAACATGATTCTCTTGTCATAGTTGAAAGAAATGTTGACGGTTTGGCCTGATTTGAGTGTTGTATGTAAACTTTTCCTGTTCTGTGTAGTAAGAATAGACGGTTGAAATGAAATTGATGAAATGTGCTTATAGAAGGTGGAAAAGCTGTTTTGTGCATAACAAGCAGAGTTTAAGTGGAATATATTTTAATTTTATCCTTATTTTGTAAGGCAAATTTATCTGGGACTATTGGTTGAAATTCCACTTTTAGAGTACCCTTTTATCACTTTATTTTTCTTTCATAAAATATATAGGCTAAAAACTTAAACGACCTACTATTATAATATATCTTCTCTTTTTACCCACATTTAAATTAACCCAAATATTAATGCCATAGACAATTTCTTACAAATTTTTACTTTGACATGACCGAATGTAATAGTTCTTCAAACTAAATAATTAATATTTTTAAGCTTTTTGATTAACTTTAAAGCTTTGAATCTAAAAAAGAGATGGTTGCTTTTATTTTTGTCAAGCAAAACCAAGTAAACTCACTACATTATATCTCTCCTCCAACAGCTAACCCACCACCCCAAGCGGCTAACCTACTAGAGCTCCCCCCAACGTCGGCTGATCGATCTTAATTTCGTTAGGGAATTAAATGCGATAAAGAACACGAGGAGTTAACGTGGTTCGATCTTTAAAATAGACCTACGTCCACGGAGCAAGAGAGAGTATATGTGTATTGAGAGTATGAGAAGCGATTACAAAGAGTGTAGATGATCAAGTGATCGATCTGAGTGTAGATCCCTTTCTCTTCTATTCTAACCTATATTTATATACCATCAAATTGAGTTCGACTCTGATTCAAATTGAGTTGACTCTAATACAAATAGAGTTTGACTCTAATACAAAGTCTTCTCTCATAAGGATTCTTTAGATATGCATCCAATCTTCTACGCTCCAATTGCGATTAGAGTTGTAGTTGGTTGAGGAGTCTTCGGGGGCAAACTCACATAGGCCGAGCTTAATGTCGGGGCCCATTTATATTGGGTCCGATGCTTGGGCCTAATAGTTGGGTTGTATCCTATCATATCCTCCCCCAAAAAACGTAGAATTGAGGTCGTGATGGAGGGGACGTTGTTCGACATTGCCTCGCCGAATTCGTGGTCGTGGTCCGGGCGTCGAGTTGTATGCGCTTGACTCTAGTTGAAGTTGTATGTCGCTGGCTTCGCCGCCGAGGCGTTCGTCATGTCGCTTGCTTCGCCGCCGAGGCGTTCGCCAAGTCGTCGCCGCCGTTGTATGTCGCTGCACTTGTACCGCTGCCCGCCAAGTCGAATATGTAACCGTGTCGAGGTCGGTCGAGGCGAAGGCTCGGGATGCGGCGAAAAGGAGGCCGCAGCCACGGCGGCGGCCGAGGTGGCGAGGCCGAGGTCGGCTCGCGGAAGGCCGAGGCGGAGGTGGCCGGTGTCGGGAGGCCGAGGCGGCGCGGCGGCGGCCGAGGTCGGCTGCGGAGGCGCGCCAGGGGCGGCGGCGGGCGAGGTCGGCTGCGAGGCCGAGGCGAGATAGTTCGTCCTCGTATTTAAACGAATGTAATTCATCCTCGAAATAAACGAAGGTAATTCGTCCTCGTATTAAACGAAGGTAATTCATCCTCGTATTAAACGAAGGTAGTTCGTCCTCGTATTAAACAAAGGTAATTCATCCTCGAAATAAACGAAGGTATGGATTCCTTATTTGGCAAGAAGTATCGCTAGGGGTGGTCCCCTCACGCGCATTTAGATCTCCTCCTTAGAGGGTATAGTTCGTCCTCCGAAGAGGGTATAGTTCGTCCTCCGAAGAGGGTATATTTCGTTCTCCGAAGAGGGTATAGTTCGTCCTCCGAAGAGGGTATATTTCGTCCTCCGAATAGGGTATAGTTCGTCCTCCGAAGATGGTATATTTCGTCCTCCGAAGAGGGTATAGTTCGTCTTCCGAAGAGGGTATATTTCGTCCTCCGAAGAGGGTATAGTTCGTGCTCCGAAGAGGGTATAGTATAAGTGACAAATGAAATATGCAAGAAAAATATTTTATTAATAAAATACGACGTACCGGATAAATGGGCGAGCTTATATGACCCTTTTCCGATGACTTCTTTAATTCGGTATGGTCCTTCCCATGTTGTCTCTAACTTGCCGAGCTTTGCAGCTTTACTGACTTCATTACTTCGAAGTACGAGGCGCCTACTTTGCATTGTTGGGATTTGACACGCTGGTTATAATACCGAGCTACTTGTTGCTTGTACCGAGCTTCTCTAATGTAGGCGAGGTCTCTCTTCTCGATTTCTGTCGGGTATCCGACGATCAATTCGCTGGTGATGTTGTCGGATGCACCGTGGGAGGTGGCGGAGTGGATGATGAGGCGGTTGGCCTCGCTCATCGAGACTTTGAACGTGCCCTTCGGGGGTCGTATCTCTTATTGGGCTTTTCCCAGGCCGAGTTCGCGCGCCCCCGCCGTTATTCTTTGTTGTTGCCGGGCAATGCTCGGATGTAAAACTTCTTGTATTCATCATCGTGATTGATTCCCTGTAAACAAAGGTTGATCGAAAACACAGAATTTCATTTCCCACAGACGGCGCCAGTGATCGATCTTAATTTCGTTAGGGAATTAAATGCGATAAAGAACACGAGGAGTTAACGTGGTTCGATCTTTAAAATAGATCTACGTCCACGGAGCAAGAGAGAGTATATGTATATTGAGAGTATGAGAAGCGATTACAAAGAGTGTAGATGATCAAGTGATCGATCTGAGTGTAGATCCCTTTCTCTTCTATTCTAGCCTATATTTATATACCATCAAGTTGAGTTCGACTCTGATTCAAATTGAGTTTGACTCTAATACAAATAGAGTTTAACTCTAATACAAAGTCTTCTTTCATAAGGATTCTTTTAGATATGCATCTGAATCTTCTACGTCTCCAATTGCGATTAGAGTTGTAGTTGGTTGAGGAGTCTTCTTGGGCTGAACTCACATAGGCCGAGCTTAATGTCGGGGCCCATTTATATTGGGCCTGATGCTTGGGCCTAGTAGTTGGGCCGTATCCTATCATCGACTAACCCACTTAGCTAATCTCCCACCGGCGGCTAACCTCTCTCGTCGCTCCCCCACGGCGGCTAACTCCTATTAGCGTCTCTCCCACCTGGCGGCTAACCACCATTGACGCTTCCCTACCGGCAGCTAACCTTAACCACGGTTATCCAACGACTGTTTATTGTGTAGATGGATTCCAAACTATTTTTTTTATCGAAATATAAAATTTTATATATTTTTTTTGTTATTCAATTACTATTTTAAAAGTGATTTTTACATGAGATACTATTAATTTAAATAAAATATGCATTCAGTAACACAAATTATTTCAAAATTTAATATATGTTTCAAGCAGTGAAACACTAATTCAAATGCACTTAGACCATTTTGTTCTCCTTGCCCTGACACGATCAAATTTTGCATGCGTCAATGAGAGTACTTTTCTCTCTTAAAGTGTAATTGGATAATTTTGATAGCATTTTAAAGATTGGGGCTAAATTTAGTATATCTCTTATATTTGTGGGTCGTTTGCGTCATTAACACAAATATATATATATATATATATATATATATATATATATATATATATATATATATAAGTCTTTTGTAAATTGGTAATTTGTTTTTGTTTTATTTCATAGTTGTTCATGACTCATCTTATCTGGAACAAAATGAAATGCTTAAAGAAATCAACAAAGAAATGTAAGTTGTCGAAGTTTGTGGAATTATGATATAAGGGGTATGGCCTAATATGGGCCAGACAACATAACAAAATTCATGGAATTCATTGGACCTAACTAATGAATAAATTTTAATTGCTCTTTTCTCATTTTCACCCTTCATTTTTCATTTCAGATTCAGAACAAACCTTTTAAAATCAATTACACTTTTCTTTTTACTTTTCAATTTTTTACAATTTACTTTTTGATGTAATCTCTTTGATGAAAATGATAGAAAGTAAATATTTATCACTCTTTTCTACTCTTTTCACATAATTTGTAGAGTATATAATTTTCTTCGATTAAGCTGAATTTTTTCCTAGAACATGTCTTTTCTCTCCTTCTCACTCTAATTGTGGATAAGATTATCATGGGTGGTGTGATAACATTATCATGAATGATGCTATAAAATTAATTTTCCATCCTAGAGAACATGAGATAAAAAAGTGGAAACCACAAAAATGTGATAAAAAGTTCCCAACTTTTCTTATCCTTTTTTATTTTATTTTATGATTTTGCAATTAAAGAGAACGCGTCATTTATGTTCTTGCCGACACACACAACTAAACTAAATTTGTTTCAAATTTCACGTTAAGTCTCTTTTTTTCTATTCTCTTCATCCACAATAAGTGTTATTACTTATGGACAGTACATGTTTTTATAAAATTATTGATGGATATTGTTTACATGGAGAAATGATCCCACTATTGTTAGGTTGTAAGTGACATGAATGGTTTTTTGATAAATAATGAGTGACTAGTATCCTAAGAAAATGATATATTTTTCATGAATAATGAATAAAACAATTATAATATATTTATCATGAATAAAGGCAGTATAACGTTACATTTTTTTAAGCACAAAAATCTTAACCAAAATTCAAAAGAAGGCCAAACACGTCACGTACAAAATTGAGATCGCGAGTTATCCAGATTGTTTTACTATGTTAACGAAATATGTCAATCAACCCATCTTCATAAATGAGGAAATTGATAGAAAACTAATAATCAAATACACCCACTGACCCCCCCCATATATATATATATATATATTGGTTTGGTTCAAATAAGAACCATTTTTATCCTATAAACAAAAACCAAATGAATTAGATTATGAAAGTTGATGAATCCGTTGAAAAGTTAATGAATTGAAATTCACCCGGTTCGAATCCCATGAGGCGAAAATTCACAACTTTCACACACACACATTCTCATATAAAATGGTTTATATAACCTCCCCTATATATATATATCTATAATAAGTTTCAAATAAGAATCATTTTAACGTGAGAATTAAAACTTATAAAAAATTGCTATGAATAAAATGAATTTACTATAAAAGCTAATGCATCCACTAAAAGGTTACTGAATCCAAAAATTTTAAAATTTTCCACAAGTTCGAATCTCATGAGGGACGAAAATCTATTTTTTTGAATTCAATAACTTTTCCTGTGAATTCATAACTTTTACGTTGAATTCTTCATTTTTATTTTTGATATGTCTCTCAAATTTGTTCCTTTACATTAATGAAAACTACCCCACAAACTACTCACTACTTATTATCCTCAACGATTCACTTTATTTATACATTTTATCACTCATGGCCCAGTATTATCCCTACTTATTACCATCAACAACATCATTTATTTATATATTTTATCACTCATGATCCATCATTAATTAATTTAATACTATACTAATGTGAAACCTTTATTCCACCCACAAAACACTCAATAACTTTTATTAAAATACGCACCGAAAATTCCTAATAACATATTTTGGGGACAAAGGTAGTATAATTTATAGGAACAAGATTTGGTAATACCTTATTCACAAGTAATATATACTACCAATCTAGACTATATATTGTGACATAGTAGATAAGTGGTACGAACAAACCTTTTTATGATTTTTGTTCCATCGAGGGGCATAATCGTGAAAACAATAGTAATCTTCACTTGTTCGTTTCTTCGATTTTTCTTCGTCTCTGTGGTTCCTTCTACGTCTATGACATTTTATCAACAAAATTCAAAAAATCTCCACTTCTTCATCTCTCTAATTTCTTCCTTGTCTCCGCGGTTCTTTTTTTTTTTTTTTTTTGGTCAATTAATAAAGAATTTTAAAATTTGCGTCGCGGTGACTCCCCGCGGATTAACCACTTACTTAACACACACACACAAAATAGAAACTCATGGTTCTTTCTTTGTCTCTCCAATGTCATCTACAAAATTCTAGAATTGAATCCTCATGTGCTTTGTAACTGAAAAAATCTAAACAAAAACCCTTACATGAATTATGAATCTTAGATTTTATGAAAAACATACAATGGTTTGGTTAAGATTTGGTGTATATTTTGATCAGTTTGTATATGATATTTTGTACACAAATATAGATTTAATGCATACAATCATTATCTATTATCTTTTCATTTCTTCAGTATCTTGTGTATATAGTCTTAATATATTCTTAAATAGTTTCAATTATCAAAAATTACATACATTAAAATAGAAATATGCATACTACTAAATAGAAACGTATATGTACAAAGAGAAATACACATATTTGTAAATAGAAACACACATACTACAATGCAGAAATATGCATATATCAAGAGAAACATGCATATGTATACTACAAAACAAAATCGTGCATTCTTTAAAATAGAAATCTACCTAATATTTTCAAAGATAAATATCTCGCTCTCGAAGAAATCTGCATATCCAGAAAGATAAATATGCACGTAAACATTAAAAAGTGCATTTTCAACGTGATCGATCTTAAATTCGTAAGGGAAATAAATGCGAGAAGGACACCAAGATTTACGTGGTTCGATCGTGAATAAGATCTACGTCCACGGGCAAGAGAGAGAGTATGTGTATTGAAAGTATAGGAAGTGATTACAAAGAGAGTGAATGATCTATGTCGCCTAATCTAGCCTCTATTTATACACAATGTATTGACCTAGATCTCGAATCCAAGTCTTCTAACTAGGATTCGAGATCCTATCCTCTTGAATTAGGATTCTTTAAGATATGGCCGAGCTTTCTGCCCCACCGCTTCGTGATTCTTCATAGGCCGAACTTGTTCAGCCGAGCTTGATGTCGCTTTAATTGTATTGGGCCCGATGCTTGGGCACGGTAGTTGGGCAGATCCTATCACAACCCCCCAAAAGACGCTTGACGAGGTCATGATGGATTGGGGTTGTTGTGACGACGGGGTTTGTCTGCGCGCAGATGTGTCCGCCGAGGTCTTGGTGGCTTCACCGACGGGCGTTAGGCCGAGGTCTTCATCGGCTTCACCGACGGGCGCTAGGCCGAGGTCTTCATCGGCTTCACCGACGAGGCGTTAGGCGAGGTCTTCATCGCTTCAACCGACGGGCGTTAGGCGAAGGTCTTCATACCGGCTTCACCGACGGGCGTTGCAGGCGAGGTCTTCATCGGCTTCACCGACGGGCGTTAGGCGAGGTCTTCATCTTGGGCTTCACCCGACGAGGCGTTAGGCGAGGTCTTCATATTGGCTTCACCGACGAGGCGTTAAACCGGGGTATGGTCACCGTCGAGTGTTAGCCGAGGACGAAGACGGATTTTCTGCCGCTGTTGGTCTCGACGCGGGATACGATTTAATGCGCATTAAATTAGCAACGGTTGATTCCCGATAAAGTGCATATTAGGGAATGTCTTCCTGATCACGCAATATTTCTTATCACTTGCTTCTTCATTTCTCTCGATTTTTAAAACCCTCTTCCTTCATGCGAAACATTTTATTCCGCCATCGACGACTCAAGCTTTTGTCTTGTTCATCGATAAACAAAAGTAAGTAATGGCTACCTCTTCTCCTAACGAGTCGCCGGAAGGCCAAATCGTGTCTGCTTCCCGTCGATTTAGTGTCTTTGCTGTTTTTACCCGTGTCCATATGCTCTTCTTGAGTGTAGTCTGCGTTTCCCTCCGTGGGGATTGCGTAAAGTGTCTTCTTTCTCTTCAATCCTTAGTATTTCGACATTAGGGATATATGTTTTCAATATAATATTCCCTCTAGTATTGAGCTAGTTGCCCCGTCCGGAGGATAGGGCTTGTGCCTCCTGATGGTTTTGTTGCCGTGTCGAGGACGGCCTCGGTGGTCTTCGCCTTCCTTACCCTCATGTACATGTTGAGTTCCAAGAGATGTTCGGCCTATCTCGCCCAACTCGCCGAACTCATTCCGGCATATGATCGCTCTAGGTGTCTATGCCTATAGCATAATTTTCCTCTTACCTGGGGCTCGCCCTTCGCTTTTTGAATCGAAGGCGGCTCGGGGTGGTATTATCTATCACCCCGTAGGAAATTCAAAGCCAAGATTAAATCAAAGATCTCCAACCGCGTAAGAAGTTCTTCTTCCGCCGGTTTGAGGACATATGGAGTTCCCATGGCGATCCGATAAGATCGCCGATGTATGTCGACAAGGGCTTCGTGACTTGGAGGAGGCGCTGACTAAATGGCCTTGTTGACGAGGTCTTCTCCGAGGCCGAGCTTGCGGCGGGGCTCGGCCTTATGATCCTACCTCCACGGTGGAGTCGGTGAAGGTGAGGCCTCTTTTTTTTTTTTTTTATTTCATGAGTTACGATTGATCTTTGACCCATGTGTTTCCTTGTAGTGAACCCTTGAAGGAAAGGAAGAAGAAAGGAAGGAGCCGATCTCCGTGGCGAACCGATCTCGGTGGCCGAGCCGAGGTCTCCGACCTAAGGATTTCGAGGCCATGCCCGAAATGACTATGGGCCTTCGAGATCCCCTTCGCCGCAGCCAGCCAGGCGCTTGAAGAGGCGGAAGGATGAAGTCCCTCGATCCTCGGTTGCCCGAGATCTGAATCGTCGATCGCTTGCCTAAGCCGCCGCCTCTTTCACGAGGTTTGTACTGTCCTTATACTTTACACAGAGTAACCAAATTGTGTTCTTCCGACCGATGTATATTTTGTATAGGGGTCGCGACGTGGCGGCGAGGTGTCAAGAGTATCCGATCTTATATCGACACTTGAAGGGCGCCGTGTCGCAGTTTGACCAGGGTGGCCGGTATGCTCGGGAGGTGGAGGAGTCGAATACCTCCTTCTCAAGAAATATCCGAGGCCGAGGCTAAGATCCGGACCTCGTCAAAGCGAGAGCGGCGGATCGACGGCCATTGAGGCAAGGCGGCTAGGGCCAGTCGGCGAGGCACTTGTGGCCGAGGCGGCGGCGAGGGCGGCGAGGCGAGAGGTTGCGCGATGAAGGCGAGGTGGAACAGTTCGCCGTCGGGAGGCGGACATGGCGAGCTCTCGGGGAGAACGCCGCGCCAGCGGAGAGGCATTCTGTCGGCGGGCTTCTCGGGAATGGTCTCGACGCGGCCGATGTGTAACAAGCGCGCCGTCTCGGACGCAATCGAAGAGGTCGCCGAGGACTACCCGATCTGGACAAAGCAGTATGGGTGCGAGGAGACCGAGGATCTTGTCCCGAGACGGCCTACTGATGTGCTCGTCCGCGGCTGAAGGAGCTTCCGTCTTTGCAGCCTCGCCTCCTCCTCCGTTCTTTTGTCCGCGGTGCATGCGCGCTTTGTCCGTGGATCGGGATCCCCGACCAAAGCTCTATTGGCTGATCATGCAAAGGGGTCGGGAGGCGGGCGATGCTACTGAAGGCGCCGAGACTCGGTAGTTCCCAAGAGGCCGAGGTCGAGGCTATCCGAGCTTGGAGGCGGCGAACGTGGATATGGCGAAGCTTCCGGAGGGTCGGTTGATCCTGCATCCTTTTTTTTTTTTTGAATGTAAATGTACAACAATTTTTCGCCTAAGGGCATGTTAATAAAATTACAAGTTTATGTCAAGAAACTTATCTTTTTTTTTTTATTCAGTTGTCTCCTGAAATGTTTGATGCTTCTCCTTGGTTGAATCAAATCAAAGACCTGTCGCGAGCTCTTGAGTTGAAAGAGGTCGAACTCCTCCATATAAAGGGGCAGCTCGGTCACGTACAGGCGGAGTCTGATGTCAAGCATAGAGCCGCTCAGGAGAGCTGTGACGAGCTCCAGGCTCGCCTTTTAGAATTGGAGGAGGCGTTCGAGGTCGCCAAGGAGAAGGCCAAGGTGATAGCCGAGGAGCATGCCGAGTACGAGGAGGTTATCCACCGAAATGGTGGGATGACGATCCGGAGTAAAGCGAGGTTGTCGAGGCTGCTGCCGTTGTTCGGCACAGCGCGAATATGGTGGAACTCGGCACCACTGAGCGATCTGCTGAATTGAAAAGGCTCGGAGCATATACAAGATCGTCATCGCCGACAACCACAGCTCGACTACATACTTGACGGGATGCAGAGGCCTCTTCTTCTGGAGCTTCGATCTAGAATAAATGAACCACATTATGACGATCCGGAGTGGCGCGCAAGAGAGGCGTGCTTATTGCTCTTGAACGTCGTGGACCCTCCATGCGTCGAGACCGGGCGTCATCAAGTGGCCGAGGCCGAGGTCGCAGAGCTGCGTCGTCAGTGACCGAGGTCGCTCGGCCGGGCCCGTAATATAGACCGAGGACGAGGTAGAGGTAGGATTAGCATAGATGAGTTCTTTGAATTCGATTTTTCTAGGGATTGGCTCGCCTTTCCCGATCCGCTCCGTCCTCGTAAAATGTAACCTCATCATCTTCTATTTAATAAGAATGGTTTTGTTGACTTTGTATTTGAACAAGAGTAATATGCCAAAGTAGTTCGTCCCGTAGAGAATTCGCTCGAAGAAATCGTTCTAAACGTAGGGATGGTTCTGTTTTTGCCGAGGTCGTCGGGAGGGTGGTCCCCTTCGCTCACATAGAGAGAACGCTCGAAATAAGCGAAGGTAGTCGATCTCGTATGTAGGAATGGTTCTGTTTTTTTGCGAGGTCGTCGGGAGGGTGGTCCCTTCGCCTACATAGAGAACGCTTGAAATAAAAAGGTAGTCCGATCTCGTGCGTAGGGATGGTTCTGTTTTTTCTAGCCGAGGTCGTCGGGAGGGTGGTCCCTTCGTCTACATAGAGAACGCTTGAAATAAACGAAGGTAGTCGATCTCGTATGTAGGAATGGTTCTGTTTTTGCCGAGGTCATCGGGAGGGTGGTCCCTTCGTCCACATAGAGCGCTCAAAATAAGCGAAGGTAGTCGATCTCGTATGTAGCATGCGGCGTTTAGATTTACATGCGTATTAAGCAATGTAATCGACCTCCGTCGAGGAATTTGTCCTCCGTAGAGGGTAAATAATGCGAAGATTAATTATGCGTTAGTGACAGTAGAACTCGTAAAAATAAAGATTTTATTGATAAAAGATGACGCGACCACCAAATAAGACGGACTCTAAACAGGACTTTAAAAATATGACCGAACAAGACCCGACCCTCGACACTTATGCATAATATTTCTTGGATGGATGATGTGCCATGCGTTGGGTAATTGCTCACCGACAATTGGGCGAGCTTATAGGCCCTTTGCGAGGACTTTGTCGACCAGTAAGGTCCTTCCCATGTGGCTTCCAACTTGCCGAGCTGCGGCTTTGTCGACTTCATTATGTCGGAGTACGAGGTCGCCCACTGAATTGTCGGTTTTAACGCTACCGGTTGTAATACCGAGCTACTTGTTGCTTGTACCGAGCTTCCTCGATGTGGCGAGGTCTCTTTTTCTTCGAGTAGGTCTAGATCAGCTCGTAGATTTTCCCCATTTGCTTGACGGAGAAGTCGATGGTGCGAGGACTCGATACTCCGATCTGCGGGGATCATCGCTTGGTTCCATACACCAAACCGTATGGTGTTTCTCCGCTTCGAGGTCCGAGGTGTTGTTGATGCGACCATAGGACTGCGGTAAATTTTCCACCAGAGGCCTTTGGCTCGGTCGAGGCGAGTTTTAGACCCTTTACGATGGTCTGTTGGTAACCGGTCGACCATTTGCTTGAGGATGGGCCACCGGCGTGAACTTTGATGGATCCAAGCTCTTGACACCAATCTTTGAATGCCTTATCCGTGAATTGTGTTCCGTTATCCGAAAGGAGGATATGGGGATCGCCGCGACACACTATGTTCTTCCATACGAAGTTGAGGCGTTCTTGCTTGTGATTTTCGCCAGGGCTCGACTTCTACCCACTTCGAAGTAGTCGATCGCAACAATTAAAAATTGGAGCTGTCACGGTGCTTTACAAAGGGGCCCACAATGTCGATCCCCATTGCATAAACGGCGAGGGCTCATGCGGAGGTGAGGTCGGTGCAGGGGTAGCAATGCGTTCCCATGGATTTGACACTTGGACACTTTTTACGAGGTCCATTAGTCTTGGAACATTGTTGTGATAGTATCCCCATCGCATGACTTTCTTTGACAAGGCCGGGTCGATGTGGCTTCATACGAACCCCGTGTATTTCTCGTAAACGTAATTGGCTCGGTTCGACCCAAGCACCTTAAGAGGTTGGAGATATGACTTCTGTCAGGACTTCGCGCTCAATTGTATATCGCGAGATTTGTTCGATATCCTCCTAGCCTCAAACATGTCGTGGGCGCGTTCGCCCTTCTCGGTACTCTCGAATGGGAGTCGTCAATTGGGTTCTTCATCCGAGACTATGTTGACCTCGGCTCCGTCTTGACATCGTTTATGCTCTGTTTTGGACTTATCTCTTGGCGGGCTCGTTGATGACGAGGCCAATTTATAAGATGTCGGCTCGGCTATTTTGCTCCCTTGGGATGCGAACTATCCGGAAGTGTGAGAAGTCCGTTCTGGGCTTTTGCTTTTCGAGATACTTCTTCATTACGCTTTTTGCCTCGTATTTTCCCAACATTTGGCTTACAACGACTTGAGTCGCTGTGAACTTGCACGGCTCGTATCTCGAGACTTTGAGCGGCGAGAATCCTGCGATCGATGCCTCATACTCCAACCGTTATTCGTATTTTTGAATGTGAACCGGCCGAGTAGGCGATCTCTTGGTCGTCGGGCCTGGAGTAAGATACCTGCTCCGCTACGGCTTTGTTTCCGAAGCCCGTCAGCGTAGAGTTGCCGGCCTCCCTCGGTGTTTCAACCATGGGTTCGGCCGGCATCGTCGTCACGGACTCGGTGGGCTTCGGTTTTCGGCAGTTAGACTCGGCGAGGAAATCCGCTAGGGCTTGACCTTTGATGGCTGGCGGGCGAGAAGGTTATATCGTGCTCGCCCGATTCGATTGCCCATTTCGCGATTCTCCCGATGCTTGGGCTTCGTCAATACTTGCGAAGTGGGTAGTCGATGAGGACTTGTATCGATGTGCATGGAAATGACGGACGTAGCCTCCTCGCGGCATTTACCAATGCTAAGGCAAGCTTCTCCGGTGATACCTCGTTTAGGGCCTTTAGTGCTCGGTGATGAAATAAGCCGGAGTCGACGTCCTTCTTCTCGTGCAGGGGCGCACTTATGGATTCGTCCGAGGCGCGAGGTAGAGGAAAGGACCTCTCCTCTTTTGGGACGGATAGAGTGGGAGCTTGGCGGTAGCATGAGGTCTTGAGGCGGACTGTGGACCTCGTCCATGAGAATTTCGGGGCTTTTGAGTATCTTGAAGAAGGGTAGGCTAACTTATCCGCGGCTTTTGAAAGAAAGCGGCTTAGTGCGGCTATGCAACTGTCAACTTATGTATACGTCATGGATGGTCTTGACATCTTCATTTCCAAAATGGTTTGGACCTTGGTCGGGTTTGCTTTAACCCTTCTTGTGAAACCCGGCACCCTAAGAACTTTCGGACGGATGCAAACGTGCATTTACGGGATTCGACTTTAGGTTGATCTTTCGAAGAAGGCGAGGGGCGATCGGAGGTCGACCACACATCTGACTTCTTCCTTGCTTTTGTGACGATGTCGTCTCATATCCTCACATTCGACCTATGTAGGGCTGAAATATTTTGTCCACCATCCTTTGATAGGTAGCCCTGCATTTTGAGGCGAATGGCATCTTTTATATCACGAAGACCCCGAAGTCGGTAATGAAGGCTGTCTTGGCGCGTCTTACGTCGTCCATCGGGACTTGGTGATACACTTTGTATAAGTCAAGCGAAGACTTCGTACCGACCAACGCGTCGACCTTCTTGTCGAATGTTGGGAAGGGATAGCAATCCTTTGGGCAATGCTTGTTGAGGTCGGTGTAGTCAATACACATTCGCCATCCCTCCTCCTTTCTTCACCATCACCGGTTGGCTATCCGGTCGGATATTTGACCTCGAGCAGATGCGTGCTTTTAATAGTCGGTTCACCTCGTCATGAATGACTTGGTTCCGTTCGGTGCGAAGATTCTTTATACAGCCGAGCGGCTTTGTCTTCGGTCGATATTGAGCGGTGGTGATGATACTCGGCGAGACTCGGTCATGTCGGGGGAGACCAAGCAAACACGTCTCGGAATTCCCTTAGGAGTTGGATGATCGATCCTTCACTTGGTGTCGTGGTGAAACCAACACGGGCGACCTTCAATGGCTCGTCTTTGTACAATCGACCTCTTCCACCGACCGTCGGGGGTGGCGATGTCTTCGGACTCCAACTCTTGGGTTTCTTTAATTGCTATGCACGTGGGTGTTGGACCGAGGTCCGGCACCTCGTAAGGCAACTTGCATACACTCGCTTGCTTCGATCGCCTCGGATCACGGTATTCCCCGTGGTGGGTATTTTTATCGTCGGGTGGTGCGTTGAGCATACCGCTTCTTACGTTCACCAATCTCGCCCTAGTATGATGTTATCTGGCGAGTTGGCCTTCACTACTGAACGCACCACCTTGGTCGAGGTCGTTGGTGCTTTCCCACCGTGACGGGTAGCTCGATTATTCATTCGGGCGCGTCTCTTCTACGGACGAAGCTTGAAGTGGCGGGGGGGCTTGTGCGGGCGCGTCGTCCACTCTAGCTTGTCAAAACATTCCTTAAAAGGATGCTCACCGACGCCGCCGTCGATGTAAACGCTTTACCAACTTATTTGCGACCACTACGGATTACCAATGCATCACGATGGGAATCTTGTCGCGGAACAGGGTCGTCTTGGAGAAGGTGATCGCCGTCCTTTCTCGAACCTCTTATTGGTAGGTTATTTGGTTCTAGGACTTGAGCATCGGCCTTGAGGAGGACTTCGTGACTCCACGGGAGCCCGTAATAGTGGAACCACCCGTCATATTGGGGCTCATCATCTCCTTCCTCGTCGGTCTTTGCTTTGTTTTTGTAGGGGCACAATTTCCTCTTCCTCTTTTCTTCTTTTGACTTTGGTCGGCTTGGCGACTCTGTCCTCAGTATTTCTTGAGGATCCGTCTGAACTAGCATCTCTATTTCACCCATGAGCTCGTTGCACTCTTGATGTCGTGCCGTAATCATCATGGAATGAGCAATATTTATCCGTAGGTCGGCACTCTTCCTCCTCCGCCATCGGTCGAGGCTTCTCGAGCAGGTTCATGTGAGTCGTAGATTTACGCTCTCGGCCGTCAGCGGGGTGTCTTGAGGTCGTTCGAGGCGTCGCGGACCGAGCTCGGACTTTATCGGACGATGTAATCTGGCCCGCGCGCGCATGAGCCTTGGTTCCGATCTTCCTTTCCTTCGTCTCTTCTTCCTCTTTCAGAAGGTCTGCCTTATGCGCTTGGCGCTTTCTTTTATCGGCCTCGTGCCTTTGGCGAACGGTTGGCTATACGCCACGGCTACATTGCGATCGAGGTTCGTGCCACGATCTCTCGGTATAAGGCCCCGGCAAGATGCCGTTTTGGAAGGCCGAGATGACTAACAGTCGTTCACGTCTTGACCTTGAGCACTCCTTGTTAAACCTTGTCATGAAGTCGCCGATGGACTCATTACGGCTTTGCCTTATGGTGAGGAGGTGTGCGATGGCGTTTTGATTCGCCTTTTGGAAGAACCTTGATGGAAGGCGGCCATCGGTCGCGATAGGGCCGATGCTTCCGTAGGTAGGCGTCGAACCACTGCGGGCGTTGTCGACGAGTAACTCGGGAAGAGTTTACACATGAACCGAAATGAGCTTTTGGTTGATCATGTTGTATTGGGCTGCGAGAGGAAGTTACGTGGATCCTCGACCCGTCGTAGGGGCGATGCTTGTACCCGGTATTTATCCGGGAGAGAAGTGTTGAGTATTCTATTTGAGAACGGGGTGGCTATCTTCCCGTATCCATCGAAGCCGTCCTCTGGAGACTCGGACGGAGTTCGACGATCGAACTCATTTAGGTGACTCGGACCGGCCTCGTGGCGGCCATGATGCCTCTTCCTGCGCTGCTCGTCCCCTGGAGATTGGGGAGGAGTTCGCTGGATGGATTCAGCGATCGAGGCCGGCTTCGCGACGATCTCGACGTCCTCTCCCGCGTTGCTCGTTCCTTGCGCGGTCGGTTTGGGCCCCGACCTCTCGTCGTGATGCCTCGTATCTAGACGAGGCTTGGCATCCGTTCTTCGGGGCGTGGCCGACCACGCTTAACCGAGAGAGGCGGAGAAAGCTCTCCTTGTTTTTCTCGAGAAATCCTCGACGGCGTCGTCGAGGTTTACTAATGAGCCGGAGTTTCCCTGGATTGTTGCTACGATTGTCTTCGCTATGGTAACACGCCTCCTGCGGGCGGGGTGTCCGTGCTCGTCGAGACTTTGGATATGCCCTCGGGGTTCGCCTACGATTGGGCTCTTCCCGAGTTGAGCTCGGCGTTCCTTCGCCGTCGGCGTTGTTGTTGCGGCGGACGGTCCCGGAGGCATGGCTTCGGTGTACCGGTCATGATTACTTCCACAAAACAAGGTTGATCGAAAACACAAAATTTCGCTTCCCGCAGGCGCCGCGGTGATCGATCTTAAATTCGTAAGGAAATAAATGCGAGAAGGACACCAAGGATTTCGTGGTTCGATCCGTGAATAAGATCTCGTCCACGGGCGAGAGAGAGTATGTGTATTGAAAGTATAGGAAGTGATTACAAAGAGAGTGAATGATCTATGTCGTCTAATCTAGCCTCTATTTATACACAATGTATTGACCTAGATCTCGAATCCGAAGTCTTCTCTAACTAGGATTCGAGATCCTATCCCTTCTTGAATTAGGATTCTTTAAGATATGGTGAGCTTTCTGCGTTCCCACCGCTTCAGAGTTCTTCATAGGCGAACTTGTCGGTAGAGCTTGATGTCGATTTTAATTGTATTGGGCACGATGCTTGGGCACAGTAGTTGGGCAGTATCCTATCACAACGCATGTTGGTCCTCTCATCTTGCATCTATCTCTCTTTTCTCCAATCTGCACAAAGCTCATCCCCAATTCTATCGATCGTTCTCATACAAAATCCGACCAAATCAATAGTCAGAAACCATTACATTCTCCACCATTGCCCCTTTCTTTCATCTCCTAATTTTCGGTGAAATCACCTCAACCATTCATCTTGTCTTTAATTAATCAGACCAAAGGACGTGAAGTTACTTTTTTTGCTAGTTGATCCGATCAAAGGACATGAAGTTACTTATTTTCTTTCTTGTCGATCATTTACTTTCTTTCAAATTACAAAGCTAAAAGGAAGCAATCTAAAGAAAGAAGAAAATCTTTAGCAATCAATTTGATATTAATATTTGTATTCAACAATGTGCATGTTTTATGTTCAACAATAAAATATACTTTTTGTGTTTAGTATTCAATGTGAAAAATACATTTATATCATTCTTACCATTTAAAATCTGTTTAAAGCTTAAAAAAATATCATTCATTCAATACATAAGATTATAAGATTAAATACTACATGAGAACTTGGATATTATAAGATCCCTTCTCTAAGTTTATAAATATGTGGAAATAAAAATATATTATATAATTCTGAACGATATAACTTTTGGAAATGGAAAGACACCCATAAATGAAAATTAGTTCCGGAACTCAACATCGACTAAAGCGTTCATCATATAAAACAGGTAGAAAATCTAAGGGCTAGTTTGATAGATATGTTTAAATATATCAAGATAGATAAAGATTATATGTGTATTATAGATAATGTGATATTGATATTGTATCTTGTTGTTTGGTAGATAAGATATAAAATATAGATAGCAATCCTTATTTGTTTCGTAGACTAGTTAAAAAACAAGATTAAGTACATAATTACAATTATATCCCCCAAAACAAATCACCACTCTTCTTTATCATACTTCTTCAAAATCTTCAACAGGCCTGTTCCAAGCAAGGAATCAGTTAAGAACCATTAGTTAGTCTTGCAAACATGCATGAGGATTTCAATTCAGTTTGGGCGTTTTTCTTTCCCCCTCCGTTTTCTTTCCCCTCCACATCCGATGCTTGAATCCCCATGGCCTATGTAGCTCCATCAATGATGTCGTTCCTATTGGTACATCACACTAGTGCTGCTGACTGCTGTAATTGAAGAAGTTGATTCAACTTACAGTAGAATTGTACACAACACATCATCTTTGGTACATTTTCTTTTCAGGAAAGCTAGTTACTCACGTGATGGCGGCAGCTAAATTTTTCACCTAAAATTTCAAAATTTCGCTCCAAATATACCCGCCTTTTCACCCAAAAAATTTTGCCCTAAATTCTCCAATTTCAACTTTTCAACTAATTTGACACTTGAAATTCCGAACTTTGCGCGGCAAACTCTCAATTCTCTTCACTCTGAATCAATCTGCTCCCAAAATCTTGAACTTGGCGTGCGTATGCTTACGAGATATCTGAGGTTTTGTGAATTCTTGAGGACTTCCATGGCTACGAGAAAGGAAGAAGTTGATGTCGATAGAAGCGAAGAGAGAGAAAGATGCCACGCTAACGAGTTGAAGAGGAAGGCTAAAGGAAGAAACCAAGACAAAGGAGGCGGCGAAGGGGACATGCCGAGAAGTAGGCCAAAATGAAAAGGCCGAGGAAAATGAGGTGAAAGAAGAGGAAGTGAAATGGGAAGAGATCGAGGGAACTGAGCAGGCAAAGGGGGATGAGGAAGAAGCAGATGTGGAGAGGAAGGGCGAAGGTGAAGATGGCGAAGGAAAGAAAACGCAGATTTCAATTGAGGGGACGTCCAATGCGTGGCTAGGGCATTTCAATTCAATTTGGGCGTTTGGTGAAGGGAAAAGGGGATCGTTAGCAACATAGGATGAGGTAGGCTTGGAGGGTAGATTAGTCTTTCCACATATTGTATCTGTAGCTTCAACCCAGATAGATTATCCAACTGGTGTCGGGCACGAGATAGGTTTACAGAAGCAACACAGTGAAAAAAAACGGGCCCTTCAATATAATGCAGACTCCGAAGATAGTAATAGAGTTTACCAAACAACCACATAACGTAAGATACGTACGTTATCTTGGCCTTATCCCTCGTACTCATCATCGTCATCGAGGCCATATATACTTAATCGGGCTATCGGGGCCCCAGACTCGGCCCAGAAAAATTTTGGCCTCACAAAACCCCCTAAGATTAATCAACTCGATTATTCTTGAGTTACTAATTGTCCGATTCTATGAATTTTACGTGTATACATTCGCCGACTCAAAGCTTCAGACGCAATTCGATTTTCTTAATGTTCTGTCACCACGCAACCTCGAAAGCTTCAATTTCTTCCAAAGGTGCATATTTTAGTTCTTTGTCTTTAGATTGTAAATGGTGAAGTACGATTATTATTCCTTGTATCATATTTGGGTTTTGCGTGATCTGTTTTCTTATAGTAATTTGTGCTTGGTTTTTCTTGGTTATGTGGTTGTTATTGTATTGTGGGCAACAAATGTTATCATGCTTTAGGGTAGTTCTGAATTTTTGATATTACTGGAAATTTTAAGTTATTTGTAGTTATTATGTGTGTGGAAATTTTGTTATAATCCTGAAAAAGATTTGGGGTCTCGATTATATAGTCATTCAGTTTTGGGAAAATAAATTTTCGTAATCTAGCTGAGTTTGGAGAAGGAATATAATATTGTTGGAGAAGGATAATAAATTTTCGTACTAACGCTCCGCAATGTGTTGTTAGAATTATTATTTTTCTTGCATAATTGCAACTCCATTTGTTCTTCAGTTACAATACAGATAGTCACTTGCATTTGGATATTTTCCTCGACTGAACTACCGTTGAAGATTCCGTGTGTAGTACTTTTGACTGCCTAAGATTGTTCATTCTCTTTCTTAACGCCTTTAAACCCTCGAGGAGTTGCTTTTAAATATTCCTATAACATTCTCTGTACCGTTCGTATAACACTGACATGGTATGCTTGATTTTTGGTTCGTTGTTTGTAGGTTTTGTTATTGCACTGTAATTGTATGATGTTTTCTTGTGATTGATTGAACATGTTGTTTTGACTTGATTAGTAATGCAGATGCAGTTGCTCTATTCATTTTCCTAGTGATGCTCATGTTAGTTGCTTCAACAAATGTATGTAAGCCACTTTAATGTGCCCAAGATGAATGCTGCTGTTACTAGTTAGCTGTATATTCTACTTGCTATTCAAGATAATGCTTTTGTAATTGCTTTCTGGAGATTAATATAATAATTTCGGGCTTATCTTGGTGATAGAAAACGCTCGCTATTGGCCTCAGATAATTTCTTTCGTCTTTTCAGTTTGTATGACGTAGCAAGAATATGCATCACATGCTTCCTCGTGGACTACGGACATCTGAGTTTATGTAGATATTATTTTGGGCCTTGCTGCTTATCCCACATGACAGGACAACCAACGTCACTATCCTGTCCGAATCCTCCCACTCCTCTGTCAATAAACAGTCATATTTCACCCCCTGCTTCACAAGGTAAGCTTTCTTTGTCAAAGATATTTCAAGACGCGATTATGTAAACTAATACGGCATATTCT
Source organism: Salvia rosmarinus (assembly GCA_036937905.1). Taxonomy (NCBI): domain Eukaryota; kingdom Viridiplantae; phylum Streptophyta; class Magnoliopsida; order Lamiales; family Lamiaceae; genus Salvia; species Salvia rosmarinus. The sequence goes on along the minus strand of CM072820.1, from coordinate 51,693,240 downwards.
GCAGATAATACACCGACATCAAGTGTCCATCTCTCTCCAACTGTGAACCTTTCTCGAGAATACTACCTTGCAGTCCAAACAAGTTCTTGCAGCGAGATCCGGAGAAAATTTTACCATGACAGTGGCCCCCTCGGCCGAAACATAGGCCTTGTTGATGTCTTCGAGGAGCCTCAGCTGTTGGAACACATTCTTCGACCGAGCCGTGAGTGTCTTCACGAGGCACTCTCACTTATCAAACCTAACTCTCTTACTCATCTTGCAGCGACCTACTTGGATCACAGCGAGCATAGCTCCCGTCTATACCTTGTCCTCTACCAGAGGATCCGCAATGCCCGGCTCCTCTATGCCCCTATGCATAAACTTCTTGACGACCTTCCCATAGAGATCCATTCAGACTACCATTCCCTCTCTCCCTCCCAATGTGATGTGGCATTTAATGTATTTCTCCAATTCGACCGCATTGAAAATCCCTTCCTATCCCCGACTCACACAGCTTCCATAACACACGTCAGTGCTTGACTGAGCTCGGGGAACAGCTCAACCATCATCTCAAGAAATCACAATCGAGGCTCCATCTGGTACGTTGCTGCTCAAGAGGATCCGCGTTTTGTTTGATAGCTGTGGCCATGGGTGTGGTTATGTCGGCCGTGGCTATAGCTACTCATGCCCTCGTCGCCCTTGTAGCGTGCCCCATATGCCCTGCCATTCTTCCTTCGAATATGACTAAGAGAGAAGAGATCCACTCGCTCAGCTCGATGCTGCTGCGAAGGGTGCCTATGTCCTTCGGAACGATCTAGACACAATCGATTGCCTCGTGGCGCGGCTGCGTGCGTTGGTGGAAAACGACAGGCTTCTTATTCGTCTTGGATTAGAGAGGGGCAGAGACAAGAATATCATTCAAGAGATACTAAAGCAGATACAAAGAAACCGCCCTAATTTCGTGCAACAGCTTGTGGATCTCGAGGAGCATTTGTTCCTGTGCTTTGCTGCGATCAATCGGGGTCGATTACTTCTTCTCCGTGAGATTCATATGCATCAAAACCCTGTCTGATTGCCGCTAAATGAAGTAAGCTACTAACGAAGTATTTCTGACTAACCTACGCTCACGACGTTGAGGTTTTGACTCTTTTCCATCAATCTTTAACGGCATTTTTTTCGGAATGATTAGCTGAGTGATTGAGCGAAGTGTTTGTAATGTGATGAGTCTAGCTACGTGAGTGTGCGAGATTTATATGAAGCGATAAAGAACACCTGTGCTTTTACGTGGTTCGATCGTTAATAAGATCTCGTCCACGGAGAATGATTCCTCAATACTTTCACTAGAGCTTTTATGCAGAGTATTGTTTATGTCTTTGTATTCGATGAAATTGCTAACCCTTCTAACATCGCTTCCTTCTATTTATACCGCTCGACTGTCTCCTCGAAGGCGCGCCCGACCTCCATTGGTCGTGGCGTGACTCTTCTCTGGCGTGCCTCCATTGGCGGGCGCGCGGACCTCTGCGCCTGCGCGCCACGTGGAGGTGGCGCCGACCTTGGTTCATCTTCTCCGTTGGCGGAGGGTGGCGGTTCGGGGCTAGCGTTTTGGGCAATGATTAGGCTCAACCGCTGGCACGCATTAACGTTAGGCCCAAATCGTTTGGGCTGTAGTGAGCCCACGGTTGGGCCATATCCCGTCATAGCCCCCGAATAGCCGAGGCACAGCCGAGGCGGTGGAGTGAATCTGACCGCCGAAAGTGAGGTGTGGGTGAGGCCGAGTTGTTTCTTGGATCGAAGGTCTTCGTGCCGATCCGAGTTTGGTTGTTTATTGTCCGCTCGGAGAAAGATGCGGCACCGATGGAAGTCAAGTCCGACTGAATAACGCCCTGCGTTGGTTATGCCGAGAAGTGCGATGCGGTGGGACGAGGTCCGACGGTTGGACGAGGTCCGATCCGGTGGGGCGAGTCCGATCCGTGTCTGATAGGCGCGGAGGTCGAGATGTGGTTTTCGACATTTGTGGGGAGGGCGGGGCGACCGGCGCCGCCATGTAGAAGACGCCGGTCCGTATGATGATTGCTAGGTCGGTCGGCGGCCCGTCCTATCTGGCGTCGTCGAGACGCCAGGCGGTAGTTAGGCGCTCGAATAGCGTGCGCGTGTAACGCCACATCCAATCACGGTAGCACGTGTTGAATTTAAACAGCAATTTGCGGCGCCCCTAGTCTTATAAATAGGCGAAAAAGAAAAGCTCGCTCACTTTCTTCTTCGACGCTTAACAATTCGAGAGAGATTTTAAGGCCGATTTTATTTGAAGTAGTTTACTCGCCTAAAAAGTAAGTATGTCTTCTTCCTACTTTACGAGTACGCCTGCCTGCATTTAGGGTCCGCCCGATCATCTCCATGCGGGAGTTTACGTTCGAACCGCTTCATCCCTCCCGATAGTGAAATCGAGGTTAGGGATTATTCTGCTATACCTTATCGGGTAGGTGTAGGAAGATTAGCGCTAGGGTTCGACAAATATCATCTGCGTGGGATGGGGTTAATGTGAGGGACGTCGGATCGTCTGTGATTTTTGACGATGTAATAAGAGTAGGAGGGGAATGTCACATTCCGGCCGACGCCTGGTGGTGTGTTCCGCACCCATCTGATAGAGCGTTAGCCCTCGGAGGATTCATAACTATGTATATAGGCGCTTTGGGGCGGTCTTAGGTTCCCGATTAGCCCCATCTTTTGAGCCTCGGGAGTATTTCCGAATCCCCATCTGCCAGTTCACCCCGAACTCCATTAGGTCGGTAGTTGAGATGGGGTTAGCCTGTTATCATGTAGCTGAGGAGTTCTCCTTTGAGCTCTTGATGCGATTCTTTAGCGTCAAGTACTCGAGAGGGCTGTACTATCTTTCGCCTCGGCAGCCGTTTAGGGTGAGTCAACCCTCGAAGGTGTCGGGGTGGCAAAAGAAGTTTTTTTTGGGCGATGGGCATCCGATCTACGGTTGGGGGATGGGTAAGGTGGCGGATATAAAGCTTGCCCCCGGTTGGGTAGAGGAACACTCGACACGCTCGGTGAAGTTTCTATAGAATTCACCGAGACAACCTTAATGATGCCGGTGAGTGTGCAGTGTCGCAGCTCGGACGGGGTCCGAGTGGGTGAGGGCACTCTCTTCTCCTTCTTATAGGTTCGACCTGCTCGACTAACGCGATTTTCTTCCTCACAATGCGGTGAAGCTTAAGCACACAAAGGAGGTGAGAAGCGGACCGGCCTCGTCTCGACTGCGCCACCGGGCGACGGCGAGCCTTCTAAAAAGAGGCGAAGGTGTGCAGGCCCACCTCGCAGCCCGTGGTGGTGGAACACCTCGGCGATCCGAAGGGTCCGCAACCGATCTCAAGCTCGGGCTTGAGGTGGAGGCTCGTGCCCGTGATCGCGAGGTACCGATCTCCGCGATCTTACGCCTCGTCTAGTCATGTGTTTTTTTTTTTTTGCTATTAATCGTTTGACTTGCGGGACTGCCTTGATCGCGAGCGAGATGCGCCGCATGGCCGATGTTGTTCGTCCCAAGACGAGGAGTCGGAGAGAAAGGCGGCACAAGTGAGTCCTCACCGGCAGTGCGAGGAGGAAGTGGAGGTTGCAGGCGGCTGCCGAGGCCGCCACAAGGAGAAAGAACCGTGCCGTCATGGGAGGCCGCGCCGAGGTGGAGTCGCTCGGGAGGAGGTGGCCGAGGCGGAGAAAGAGGCGGCGGATCGGACGAGTGCTTTCTTGGGAGCAGCGTCTACGTCTTGAAGGCCTCGCCAAACAAACTTATCGAGTCGGAGTCCTTCTCCGCCTTTATCTCCGACACGCCGCCGTGATGAGGCCGCGGTGATATCTACCCACCGGAGGGTTGGCGGCCACGATGCGGTTTTGACAAGGCGGCATGGCCGGTGAGATTGATCGGAGGCGGTGAACTTGGGTATGCCCGGTCTTTGCCGATCACCGCCTTCCCCGTGGTGGAGGCCTTAGCCTCTCTACGTCGCTTCGACGGCCGAGGCCGTGTCCCAATGCCGGTGGATGAGGATCCAGAGCTTGAGCTTCGGCCAGTGCGGGCTCGGCCGAGGAGGAGGAGGAGGAGGAGCCGAGCTCGGCGGCTCAGTCGACCCGCGGCCGCCCCGGCCGAGGCAGCGGAGGGAGCAGGCGGGGGGGCGAGTCCGGAGAGGGCCGAGGTTAGTGGGCCGATTGTAATAGGTTGAACCGCGGGGTCGATGGGACCGAGCCACTGTAATAAATCCTTTCGTGTGCTGATAAAGAATGTTTATCACTTTCGAGACTTGTGTTGTCTTTTATTTATAGCATTCTCGCATCTCAATACTGGGACTCGACCATGAATTCTTGCCAAGTGAAAGGGGTCCGAGGTGCCCCGCCGAAAGGACGAGGAGGTGCAATTTTGGAGGAGTCGGTCTGCCGAAATGACCCAGTTTTGGCCGCCATGGATGCGAGCTCTGTCTTCTTCCGAAGAAGAAGTTGACCGAGGTCGATCGGGAGGTGGCCCGCCTCCCGCCGAGCACGTGAAGTTGAAGGTCGCGCAGGCGAGTGCAGGCGGACATATCTGCCGACGAAATCCAAGGACGCTGATGCGGTCGGGAGCGACTTGAGCCGACCGCGAGAGGCTCGCTCGGTTGTCGGCGAGCATGCAGTCTGAAGGCGGTCACTTGCTGGTGGGACTACCATATCCGGCCGACGACCGAGTCCGTCAGGAGCTTGGCGGCGGAGGCATGGTCTTGAGGGCGAGGAAGGGCCCAACAACAAGAAGTTGGCTCTGCGTCGACTCAGTGGTGAAGTTTATGGAGATGTACATCGTCCGAAAACGTCGCATGCCGGAGAGGTGGCGAGGCAAGAGCGGGCTCTGCCGGCCGATCATAGAAGAACCGGCGGAGGAGGCGGATACTCCGATCATGCCGTAATCTTTGAGGTTGATGGGTCGGCGAGGCGGATTATCGAGGATCCTCGGGAGCGGGCGGCGGCAGAGGACCTCAGTCGGCGAGGAGAGCTTGCAGGGCGGAGGTCGCACACGCCCGGTGTCCGGTCGGGGGTCGGGTGTGACCTCGGGTGCGTCCCCCCGCCCGGATGCCCGTATTGCGCTTTGCCACTGTCCTGGGCGGGTGAAGGTGACCACAGGTCGATGCTTCCGTCCGGCTGGCTCAGAGCCCGCCGCCGAGCGCCGAGGCGGGACGTGGTGATTCCGCCTCATCGGCCGGGTCGAGGCACGAGTTCGTTCAGCATACATCGTCGGCACAGGGATTTTGTAGAGAATTGGTGCGGCTTGGGCCGGTCTGGCGGAGCCCGGAGGCCGGAATGAGGCCATGTATAGTATAGGACCTTGTATGTAGATATAAATGTATTTAGACTCGTTTCGAAGTGTACGTTTTCCCCTTTGAGAGGTACAAACATAGCTTAGGACTTCGTTTTGGTCATAAATGTATTTATCTTTGTATACAACGATTTTTCCCAAATAAAGGGGTAGAAACGAGCTTTGAAGCACTGTTGTCTTGTATATGGCTTGGTACTTTGTTTGTAGTCGTTAATGCATTTAGACTTTGTACCGGAGTGCATATCTTCCCAAATAAAGGGGTATGAGGTGGCGAGATCGGTCTGGATGTCGCTTGCATGTAGACGTCCAACTTAATGGGTAATCTGTATGCGTTGCATGTAGACGCCCAACTTAATGGGTAATCAGTATGCTTTGCATGTAGGCGCCGAACTTAATGGGTAGTCAGATGCTTACCCTACTTAGTGGGATTTTCATCTTCGTAGGCGCCCCTGTGAAGGTTTAGATGTGGTATATCCGAATGGATGTTCACATAGATGTAAGACGAACAAGTGAAATACTCATTAGAAAAGCAGATGTTTTATTAAACAAGTAAACAAACATCGCACATCATCAAAACAATGGGAGGGCTAACATGTCGTAGATCTAAAATCAAAGCTATGTAAAATACCTCCTTAGATGAGTTATGTGCCATGTTCGGAATAAGTGCCGGACGGTGGGGCGAGCTTATAGGCCCTTTGCCGAGGTCCTCGTGAACGGTAGGGTCCTTCCCATGTCGGATCAAGCTTGTTAAGGCGCTCGGCTCGGCTTGCTTCATTATTCAGTAGGGCGAGGTCGCCCACCGAGCGTGGAGGCCTTTACTCTTTGTTGTAGTGTACAGTGACCGACTCTCAGATTGGCTTCGTTTATGAGCGAGCTCGTGCTCTCCTCGAGGCGCCAAGGTTGGCCCGCAGTCTTCCTCGCTCCGGCACGGTTGAAGTGGAGAGTCGCGAGGGCTTGGCCGATCTCACCGGTATGACGGCCTCGCATCAGACTGTGCTAAAGGGTCTCCCCGCGCGTCGAGGTGTGGTCCCATAGGACCGAGAGGACTTGAGGAGATTTTCAGCCCGACGCCTTAGCTCGATCCACCTCTTCTTCAATCCTTGCGATCGTGCGGTTCGTCACCTCGGCCCGACCATTTGCTTGCGGGTGTGCGATCAAGTGAAGCGTTGATCGATGTGAAGCTCTTCGCACCACCTCAAGTTTTGTCGACGAATCAGGTGCCGCTGTCCGAGACCGAGATGCGCGGTATCAAGCGGCGGACTATATTTCTCCACAAAGGTTTGAATCCTTACGCCGTGATGCTCGAAAGTGGCTCGGCCTCGACCCATTTTGTGAAGTAGTCTATGGCCACGACTAAATATCGAGCCGACACGGTGCTCGGTCGAACAGACAACAATGTCGATCCCCACCGCATGAAAGGCCACGGACTCGCAGTCGCTCAAACCGCTTGAGGCGCCTTTTTTACCGTGGAGTGGATCCGGCACTTTGGGCACTTCTTGACGAGCTCGGCCGATCTCGCACGAGTGGGCCAAGAGTATCCCGATCTCGCCGTCTTTTTGAAAGTGCTCGCGACCCGATGTGGCTTCCACAAGACCCTCGGTGTATTTCGTTGAGCACATAGTCGGCTTCTTACGCCCGAGGCATCTCGGGAGGGTCAAGGTAAGACTTCCGGTGAGAACGCCTCACGCATGAGATACTTCTCGACTTTGCCATCATCTTTTCGGCTTGAGCCGATCCGGGGTAGTCGCCGTGTTCCGTGTAGCTCTTGAGAGACATCCATTCGGCTCTATCTCGGTGATAATGCCGACGTGGGACTCCGCTATGCTTCGAACGGATCTCCTCCACCGTGGACTTGTTGACGACGCAGCTAGCTTATCGAGGACGCCGGCCGGCTTTTCCCTGGGGATTCGGTGAATCTTGAAGTATCTCGAACGAGGTCAACATCTCTTTCGCTTTGTCGAGGTATTGTTTCATTCGGTCCTCCTCGCCTCGTAGATTGCTTAACACCGTTCACGACGACACAGGAATCGCCAAGATTTGGATCTCACCCACCCTCAGCCTCATAGCGAGGCTGAGTCCCGAGATTAGGGCCTCATACTCCACCTCGTTGTTGGTGGTCGGGAAGGTAAACCGGAGCGAGGGTGACTTCCCATATCCACGGGCCGAGGAGAAGGATGCAGCTCCGCGCCTGTTTTGCACGAGGCTCCGCCCACGACATCCGCCAACAACTATCTCGGTGGATGAGGTCCGGCCTCCGTCTTGCAGGGATGGACGACTGTGGAGGCGTTGGAGGAGCTAATCTTAGCGGTCGACCGAGCTCGATAGAACTGCTTCTACCAGAAATCGGCCAGAGCTTGCCTTTTATGGCGGTGCGTGAAGTGCGAGATATCGTGCTCGCCAAGCCCGAGGCCCACTTCGCTATTCGTCCGGATGACTCGTGTTTGATAAGACTTGCCTCGAGGCGGTCCGGTCAAGACTGGACGGAGTGAGCCTTGCCTCTCCGGTCCTTTGAGTGCTCGGTGATGAAGTAGATAGGAATGCCGTCCGACCTGCCCCGCACCAAGATGCAAGATGATTGCCTCGTCCGAGGGCTGCCAAGTCTGAGGAGAGGTTCGCTCTTTTTGGGGTCACAAGGTAGGCAGGTCGGCGAGGTACTCGAGCCGTGTGGCGCGGTGGTGCTCTTCCCGCCATGCAAGTCCCGGCCCTCCTCAAGATTTTAAAGAATGGGAGCTTTCTCGCAGCCGGAGAGGAACCTCATCGAGGCGGCTAGGCACCCAGAAGTTGTGGACCTCGCGAATGGTTTTCGCACTTGCATTTCGAGCACCGCCTTTACCTTGGTGGGGTTCGCCTGCCTTCTTGGGAAACCCAAGACCCCAAGAATTTCCCGTTTTACCATGAACGTGCATTTTGGGGTTAAGTTTGAGGTTGGCCGACCGAGCGGTTGGAGGATGGTGCCGAGGTCGTCGGGCGCAGCCTCCGCTCGACTTTTGACTACTATGTCGCCGACGAGACCTCGACGATCTCCCGATGTGGTCTTTGAATGTTGCATCCACCATCCTCCGGTAAGTAGCCGGCGTTCTTGAGGCGAATGGCATCTTTCGGCACGCAAAGACGCCAAGTCGTGATGAATGCGGTCTTTGCATCCGTCCCGCTCATCGATTTGGTGGTACCCTCAGATAGATCCGTGAAGTTCAACATCTCGTGTCCCACCAAAGCCTCCACCTTCTGTCAATATCGGGGAGGGGTAGCAATCTTTGGGCGGCTTGTTGAGGTCGGTATAATCGACGCACACGCGCCACCCTCCGCCTTTCGGACCACGATCGGATTAGCCATCCAGTCGGGTATTGACCTCGAACAAGATCTTGGCCTTCGAAGTTGAGTCACCTCGTCCCTAACGACCGGGCGCCCGCCGCGAATATCCTTTTCTTCGCCGGACCGCTTGGTGGCCGGGTCGATGTTGAGGCGGTGAGTTATGAGCTCGGGCGACACCGGTCATATCGAGCGGGGACCAAGCAAACACGTCCCTATATTCTTTCGTGAGTCGATGACGTGTCACCGGACGTCCGCCGGGCCCTGGTGCCGACTGGACGACCTCGAGGATCGCCGTCAGATAGTTGGAGGTCCCCACGTCATCCCGGTGTCGGCCTCAGGGCCGGTAATTGCTATGCACAGGCGAGGCCGCGTCCCGAGTCGAGAGCCGTAGGCATTCTTTTGCGGTCGTTTGGTCCCTCGATCTTGAGCACTCCCACCGGGGGTGGGAATCTTCTGATTGGGTGGTAGACCGAACAGACGGCCTTGGTGGCGTGCATGCCCAATCTCTCCCGAGGATAATGTTGTGCGGAGGGCCGGACCGGGAAGAATCGATGGCCTTGGTGGCCGACCAGGAGCCCGCCTGCGGTGACCGGAAGGGTAATGACCCCTCGGGCCGGATCCGCTTTCGAGTGAAGCTCAGAGCCGGGAGGCGCGGGAAGCACTGAATGCCTCCGACCTCAAGCTTATCCGAACACTCCGGAAGATGATGCCGACGGAGGCCCCAATGTCGATATAGACCGGTGGACGTTTTTGTTGCCCACCGCACTGTATGGTGATGGCGTCCCGCGTGGCATGATCTGGGCACGGGTCCTCCTCGAGAACGTTATGTTCTCGCCATCCCGAGCCGCTTATTCTTGGCTCTTCCGGCCGGCCTCCGGCGTTCTTAAGGGGCGACCTCGTCCCGGAGGGCGCCCGGTAACAACATAGACCTGCCCATGGCGTTGGGACCTTCGCCCTCGCCGCCTTCGGGTTGGGTCGCCACTGGGTCGGCCAGCGGTTGTTGCCGCCCATTCCTTCTAAGGCCTCGCTCTTGGACCAGCTCGTCCGAGGTATTTTTGAGGGCTCCACCTTTGACGAGGTCGTCGATCGTGAGCCTGTGTTTCATAGCCCTCGGTATCGTGACCATACCCTTGGTGATAGTCGCAATACTGCCCGTGGACCTCTTGGATCCCCTTTCATAGGGGCAAGCCGGAAGAGCTCGGCGTGGAGCTCGAATATTTCCGCCTCGATTTGAGCGGGGAGGCTGCCGGCGAGGTTGGGCCGAGGTCCCAGCTCCGACGACCGCCCTTGATTACTGCCGAAGCGCCCCGCGGTCTGCGCCTCGACTTGATCGTCCGACTTTTTCTCTCGGACTTACGCTCGTCCCGCATCTCCCGCTTCTTCCGATCCGACTCGTCCTCGACGAAATTATCCACCGTGTTCCAAAGCTTACTCGCCGTCTTTGGTTTCTCCCCGGTGATTTCTTTGTTCGGCGGGCGGATCCCGCTTTGAACGCGTGATAATGTAGAGATCGCTGTCGTCGTCGATTTTGAGCGACTCTTTGATTAACCTCGAGACGAAATTTGACATCGTCTCGCCGCCTGGCGGATTGTGGCAGTCGGAGGAAGGCCTGGCGGCGTCTTCTCGATAAGCGCCACTGAATCGATCCACGAGGTCCCGAAACAAAGGATGCTGTTCACGGCGGGCGAGGTGAACCAACGCCGTGCGTTGGAGATCAAGACTCGGGAAGATTTTACACATGTGAAAATCTTCCATTCCTCGATTCGCCATGTTGGTGGTATAGGCGAAAAGGAAGTCGGAGGGTCTCCGAGGCCATCGTGGCCGCTATGTTGGGTGCCCGCATCACTGGGGCGGGCGTGTCTAGAATCTCCCACGGAGAAAGGGAGATGATTCTCCGCACGGCCGAATCCCGGAGATCGCTGCGTCTCTTTCGGAGGGCGGGGATCGATACGACGCCATCGCCCCTCCGGTGAGTTCGACTCGCCTTTCTTCCTTTCTCGCTTCGCTCGACTCTCGGCCGGCATGACGAGGTGGAGGCGGCTGCGCCGAATGGCGAGGGCGGCCGTTGGTGGCGGCTCGGCCGCGGTGGCCTCGAACGAGGTCGGCGGCTCGGCGCGGTGGCGGCGCGCGATCGGGCGCGATCGCTCTCGGCTATCACGCCGAGTGTGCGCCGATCGCTTTCAGATGGGAGCGGCCTCGGGAGGCCGTGGTGTTCGATCCCGGGGCCTAGAGGACCCGCCTCGCTGGTCCTCTGGTTGAGAAGCTTTGAATCGGCCGAGATTAGCGTGGAGGAACTCGCCACGCCTCGGCCGAGGACCTCGTGGGACGAACGAGCTGCTTGCTCGTCCTCGCTGAGGTCGACGCCTTCCCCACGCGTTGGGGAGGCGGTCTGTGGTGTATGGAGACATTTTCCATGTGGCCTCGGAGTGTGCCCGCTTCGTGGCGTCCGCGATCTCCTTCCGTGACGCCGAGCGACCACCCGGTCGTCCTCCGCGCGGTTGTTGCCAGCGTTGTTGCCAAGTTGGACGGAGGTTGTCGTGTTCTTGCCATTTAGTCGTAGAGGAATGAAGCTTTCTTGTTCGAAATGTTTCACAGACGGCGCCAATGATGAGTCTAGCTACGTGAGTGTGCGAGATTTATATGAAGCAATAAAGAACACCTGCGCTTTTTACGTGGTTCGATCGTTAATAAGATCTACGCCCACTCGAGGAATGATTCTCAATACTTTCACTAGAGCTTTTTGTGCAGAGTATTGTTTATGCCTTTGTATTCATGAAATTGCTAACCCTTCTAACATCGTTTTCCTTCTATTTATACCGCCGACTGCCCCACGAAGGCGCGCCCGACCTCCCATTGGTCGTGGCGTGACTCTTCCTCTGGCGTGCCTCCATTGGCGGGCGCAGGACCTCTCGCCTCTGCGCCACGTGGAGGTGGCGCACCGACCTGGTTCATCTTCTCCATCATGGAGGTGGCGGTTAAAGGCTAGCGTTTTGAATGATTAGGCCAACCGCGTGGGCTCATATCAACGTTAGGCCCAGCTTCGTTTGGGCAGTTAGTGGGCGTCGGTTGGGCCATATCCCATCATAATGATTGTTAGGTAACTTTCATTATCATTCTCTAGAGCTTTTTACCTTGTTGGAGGATGATCATTACCGTTCTGCACTCTGCGAGACATGATATGAACGAAATGTTGAAAGCATATTTGAAAGAAAAAAAAGATGTGCTCTTTCGAAAGTTGTTGGTTAGCGCCAGTCAATTTTTGGTGAATTTTGCATTTGGTAAGTCTAATCCCTAGTTTTTTTAGTGTATGAAGCTACTTGGAAATGCTTTATACTTCTTGCTAACATATTATGCAATGTAGAGGTGCCAAAGGGACGGGCCAGACGGCTCAGCCTTAGCCATCCGGGCTAATGGAACGAACCTCGCCCAAAATCGGCTATTCCGGACAGCCCGTGGGCCTATGTTATAAAATTTCTGGCCAAACCATGCTGTTCTAAATTGAATGTGGTTCGATCTACTCATACATTGTTTAATTTCTTGAAAACATTTTTTAAAAATCTGAAATGTATTTGAAATGATGGAACTTAAAAGCATGAATTATATCTGAAACTTAATAGATTGTGGATATACAATAATATAATAAATAATTGAAAATTATGTGTCTGCTTAATTATATCTATACTATTCACCGAATATGGATGAACTAATTGATTGGTTGATTGTAGAGTTATAGTTATGCGTGTATATATATTTTATATGGAAGTGGATCAAATACAAACTAAACTTAAAATATAAATATGAATAATTTTTAATTTCTGATTCATAAAGATCTATATAATAATACCATACTATAATCAAAAGGTATAATGGCCTGAGCGATCAGACTTAATATAAACGTAGTCATTGATGGATTAAACACCTTACCTGATAAATTCAAACACATGCGTTCGAATCCAATGAGGGTAAATTTTTATTTTTTTGAATTCAGACACTTATATGAAAAAAATCAGATGATTTCATGAGTTTATAGTTTATATATTGAGGGTTTTTTTAGTAATCACTCTTTATTTTTATATAATATAATGTATTACAGGTAACAATCCGAAAATAGTATGACCAAATTTTCCTGCTCGTTTCATACTTCTGACGAACTCTATTTTAGTAAATATTATATATAACAATATATTTATACATATAGAGAGAGATTACTTAAATACTTTCTCAATGATTCAAGTAGAATCAATCAATCGATTTAATTCATAAATAAAGCAATTAATTAATCAATCAATTAGCGTCAACTACTCAGAAATCAATCAATGAGTAGAAATCAATCAATATAAAACGTTGATTCAGAAGTATCGAATTTATATACACATATTTATATTGAAACGGCATTCAGTAGTAAAAAGTATTATGAAACCTAAAATTTCTCTTTATGAACAAATCCAAATTATATTCTTCTTTCTCACCCTCCAGTAGTAGGCCCAAAATAAAACTTAGAAATTCGAACATCGAACTCACCTGCAATCACGAATTTCTGGATGTCAGAGTGTGCTGTGTGCGAACACATCCGGTCGGCTCTCTCTTCTTTTAAGTGAGCAAATGGGGCTGCTTCTCCTCTCCCTAAGGTTCCGTTTGCCAACTTATATAAGAAAAAATAAATTTTGATTACTATGAGTGATTGTGGGAAGAAAATTGATGAGAATTTGTTAGGGGAGGGAGGTGTAAATTGATTGAATTTTGATTCAAGATAGAAATAATGTTTTTGTCACATAGTCATGTAGCAAAATCGGTATATTTTACTTGATTTCTATTTAATTTTGTGTGTTTGCCATTAATTAAGTCGATATGGATATCGAGAGCAATATTTGGAATTTTAATTCTTTAGATTATTTATTTATAAGACTCATACAAAGTTTTGGACAATATACTTGAACTTATTTTTATAATGTAATTGAAACTCTAATATAATATAAACGTTGAGAAAAGGTTTGCCAGTAGTATTAAATCTAAACCAAACGTTCTAGCCATGTAGAAACACATTATGTGTAGGGGCAATATAGTAGTCATACAAAACAATCTTATTCTTCTTCTTCTTCTCCGATCTTCTTCTATTCCTCTTGAATTTGAAGAAAAATGAGAGGATTTGATACGATTCCTTCTCACTAACTAATATAAGAAACCTAATTGAACTACAAAACTATTTAATCTAACATCTAAATGGGCAAAAATAATTAAAAAAATAACGTGGCCCACAATATCAAACTCCATCATTCCTCCTCTTGAAGAAAAATAATCAACCGAGGGGGACTTTATGAGAGAAGATTGATGGATCTTCCTCTTCACTGCTTCGTCACTTTGAAAACAACTTCTCTTCTGTTCTTGCTTTTCAAATGGCCAATGAGATATCGCCAGATCAAATCTCCTTGATAGAAACATTTGTTGTATATCAAAATCGCTTCCTCATAAACATGCCTGTGGTGGATCATTCAGATGATCGCAATAACGATTGTAGCTAATGACGGTGAGTTCTTGCCTGAATTTGAAGAAAAATAAGAGGGGGGTTATGAGAGAAGATTGATGGATCGAGAGAAGGGAGGGCTACAGCAGTGGTTTACGGAGAGTTCAACGGTGATCGGAGAAGAAGAAGGCGGAGTTAGTGGAGCAGGATGAGGGAGAGTTTTGTTGTCGATATTGAAGTCTTCTACGGGAATATGCATACTTCAAAACAGAAAGATGCATACTACAAAACAAAAATATGTATACCACAAAATAGAAACATGTATATCAAAAATCATAAACATGCAATGCATACTACAAAACTGAAACATGCATACTTTAGAACATAAACTCGTAGGTCTATCATTCTTGCATCTCTCTATTTTTCTTCTTCAATCTGCACAAATACTTTTCTTGTTGATAATTTGATTTTTTTCTTTTGGTCATTTATTTTCTTTTGAATTAGAAGAAAAAGATCTAAACGAGATAAGAAAGTCTTGTTGATCCTTTGCTCCGTCCTAACATACAACTGAGGGTGATTGAACTATTCTAGCTAAGTATTAATTAATTTTTCAAATTTTGATCCATGATATAAATACTGTTTTCTTTAAGTATAAAGCTAGGATTTGTTGTTATTTATGGTTAATTACTTCTAAAATCATGAACTTTGTCCATCATTTTTTTTTCATGAACTATAACTTGTGGCACTAATAACATGAACTTACAATTTGTTGCAATTTTCCCTAAAACAAAAATTCAACCACATTAAATTTTAAAATATTTTAGCAATATGCTAAAAAAATTGTATTCTTAAACCACATATGTGATGGTATGATCTAAACTCCTCTCCACTAAAGTTTAATTTGATCGAACTTTCCTTTTAACGAAAACTAGATTTGCCGTCAGTGCAATGCACGATAATAATTATTGATTTAAATTATTAATAATAAAAATTAAATTAAATTACATTCACAATTATACAAGTGAAATTATAAAATATTATAAATTTTTTAATATATATCTATATTATAAAAGACTAATATAAAAATATATATATAACCGTATCACAAAAAGATAGAAATATACTAAATAATTTTTTTTAAATAACATGAGTACAATATTACAATTACGTTTATATATATATAAAACGTTAGCAAAAGAATTGGTCATTTTGAAAAATACCTAAAATATTTTGTTTAGTTTGTTCACAATGTATATATATCTATAATTTTGATAGATAGAAGTATAATAAATTAAATATTTTTAGATAATAAAACATTATACTTAAGTATACCTATTTATTCTAATTATTATAAATAAATATATTTTTCACATATATAGATGAGAGATGGACAAAATACAAATTTTTGTTAATCCTGAATCTTGACCATGGTAGATAGATACACATGTATTTATTTGGATAAAAAAATATAAAATATTAATTATCTATTTTTGTTTTTTGTTTTATGGAAGTAAATTATCTATGTTTGTTGTATTACATACATGAGAATTATATAAGAAAAAAAAATAACCTTTGATTTCTTTTTGACAAAGAGAAGCTTACTTTCTTTGAAAAATATATAAAAGATCATTGGGCCATGCGGGTTCTCCGTAATAATTATGACCCATGCCTTTAGCCAATTTAGCTCTTAATACAAGATCATTCAAATCGGGTTTTTTTGTTATTGGGATAGGTGAATTCTTATAGATCCATTTCCGATCTTTTCAGGGATAGCTAATGCTTGTTGGGTATTTTGGTTTGCCACTACTTCACACCCAAAACCAAAAGAAGGGAGCTATATATCTATTATTTGATTAATTTAATTTTAAAAATATATTTAATTTTAATAGAATTTATAAGTTAACAAAGTAATAAAATTATTTTCATAATTAAATTATTACAATATTAGTCATTGAAAAAATATTAAACATAAAAAGAAGCAATAGAAATAAATGAAAATCTAAAAAGAAAAGAAAGAAAGAAAAATCAATTTTTATGGAAAAATAAGTTAGAGGAAAGAGAAAATAATGATTCTGAAATTACAAATGATTTGTTTCAAATCTATTTTTATAATTTTTATATCAAATTTAAAGATTTATCATGAGTTATAATTTAAGATGCACATTACATGAAAGTGTTGGCGTAGAGTTAGGACAAAGAGCAGTCCGTGTATTCTGACTGTTTGAGTCGACAAAGAATTTTGCACAGCCGTCATCAATCATACCAAATTAAACTAAATATTTAACCAATTTAATTCTCCAGACAAATCAGATTTACACGTAGTTAAATCCGATAAAGACATTCTTGTACACCCCACTTATTACCTACCACGTTTTCGCTTCACATGCTCTCTCCCGCTTTGTCCGCATGTACCTCGCGCTCCATCTCTAGTACGCCCACTCCACACGGATGTCTCAGCTTTGAATCCATAATCAAAGTCAAGCAAGCTGCACTCTTTTTCACAAATCCTTTCAAATCAAAAACAAAATCGAGAATCCCATCATTTAATCCACACATTCTATCCGTCATTCAAATCTTTCGCCATTTTTATTTTTTGAACAGATTTATAGTTCCAGTTTTAATGTTTTATTGATGGAAACCACGTTCCAGCTGTAACAAGATTCTCTAGAAAAAAAAGAACCCACTTTGCTCCCACTGAAAAAAATTCATTCCAAATTCAAATCTTTCTCAATTTTCTGGAATATTTCTCAAGATCTTGAAACCTTCGTTTCAATTCACGCACCAAAAAATCAGTTCTGCTTTAATTCTTCTTTGATCATGTGCTTGATTCCGTATCTGGGCTGATATATATTTTCTAAAACTCTAACTTTTTCAACTGCATCGTAAACAAGAAGAAGAAATTGAGCAAAATTGATGACGAGGAGAGGAGGGCATAGAGAAGTGATGATGGAGGGAATGAATGAGCCCACCAAGATTCGCAAAAGGGGGTGCTCATCTTCGCCATCTTCATCATCAAGAATTTACAATTATAGGTTGAGCAAACGGACCATCTTGGTGAGGAAGAACCGGGCCGGGCTCGGGGTCGGGGTCGGGCTGGGGAGGTCCCGATCCAGCACCCCGGTGCCGACGTGGCGAATCACCCCTTTAAGGGGCGTCGTTGAAACTCCCAGCTATTCGCAGGGTGGGAGATCGGCCCGGCCCGTCTCGGCCAGGAGGCTGGCTGCCACGCTGTGGGAGATGAACGAGATGCCGTCGCCGAAGATGAGCGAGAGTGATTTGGAGGTGAGGAAGCGGCGGCAGAGGAAGAGTGGGAGCAGGAAAGATGAGAAACTGATGCAGTCTGGATGGGGGCTGCATTCGGCCTCGGGCTATTTGCCGCCGCACTTGTCCGATCCGCCTCACAGCCCGACTGTTACTGAGGTGGGATGATCCTTTTGTAGTTGCTTATTTTTGTATGGTTTATTTAATTCAGTACTAAAATTAGCATGATGTAGCAAAATGTCTGTTTTTGCACTGTTTTGGATGCTGATTTGCTTATTCTGATATTATATTTATGAAAATACGCTTTATTTAGTATTTGAATCAACAGCATGTTGAGTATCTGAGGCAACATTGTTGTGACTTATATTATCTCTTTATTAGATTGTTTGCATTTCACACGCTGTTTGCAAATTGTACGAGTCGTTGCGTGATTTGTTCCTTGGTATATACATGTTGATTTATGGTCCGTTTATATCTCAAACTACTAAGCATTGAGCAGCACTGAATCTCAACTTGATGGAAATCTGAGTTCAAGAACTTTGTTTATGTGCTTTGCAAGTTCTTTCATATGCAATGAACTGAATCCCTAGTTTTGGGTATCGTAGAAAATGGGCCGATCGGGAACAGGCAGTCGTCGGAGGCAGATGACGCCATCCATCTCTCAGAAGCTCATGTCTGCTGATAGAAACATCGGACCTATTGATTCCATTAGCAATGCCAGTTTCATGGAGGTGAATTATTTTATTTTATTTCCTACCAGTCTGTCTCAAATTTGATTCTTGTATTATATATTCTATCATGCAGATTGAGACTCGATCACGCCCCAATGTTTCAAGCGAATCCGTCATTGGTGGGAAGAATCGTTTGAAGGATGCAAGCAACGCTCTGACCACTTCAAAAGAGCTGCTAAAGATCATCAACCGCCTTTGGGCTCAAGCTGATCAGCCCTCATCGAGCATGTCCCTCTTCTCGGCCCTCCACTCAGAGCTCGAGAGAGCTCGTCTGCAGGTCAACCAGCTCATCCACGAGCAACGGTCAGAGAAGACTGACATCATGTATCTCATGAAGTGTTTCGCTGAGGAAAAGGCCTCTTGGAAAAACAAAGAGCACCTAGCCGTCGAGGCTGCAGTCGGGTCCCTCGCCCGTGAGCTCGAGGCGGAGCAGAAGCTGAGAAGGCGGCTTGAGAGCTTGAATGCCAAACTCGGGAAGGAGCTAGCGGAAATTAAGTCATCGTTCATGAAAGCCGTTAAGGAATTGGAGAGCGAGAAACGGGCAAGAGAGATAACCGAGCAAGTTTGTGATGAATTAGCAAGAAACATCGATGAGGATAGGGTTGGAATTGAGAAGTCGAAGAGGGAGTGTGTCGGAGTTCATCAAGAGGTTGAAACGGAACGTGAGCTGTTAGAACTAGCCGATAAGTTGCATGAGGAGCAGGCCCAAACGAAGCTCTCCGAGGCCAAGCATCAGTTTGAGGAGAAGAGCTCTGCTGTTGGCAAGCTGAGGAAGCAGCTCGAAGCTTTCCTTGGAACGAAACGAGACAAAGTTGATGAAGAAGTCGAGGATGGTGTAGACAGCAAGGAAGAAGGCTCTGCAGAGAGTGATCTTCACTCGATCGAATTGGAATTGAACAACAACAACAACAATAGTAATGAAAAGGGGCACAACAAATGGGCTTATCCCTCTGCAGTTGAACGCGAGTTGTTTAGGAGAACGCCGGCTAGTAATGAGACCAGAGCAAGAAACTCCGTCTCCGGGCAGGTCTCTCGTAGAAGCACTTCTCTGCAGAGGAGCGCGTCTGATGGGGTCGAATGGGCAGCTCAAGGTGCAGATGACCAACACATGATCAACGAGCGATTTCATGAAGTTGATAAGGAAGCCTATTTGGATGAAATGCAGAGGCTCAAAACTAATAAAGGTTTCAAGAATCACTTATTGTCAAGTTCTCGTTTAGGGAGAGAAAACCATAGTCCATCTAGGAAGAATGAACATTCTTATCCTCCTAGAGATTTAAGTGGTATAATCCATGAAAAATTGAAGTCAAGAATAGCAGAAGGCAGCAGGAGATCTAAATGGTGAGGTTTTTGGGGTATCCAACTCTGTTGTGGTTGCAATCTGACACGAGCAAACCTTTTAGCTGAGAAATATGAACAAAGTTAACATCTTGTTGATTTGGGGGCAGAATATGAAATTGAATAGCTAGCGCCTTACTCAAACTTGCTCGTCTCCATCTTTCAACTTCCACTTCTTCAAAGTCTTTTTTCTAAGCCATGTGTATATTTTGTTACAGGGCAGTACTTGTTATACAAAATTTGAGTTTAGAATGATTTATGTCTCTCTGCAAGAACTGCGTTTAAATTAATATCGATCTTGTACATTTTTAGGTAGAATTTAAGTCATCAATATATTGGAAATAATGTAAGAATGAATGCTGTGACAATCCTAGACAGCTATATATGAAGTAATAATAGGTGAAAGGACAATGTAGGTGAAATAATATAGTCATTTATTGTCTGAATTATAAGCACTCGCGATTTATGTTCTACGAGTATCATCATCTCGTGTTTTATTTCATCCGAACTTATTGTGTAGTTTGAGTCGAAATATAAAATCGAAAAATATCGTCAAGATTTGCCTAGAAAAAATTGTTATTGGCATGGTTGTTAATGTTTGCAGCTGTCTTTTGGAATATGTATTGTCTTGTAATATATGTTTTTGAATTGATATTTGCGCTGCGAACAGAACATGCATATAACGACGTAATGGGAAACAAGACAAGGTTTTATGCAACAAGTTGGGATAAGATTCCGTTTAAGTGTCTATTTTTATTTTGGGGAATGTCGTCTACACCCTCAAATTAACCAAAGATTAATTGAACATCTTTTCTGTAATTTGCAAAAGATGCATTGTATATTTGTATTACTATGGAACTGTTGATTTTAATATTTTAATACTTCCAAGAAGGTGGTGTATAAACTTTGGAATATGGGCAATACATTGTAAGTAAAATAATGGTTATTGGTCTCACTATTCGTGGAATCCTTCAAATAAGTAAGCTTGTTTATTGAACATTGGGATAGATGAAACCAGGCCAATACAGATATAGATGCTCACTCTTTCAATTCCTACACCAATTCATAGGACTATTTGACTGCTTGGGAAAACCACAAGTGCAAAAGTCATTCTAAATTATATTAATATAGATGCTCACTCTTTCAATTCCTATTCAGTATTTTAATAGATATTACTAGTAATATAATTTTTTATTTTAGTATTAATTAAATGGAGGAAAAAAAAAGACATATATCGATAATAAATAAACAAAAGATGTACTGTAGAAGCTGTCCACAATTAAACTTTTCTTCTAAAAAAATTGGTCACATATTCCAATCAGCCAATCCAACTTTGTCTAAAATCCCCAATTTCCCAACCTCTGCTATGACTAATTGAATCATAAAGCTTCTGTGTTTCTCTCTCTCTCAAACAGAGGCATTCACAAATCACAGTGAGGGAGAGAGAATGGCGATATGGCTGCTTCTGCTATCATTCACAATTTTGACTGAATTCTCATCTTCTTCCATCAATGCGACGCCTGGTTTCCCATCTTCAGCAATCAAGCCAGAGCTGCAGCGGTCCGTAGCAGCCAAAGGCAGCAGCAAACTCTACGAAGAGAAGTTCTTCACCCAAATCCTCGATCACTTCAACTACAATCCACAGAGCTACCACACATTCCAGCAACGCTATCTGATCAATCGCAAACACTGGGGCGGCGCCGCCAACAACTCCCCGATCTTCGTCTACACCGGCAACGAAGGCGACATCGAATGGTTCGCTCAGAACACCGGCTTCATGTTCGACACCGCTCCCCATTTCAAAGCTCTCTTGGTCTTCATCGAGGTTAATTTCCTCTCTCTCTCTATGGATATACATAGATCTCTCATGCAAGTTGATTTTTGTTGAAATCAACGGTAATATATATATTTATTATATATATGGTCAAGTTGTCGTTTACTTTGACCAAGATTTTGAGTGACGTAACGCTTAATTTTATGAAATTAAGCGGCATAGGATCGATCTACGCTTCGAGTAGATGATCGTAGTGTATTCACATTCTCAAACCGATTTCCGGTGAGTGAGAAATAATGGATCAAAGTTGGTCACTTAAACATGAAGTTATGTGCTTATGGGATAAGCATGGATTAATTAATCCTTATCCCACATTGATTAATGTACATACATTAATTGTCTATATAAGTGGTTCATTGAACACTTAGTATAATTGTGCACATGTGATGGGATGAAAAGCCCACACGCTGCCGCCGCCGGCCGGCGGGTTCGTTCGTTCGGGGTTCGGTTCGGTTCGGCCGCCCGCCCGATTCCGTTCCGGTTCCGTGGATTGTGTTTTGGGCTTGTTTCGTGGGCTGGTTTCGTGGCCCATCGCCCGATATTTTGGATCAATATTTGATATCGAGTTTCAGACGGAGTTGGTCCGGTGCTCAACTCGTGTGGCCCAATCTGTTGGGCTCGCCGTGCACTGAAGAGACGTCCGGATACGCCGAATGAACCCGACGCACGCGTTGTCCGTATTCATCGAATCGCTTCGATAACGCCCGGCACGATGGCTCTACGGAAACGTGGGACGTTGTCTCCGAAACCGCCAGAAACCCTCTCGCACTCAATGGGGACATAACTCAGAACACCCGACATCAATGCGGGTGTTGACTCCAGCATGCTCCCCATGAGGGGGACGACGCCTATAAATAGGACATGTCTCCCCAGCATTAGTCACCTACTGCCAATCTGCATTCTAGCATTCCAAAGCACTCCTTGCATACATAGTTCGTGTCCAAGCTCTGTCCTCGCCTCCGTCCAGTTCGCCGGAGCTCGTTGGTTTGCGGTGCTGCCACCCACGAGACGCTGCTTTATCTTTGGGGACGATACGCCGTAACCAAAGCACTACCGGGCGTATCTCGCTCATGGAAAGAGGCCTCCCGACTCGGCATCTAGAATACGGTTTTAGTTTCAATTGTATTTCAATTGCTTTAGTTCATTGTTGTTTGATCTCCTACTTACATTTCATTAAGTTATACGCCCGCAAGTCCTGCATACTATTTTGTACACCTTTTCCAACAATCGCAAGACGAGATACACTTGCCAAGAGTCCAGACATTAAAATTGAATTAAAACTTTCAAACTAATACCTTTGCTTGAGATGTCACCGCACCGCCACCGACTCGCTTGGCCGCCATCGCCGCCGCCTCCGCCTCATGCCCCTCTCTGCCGCCGCCACTCGCACAATGGCTTCGGTCATGTTTGGTTCGATGCCTTCGGTCAACCATGGGACCCTTTGGTCGATCGTTGGTTCCACTTTTAGTGGTTCAACAATTGGTTCCACTTTAGTGGTTCCTTTGGTTCGACGATCGCACTTTTCAGTGGGTCGATTGTTGGATCCATGGGATCTAACACCGTGGTTCTCATTCGAGTTCCATGTTCCAAGACACTTCAGTGGTGTTGGTGGATCCGGTTTGGGATCGATCTCGGCCTGTTCATACCGCGAGGATGATGCAGCCCGCGAGAAGCCGCCAAAGTTTGGAGGATCCGACTTGAGATGGCAAAAAGATGTTGTTTCACCACGACATCGGGCTTCGCCAATTTCTTGGTGGAAGATGAGCCCGCCGCCCGGGTCAAGTGACGGACTTTCACGTCCGAGCGATATGATAATCGGGCGACCGCGACTATCTTTGTAAAACTTTATACTGGTAGTTTAGAAGATAGTTTGTATAGTGTATATGTTGTTGTAACGACATCCAAATGTATGTGGATCGCTAGAAAAGAAGCACCGTAGTGATGATGCGGTACTAAGAAGTTCATTGTAGCCAAATATTTGACTACAAGATGGTCGATTCTCGACCAATCACGGACCAAGTGCAAGAGTTTCAACTCATTGTACACGAGGTTCAAGCCGAATGACACACTTTGCTTCGGACGGCTTTGTCGTCGCTTCATGATGATTGAGAAGCTACCCAGTGGAGAGACTTCAAGGTCTACCTTAAGCACAAGCGAAAGGATATGACGCTGAAGACTTGATCGTCAAACCGCGCATCGAGTCCGACGTGAAGAAGCAAGATATAAAAGCGAAAGGCTTGCTCGATCGAGGCCAACCTGTTGGAGAGGCGGTCCTCCAACAAACGATTCGCCCCAATGTCCATGACATAAAGGCAGGGAAGGTGGTTGCCCGTAAATTTGACGGGATCATATAATTGTGGCAAGCATGGCCACACGAGTAAGGACCGTCAGAAGCGAAGAAGAAGAAGGCTAAACAAGTTACCAATGTTGTCGAGAAGGACTTGACAAATGGGATAAGGATGACTTGGCTGTGGGTGACCGAAGAAGTCAACCACGCCGAGAATCAAGGTGGATGGTTCATCGACATCGGCGAATCGCGCACGCCTCGCGCCGAAAAGATCGCTTCTCCACCTACAAGCTCGCTGAGGGAGGAAGCTCAACATGGGAACCAAGTCATCCGAGGTTGCCGGAGTTGGTGATGTGGTGCTCAAGATGTCGTCCGCATTGAGATCACTTTGAAGGATGTGTCGCATGTCCCGGACATCCGCAAGAATTTGGTGTCGGGCTCATTCTAGTTAACAAGGGTTTAGACTAGTTTTTGAGTCGGACAAGTTTGTCTTGACTAAGTTTGGGAAGTTTCTTGGTAGGGGTTATCTTACCGGGGTCTTTTCAAATTGAATGTAATGGTCATACCGTGTACCCAAGATTGCTATTAATGAAAATGCATCTACTCTCTTACTGACCGAGTGCTCGATTTATGGCATTGTAGATTAGGACATGTTAATCTAAATGCAATAAAAGATTAGTAAATTTAGATCTACTAAAGTTAAATGAAGTTAATACACAAACGAAATGTGAGGTTTGTGTGGAAGCCAAAATGGCTAAGTTACCGCTTCATTCGGTAGAACTGAGCACTAAGCCTCTAGAACTTATTCACACCGATGTGTGTGATTTAAAGTTTGTACAAACTAGAGGTGGTAAAAGTACTTCATCACGCTTATTGATGATCAGACAAGATATTGTTATCTTTACCTTCTAAGAAGTAAAGATGAAGCTATGAAGCTTTTAAAACTTCAAGAACGAAGCCGAGAATCAACTAAGTTGTCGAATTAAGACTGCTCAAGTGATAGGGGAGAATATGTAGTCCGCTTTGAGGCATTATGCAACGAAAGTGGTATAATACATCAAACGACAGCCCTTATTCACCTCGCCTAATGGTGTTCTTTGAACGTAAAAATCGAACACTTAAGGAGATGATGAATGCTTTGTTGATTAGTTCGAGGTTGCCCTTAACTTGTGGGGAAGTCGCTTTGACAACCAACTACATATTGAACAAGATTCCACTCAAGGGTAAGGATGTCACCTCCTACGAGTTGTGGAAAGGAAGAAAGCCATCGTCAAATATCTCAAAGTGTGGGGGTGTTTGGCGAAGGTTGAGGTGCCTCTTCCTAAACAAGTTACAATTGGACCTAAACGGTCGATTGTATCTTTATTGGGTATGCACCGAACAGCCGCTTATCGTTTTCGATCCACGTCGAGGTACCGGATATGACCGTGGGGACGACGATGAATCAAGGAATGCTATATTCTTTGAAAGTGTTTATCCCCAGAAAGACAAGGATAAAAGTGAAGCCGCCTAGCAATAGAGGCGATGGTGAAGCTTCGAGTTCTAAACCTTTGGAGGAAGAACCGATATCGCATAGCGATCGAGGTGCGATCCGGAGGGTCGGAACCGAGACGAGGCGAGAGAGTCGAACGCCAAAGGATTTTGGTCCCGACTATATTGCGTTCATGTTGGACGAAGAACCAACTTCGATCAAAGTAGCCTATGCTCGGTCGGACGGAATGCTCGCGAGAGGTCGCTCAAAGCGAGATTGATTCCATTCGCAAAACCACACTTGGGTCTTTGGTTGATTTGCGAAGGTTGTAAGCCCTTAGGATGCAAGTGGATCCTTAAAAGAAAGTACAAGCGATGAATCAATTGAAAAGTATAAGGCCCGTTTGGTTGTTAAAGGGTTTAAACAAAGAGAGGGTACGATTTCTTCGATACCTATTCACCGTGACGAGGATTACGTCTATTAGGTGCTTCTCGCAATTGCTTTGCTTTGCACAATCTTGAGATTCATCAAATGGACGTTAAGACTGCGTTTTAAATGGTGACCTCGATGATGAGGTATATATAGAGCAACCCGGCGGTTTGTAGTACCGTCAAGAGGCAAGTATGCAAACTCGTGAAGTCTCTATATGGTTTGAAACAAGCGCCACAGAATGGCACTTGAAATTTGACAATGTAATGTTGGCAAATGGTTTCAAGATCAACGAGTGTGACAAATGTGTCTACGTTAAGAACACGATAATGGTTATGTTATAGTGTGTCCGTATGTAGATGACATGTTGATCATGGGTAGTAATACTCAAGTCATTAATGACACAAAGCGTATGTTAAATAGAAATTTTGACATGAAGGACATGGGTTTAGTGATGTGATTCTTGAATCAAGATTCTAAGAAGATCGAGACGAATTGTCTTGACACAATCTCACTCACGTAGAGAAAGTGCTTAAGAAATTCAATGTGTTTGATAGTTTGTCGCTAAGACCCCATTGGAGCTCAATGTTCACTGAGTAAGAACAGGGTGAACCCGTTGGGCAAGAAGACTATGCTAAGGTCATCGGTGTTTGATGTATCTTACAAATTGCACCCGACCCGACATAGCTTGCGCGTGAACAAATTGAGTCGTTACACGAGCAATCCAAGCAAGGAGCATTGGAAGGCTTTAGTGAGAGTTTTGAGGTACTTGAAGTATACTCAAAATCATGGGTTGCATTTACGAGATATCCCCAAGATTGAAGGGCACCGTGATGCCAATCGATATCCGACACGAAAGATTCACTTTCTACAAGTGGATACGTGTTCACGATTGGGAGGTCTGTTTCTTGGAGATCTACGAAGCAGACGTGTATAGCCCGATCCACCATGGAATCGTAATTCATAGCTTTGGATAAAGGCGGTGAGGAAGCCGAGTGGCTTCGTAATTTTGGAAGATATTCCATGTTGGTCTAAACACGCGCCACCGGTGATGATTCACCGTGATAGCCAAGCCGCTATTGGAAGGCGAAAAGTGGTTTGTATAATGGTAAGTCTCGACATATCGTCGGCGACATAATACCGTGAGGCATTTGATCTCGCTGGGTTATCTCAATTGACTATGTCAAGTCAATAGATAATCTGGCGGATCCGTTAACCAAAGGGTTGAACCGGATCAAATGATCAAGTTGCTTGAGGAATGGGGTTAAAATCCACATCTTAAGAACAATCATAGTGGTAACCCAACCATGATGACCGGAGATCCCAAGAACTTGGTTCAATGGGAGAACTAAGCTATAGGAGTTTGTGTATAAACACTCAAGTTAGTCTGCTCCTGAAAGCAAACGAGTGTTGAAAAACTCGCCTTAGTGGTGAGGTTGAGTCGTTGACTCTTAATGATTCCTAAGATACCTCGGGAGGTTGAGTATGGCAAGATACTCGGTAAAGAATCACCTATGTAAGTGCAGTGGGGCCGCTTCAAACAAAACACTTATGAATCCAAAGTGGATGTCCATGGCCAAAATGGAATCAAACGTGAGAACGGATGAGGTTGAGGTGTTAAAGTGTTAATACCATTGTCTCGGTGCGTTGTGGGGAATAGTTCAGCATCGTGTCCACTAATCGCGCTGTACTCGATGGTACTAACTATGGAAGGTTCAGGCCATAAACCACCGTCCAAATATTTTAACATCTCTTGAGGACTTAGTGTATGCGCATACTTGCATATGGCTATTTCCACTCATGTGGGATTGTTGAAATCAACGGTAATATATATATTTATTATATATATGGTCAAGTTGTCGAAGCTACTTTGACCAAGATTTTGAGTGACGAACGTTTAATTTTATGAAATTAAGCGGCATAGGATCGATCTACGTTTCGAGTAGATGATCGTAGTGTATTCACATTCTCAAACCGATTTCGGTGAGTGAGAAATAATGGATCAAAGTTGGTCACTTAAACATGAAGTTATGTGCTTAAGAGGATAAGCATGGATTAATTAATCCTTATCCCACATTGATTAATGTACATACATTAATTGTCATATAAGTGGTTCATTGAACACTTAGTATAATTGTGCACATGTGATGGGATGAAAAAGCCCACACGCCGCCCGCCGCCCGGCCGGTCCAGCCGGTCCGACCCGACCCGGTCCGGGTCCGGTTCGGGTTCGGTTCGCCCGCCCGCCCGATTCGGTTCCGTTCCGTGGATTGTGTTTTGGGCTTGTTTCGTGGGCTGGTTTCGTGGCCCATCGCTCGTATATTTTGGATCAATATTTGATATCGAGCCCAAAGATGGAGTTGGTCCGAGGCCCAACTCGTGTGGCCCAATCTGTTGGTTTGCGTGTGCCACCCACCAGAGACGCCGCTTTTATCTTTGGGGACGATACGCGTAACCGAAAGCACTACCGGGCGTATCTCGTCTTCTTGGAAAGAGGCCTCCTCGACTCGGCATCTAGAATACGGTTTTTAGTTTCAATTGTATTTCAATTCTGTTTTTAGTTCATTGTTGTTTGATCTCCTACTTCTACATTTCTGTTAAGTTGTAATACGCCCGGCAAGTCTGTACTATTTTTGTACACCTTTTCCAACAATTTTTGTGTAAAAAATGCAGCATAGATATTATGGAAAGTCTATACCTTATGGCGGGAGCAAAGAGATAGCGTATTCGAATTCATCGACGCTGGGTTGCTTGAGCTCGACGCAGGCGTTAGCAGATTACGCAACGCTCATTCTCGATCTCAAGAAGAATTTAACTGCAGTTGATTCGCCTGTTATTGTGTTCGGAGGTTCCTACGGTGGAAGTATGGTATTCTCGAATTAGATTTTCGAGATTCGAAATTTATGTTTTACTTCCGTTAGTATCTTTATTATTATTATTGCAGTGCTGGCGGCATGGTTTAGATTGAAGTATCCGCATGTAGCTGTGGGGGCTTTGGCGTCTTCTGCGCCAATCCTCAATTTTGACAACATCACTTCGCCATTTAGTTTCAATGACATCATCACCCGAGATTTTAGGGTAAGTTAATTAATTAGCTGAACTTCACATTCGATGTTATCTCGAAAATGGTTGATTAGTTCGGTATTAGAGAGTACGTAATTGGTTGAGTTTGTGCTTGTCCTAAAATAGACATTGTGCTAAATGACAACATAATGATTATGACTTATTACTAGTCAAATGTCGTGTTCTAAGAAAATGGAGCGATTTGATATCTTATCAAAATCAATAAATATGACTTTTAGTGACAAGGTTACTAGCCATTAGTCAAAAATGCACGACATAAGTAGTAAATGGGGAGTAAATAGTCTTTCTTTGGGACCATATATATATGGTGTACATAATTATCTGAAAATGAATACTAAGTATTTGGAATATTTATTTGTAACATCTTCTTTTTTGTGTGTTCGGTCATTTGATTTAACAGAGTGAGAGTGAGAATTGTTACAAAGTGATCAAAAGATCGTGGCTAGAAATTGAAGACACGGCAACAAAACCTGGTGGATTGGAAATTCTCAGAAAGGCATTCAGAATATGCAAGTAAGAATGTTAATTTCTTTACATTATACTACTACTACTATTATTATTATTATTACACATTAAATATATGTGTAATAATGTCATATTTCTACTATTATAGGAATTATATAAGTGCGGGGTATTTAGAAAGTTGGCTTGGTACAGCATATACATACACAGCCATGACAGATTATCCAACTCCTACTAATTTCCTCAATCCCTTGCCTGCCTATCCTGTCAAACAGGTAATCATAATTATGTGCTTTTTCCATAATAAATTTGATTTTTTTTATAGATAACTATCATCAAAACAAGATTTTATAAGAAAACAAAAATCTATTGACTAATATCTAAATAATAGTAATCTAAAAAAATAAATTGGAATACAGATGTGCAAATCAATCGACGATCCGAAAACTGGAAACAATACCTTCGAGAAATTATACGGCGCGGCCAACATATACTACAATTTTAGTGGCGATGCCACGTGTTTCGATCTGGCTGATGATTCAGACCCTCACGGCTTGGGTGGGTGGACGTGGCAGGTACCCTAGCCTAATTTCATCTTTTTCCTCATAATACAGACTTAGTTATGGATGCCATCAAAAATAGTAGTCATTAGCATTACATTTAGATTCAAAATTTTAAGGAAACTGGAAAACAATACGTTGGTATTACAAAGTTATTGAGATCCATTGGTAAAACCGTCACGTTTTGATATAACTTAACTAGCGGGCATAAATCAATAGCATAAAGATATAGAAAACTTTGGAAGGATTCGCATAACACGCGATATAATAAATCAACATTTTTTTGTTATCCTAAGAGAAAATTCAAACATTTTGTTAACATAATCTATTAATTAATTCTATATAGTAAAACACATTGGAAGCATCACATTGATCATCAATCCTATGTGGAATTTTAAGGATTTTTCATTCTAAATTTTCTAAATTCATCATTTCAATGATTTTAGTTTGGTTCCTATACGTTACATATATATGTGCATTAAATTTGTCTCTTTTTCTTTGAGTTAAAAGTTACCTTAATTATATACATTCATATTTAGTCAATTAAGTAATAGATTTAGTGCTTTTTTTTTTATAAGAAAAAAGGAGAAACGAGAAAGTTGCCTTAATTATATACATTCATAATTAGTCAATTAAGTAATGGATTTAGTGCATTTTTTTTATTTTATATGAAAAAAAGAGAAACGAGACAATTTTTTCATATTTGTAAATATAGAGGGAATGTATAAGAGCGGAGTGCACGAATTGACATAAGGAAATTTTGGTATCACAAATTGGGATGAAGAAAATATGTGGATTTCGTTGTAATTAATCTATGTTTAATATTATTGTTTATGGTTGATGATTATTATAAAATAGTTGGTTTTATATGTATGATAAAATAATTTAAGAATAAGTGAGTTGAGAATAAATTTTATAATCATTGATTCATTATTACTCAATTTTACGGATATTTATAATAAAAATATAACATAAATGCATAACATGAATATAGTTTGGAAGTAATATTTCTTATTACAATGGAAGTTAGTTGTTGCCTTTAATATTCAAAACGTCAATCCAAAATCCTCAAATACACTGTTATATACTACATATATATCTTTATACAACTAAACTTTTCACATGACATAATATTACTAATAATATTTCCCACTAAAATTTGAAATTAAAAAAATCATATAC